>OX439127.1:4679431-5164431 GCA_949318235.1 Ecdyonurus torrentis | reverse complement strand
ATATATATATATATATATATATATATATATATATATATATATATATGTTTGTATTTATTAAAATACCGACTTCAAAATATTAAAACAGACCCACATAATTGATAGTACCATCAAACTTACCCATAATATTCAGCCTCACATACTGGGCCTAAGAAATGTAAGTTAGGCAACTTTAGCAATTCAATTAAATTTCACCATATGCATTATAATTCAATATGCTCTGAGTGATACCACATGGCGTCGACTTATACATGAATACATACACATTACACACTATATTTAAAGGCATAGACAACATGAAAAAATTAGCTTTTACATCACAAAACACTTGATGGGTCTTATATAAATAACATTAATTTGTCTCAAACCTCAACTATAACGCAATTTTCAATTTGAAAGTTTTTTTTTTAACAAAAACAAAGATCATATATGTTTCAATTTCAAAGGGTTTCGTAGCAGCGATCAGAAAATTTCAATTTATGTAACCCGCACAACATTTTCATATATAGTAGTTTTCAACAAGAGAGAGCGAGAAAATAAATAATAAGATCCATGATTTGTTTTTTATGTCATTAAATACCTGGTTGTTTGGTTTTGTATTATTATTATATATGAAGTAAAATGGCATCGCCTCTATGTATGCATTCATCTTAAAGTTGGCGCAATGTTAGATCACTTAATAACATGGCCCGCGGAGAAAAATTACCTATTCTGCCAGTTAAAAAATGCGTAAAGTAACATTTTTGAGAACATTGATGTTGTAAGAGAAAAATAATAATAAAACTAATAACCAAATATTAAGCGATTTCCCTTAAATAATAACAAACAAAGTTTGTTCTATGCTAAAAAATGTTCTTTATTTCTCCAGTATGGCATCCAAGTGCATTAAATATGTCGTCATTTGTATGCACCCTATGATATTTGCCTTGTTTATAAGGTTTGATAAATTGCGGGAACCATGCATAGTTTATGAGCATGTATAATAAGTGTGATAGCGCAATATTTAGCACACACAGAAATATATACATATCTCAATTCAGAGTGAGAGAGAGAGAGAGAGAGAGAGAGAGAGAGAGAGAGAGAGAGAGAGAGAGAGAGAGAGAGACACTATACAGTTAAATAATTTTATAAAAACCTTAGTCCAGTTACATCTTACACTTACAAGTTAGTTATTTTATATATTAAGGTAGCCTTAATTAAACTGTATAAAAATTACAGTGAAACTACTTAAATTACTATTTTGGAATTTCTGGAATTTTTTATTTATTAGCATTGTTACAATTTGTTTATTTATTTACTTATTTATTTATTTATTTATTTATTTATTTATTTATTTATTTATTTATTTATTTATTTATTTATTTATTTATTTATTTATTTATTTATTTATTTATTTATTTATTTATTTATTTATTTATTTATTTATTTATTTATTTATTTATTTATTTATTTATTTATTTATTTATTTATTTATTTATTTATTTATTTATTTATTTATTTATTTTTTCATTTATTTATTTATTTATTTATTTATTCATTTATTTACTTATTTATTTATCTATCTATTTATTATTTATTGATTTATTTATATATTTATTTGATTGCTTTTTTATTTATTTATATTATTATCGCACTTTTATTTCAGAACTATTCTAAGCAACAGCTTGGTCCACCTAACATTCCAATTTGAAATCAGAGTTCAAATATATAAATTGAAATAGCTAGACATACTATATATATACATCCAGCATGTATGCAATTTGGTGATTTCTAAATGCATTTTTTTAAGTTTTTGTGTCTTTATTACACAATTAAGACTCTGAAACTCTAAGATGCACTTAAAACTACATTTCAAATAAAATTGATAAAAAAAATTATATATAATATATACTGAAATTGGGAAAATATGCTGATATGTATTTTTAGCTATATATTACTTATAATATGAGAAGCATATTAGGTATATAAATAAACTATGGTAATCAATAATTTTAACTTTTAGCGATGTACCTTGGAAATATTTTCAGGGCAACGATCACAACATTTCTGAAAAGAACATCTCTTCAGGTTTTTAAATTAGTTAGGTTCAATATCCTAACACACCTCATTAGTAAGATTTAGCAATTTTTTATACTCTTCTGGCAAAAATACAAATTAGCGTATTTTTCTAAATTTTCTCAATAAAACAAAATCAATTTCATTTGAAATGTAGTTAAAAGTATATCTGAGAGTTTAAAAGTCTTATTTATGTCATTATTGCAACTAAAATAAACTAAAAAAATACATTTAATCACCAAATGGCAGTCAATGCAAGTTATTTAAAGCTGAATCTAAATTGAAATGTTAAGTGGACTAGGCTGTTGCTAAGACAATTTTTAAATAAAATATTGAATTAATATTAATAATAACTATTAAATAAAAAAAATGCAAAAAGCTGCATTTCTTGGCGCAGATAGCATCGTTTGCAAAATGCTTAGTTTTTTATCCCTCTTTTTGCCACAAGCAGATTCTATCAGATAATTGGTAATTGGTGGTCTCACCTTCCCCTTGAATCAAGTAGGATTCCGATGTTTTTTCCTAATTTTGTGAAACTACAGTTTGACATAGAAAGGTCCTCAGTGTGTGCTTTTGTAGTCAAATTGTTATAGTACTACGCTTTTATTTAAAAAAACAATTAAAAAAATCCATCGCACCTTAGCAGACAGTAAAAAAAAAATCTGTAGTATTGAAACATTAATATTCAACTTCATATTTAAATATGATACATAGTTTAGTATACATTTATTTCATGAAGACATATTTCTAATAAGCATTTTAATGTATTACAATTGCTCTCTCATTGGGTGTCAGTTATCTCACCCCCCCCCCCTCTTCCTCCTGTTTTTAGTTTAGTCTTGTGAAATGAAAAACAGATATAACGTAATCTGTCATAAAGAATGTATTTAAATTTTGGAAATATCTTATTTCTAAAGGAAGTTATAGACCAGTTGCACTCATTCTAAAAGCCACCTTTTTGTTGGTTAGAAATACACAGATCAGCATAGGAAAACTTTATTTTTAATTTTGTAACAGCAAACGAGGCTTCAACCCTCAATCTAAGCCTTATTTCTAACTCCTAATAAACTACAAGAATATCAGAAAAATGCTAACAGTGTCAAAATATACTTATATTTTGCAGCAAATGAAGAAAAAGACGTTTCCTCTATGCTGGACAATGCATTATTCACAACTAACATGGCGTCAAAATGCATGGATGTGAAAGGGGTCTGAAGGTACAAACTTTAGCGTATGAGTTTTGGATTTTTCGGGACGATGCAAATGATTTTGAGAGAAATATTTACATATTTTATTATGTATTTATAGTATTGTGTACAAAATATAAGAAAAAAAATCAGCTTTGATATTTTTTTTACTTAACACTATATATTATCATGCCGCCATATATAACTGTAATTGAAACTAAAAACTGTAAATGACAAATTTCCTCGCAATAAGAAATATTTTGTCAATATTTGCAGCTGTCAGCTGTGTGAATAAATAATGACAAACTCCCTCAACTTGAAGTGGAGGCTGCTTTGTCGTATTTTAGTTGCTGGTTGTAGAAAATTAGTTTAGCAATCTCTTGGTAACAGATAACAACATCTCTCCATTCATTTAAAAAACCATCAAACTTGTTCCTCACATAATTCCTAGCAAAGCTCAAAGGTTGGTATCCTGCAGGTTATGCAACATGTTGGTTACATATGCGCCGCAGTTTGCATACTTCCACTTGATGAAGGCGCCAAAGACAATCCGTAACATTCGACAGCTCCAGTTTAATAATATTTTTTACTACACCATAAAACTCAAAATTAAAATATTTAATAACAAGTATATTGGGAAAACGTACTCCTTGTAATAAATATGAATAATAAGAATAAGACAATATTCTGTAAATTCAACTAAATATTAACCAACAGCAGATCTACATTAAAAACATCTGTTTTGAAGTTGTCTTTCTTTGTTTAAGACAGGAAGTCAGGTACTGTGGGATTTGAATACAAAATTGTAAATATATATATATATATATATATATATATATATATATATATATATATATATATATAAATTTTGCACGTTTATACATAAGAATAAGGTATCTTCAAAAATGTACAAAAAAATGACAAGTCACCACTCTACATTTTAAATTATGATGTGTGTTTGTAAAACTTTCATGGCATAGTATTGTTTAAGGGTTGTATACACTGTAGATGGCTTGTATCTCAAAATTAAAAATGAAAGTTTCAAAACGTTATGTTGTAATTTAAAAGTTAATAGCAACAGCTACCTATAATAAAGTGTTCAGAATCTGTGACCATCAGATGAAAGCAAATAATTAATGAAATTATCATGGGCTCTCATGGGACTAAAACCTTTAAAAAAATCATAATTTCAAAACTAGCATGGTAACCCCTCTCATTTTTTCACATTTCTGAAGAAGTTTTAACTTAATGTGTCACCCTGCAAAATTTCAGATTTTTTTTTTTTATTTACATTTTTTTATTCAAATCCCGCAGTACCTGCTTTCCCGCCTTTAGTATTATTCACACGACGCGTAAATAAAGCGCGTTACAAAGTTGGCGCAATGTAAACAAATGGAGTCGATCGCACGTAATTTTCATACCCAAATTGACAACATTTGTTTACATGGTTCATATTTTTAAGGCACGTCAACGTGTGTCAAATTTACGCGTCATACGTGACGTCATTACATGTCACGGATAGAAATAAAAGCTGATACAAGTACATTTTCAGCACAATCGGTGAAGTGCTAAGTGCTGCATAACAACTATGTTACAAAGCATGAATATTATGTTGGACAGCATAATTATTTATACTGTTTTAACTTTGCAATTTTGTTCTTACATTTATTGTTGCCATGCTGCAACTCTAAATTTGAACATGTTTTAAATATTGTATATTATTTAATGACCTTAGACCTTCCACTGTGTGAGGGTTTTCATATCATATCAAGGTGTTATGTCTATAATATCCTAACCTATCTAAATATCAACTTTGATTTGGGCAATGTCATTGACTTCTAATTTATTTTCTATTCACAACATAGCATCTGCAGGTTGGTGACGTCACAGCTTGCCTGTTTCCGCGCCCGAGGACTACTGAGGTGTTATGTCTATAATATCCTAACCTATCTAAATATTAACTTTGATTTGGGCAACGTCATAGACTTCCAATTTATTTTCTATGCACAACATAGCATCTGTAGGTTTATGACGTCACAGCTTGCCTGTTTCCGAGGATTAGTGTGGACCATATACGTCATTGATTTCTAATTTATTTTCTATGCACAACATAGCATCTGTAGGCTTATGACTTCACAGCTTAGTAGTCCTGGGCGTGGAAACAGGCAAGCTGTGACGTCAGTAGCCTGCAGATGCTATGTTGTGAATAGAAAATAAATTAGAAGTCAATTACGTTGCCCAAATCAAAGTTGATATTTAGATAGGTTAGGATATTATAGACATAACACCTTGATATGATATGAAAACCCTCACACAGTGGAAGGTCACAAGTCATTAAATAATATGCAATATTTAAAACATGTTCAAATTTAGAGTTGCAATATTGCAAGAATAAATGTTGTTATTTATGCTGCATTTTTCATCATAGCATAAAAGATGCAAAATTTAGAACAGTTTAAATAATTATGCTGTCCAACATAATATTCATCCTTTGTAACATAGTTGTTATGCAGTACTTAGCACTACACCAATTGTGCTGAAAATGTACTTGTATTAGCTCCTTTGTTCTATCCATATCACGTAATGACGTCACGTATGTCGCATAAACTTGACACACGGCGACGTGCCTTAAAAATACGGACAATGTAAACAAATGTAGCTGTTCAATTTGTTTATGAAAATTACATGTGATCGACTGTATTTGTTTACATGCCTCCAACTTTATAACGCGCGTCAAATTTACGCTTCATGTGAATAATACTAAAGGCAGGAAAGCAGGTACTGTGGGATTTGACTAAAAAAATTGTAAAAAAAAATCAGAAATTTTGCGCGGTGATACATAAAATTAAAGTATCTTCACATATATATTTATATATGTTAGGATATTAGACATGTTCTTTTTCAAGGTGATATATGATACTTTTAAGTTATAACTATGTTTACTTCTATAAAACTGTATAGATTAAAAAACATTGCAAAAATTTACATTATATTTTCTAGTTACATAGATTAACAATAATATAGAATTTAAAATAGCAACAACTGACAATATGTAAGTAAATTGTAATTAAAGAAACTTATACTGTTTAAATAATTATTCAGTAATTATCATCTATCTATCTATCTATCTATCTATCTATCTATCTATCTATCTATCTATCTATCTATCTATCTATCTATCTATCTATCTATCTATCTATCTATCTATCTATCTATCTATCTATCTATCTATCTATCTATCTATCTATCTATCTATCTATCTATCTATCTATCTATCTATCTATCTATCTATCTATCTATCTATCTATCTATCTATCTATCTATCTATCTATCTATCTATCTATCTATCTATCTATCTATCTATCTATCTATCTATCTATCTATCTATCTATCTATCTATCTATCTATCTATCTATCTATCTATCTATCTATCTATCTATCTATCTATCTATCTATCTATCTATCTATCTATCTATCTATCTATCTATCTATCTATCTATCTATCTATCTATCTATCTATCTATCTATCTATCTATCTATCTATCTATCTATCTATCTATCTATCTATCTATCTATCTATCTATCTATCTATCTATCTATCTATCTATCTATCTATCTATCTATCTATCTATCTATCTATCTATCTATCTATCTATCTATCTATCTATCTATCTATCTATCTATCTATCTATCTATCTATCTATCTATCTATCTATCTATCTATCTATCTATCTATCTATCTATCTATCTATCTATCTATCTATCTATCTATCTATCTATCTATCTATCTATCTATCTATCTATCTATCTATCTATCTATCTATCTATCTATCTATCTATCTATCTATCTATCTATCTATCTATCTATCTATCTATCTATCTATCTATCTATCTATCTATCTATCTATCTATCTATCTATCTATCTATCTATCTATCTATCTATCTATCTATCTATCTATCTATCTATCTATCTATCTATCTATCTATCTATCTATCTATCTATCTATCTATCTATCTATCTATCTATCTATCTATCTATCTATCTATCTATCTATCTATCTATCTATCTATCTATCTATCTATCTATCTATCTATCTATCTATCTATCTATCTATCTATCTATCTATCTATCTATCTATCTATCTATCTATCTATCTATCTATCTATCTATCTATCTATCTATCTATCTATCTATCTATCTATCTATCTATCTATCTATCTATCTATCTATCTATCTATCTATCTATCTATCTATCTATCTATCTATCTATCTATCTATCTATCTATCTATCTATCTATCTATCTATCTATCTATCTATCTATCTATCTATCTATCTATCTATCTATCTATCTATCTATCTATCTATCTATCTATCTATCTATCTATCTATCTATCTATCTATCTATCTATCTATCTATCTATCTATCTATCTATCTATCTATCTATCTATCTATCTATCTATCTATCTATCTATCTATCTATCTATCTATCTATCTATCTATCTATCTATCTATCTATCTATCTATCTATCTATCTATCTATCTATCTATCTATCTATCTATCTATCTATCTATCTATCTATCTATCTATCTATCTATCTATCTATCTATCTATCTATCTATCTATCTATCTATCTATCTATCTATCTATCTATCTATCTATCTATCTATCTATCTATGTATCTATCTATGTATCTATGTATCTATCTATCTATCTATCTATCTATCTATCTATCTATCTATCTATCTATCTATCTATCTATCTATCTATCTATCTATCTATGTATCTATCTATCTATCTATCTATCTATCTATCTATCTATCTATCTATCTATCTATCTATCTATCTATCTATCTATCTATCTATCTATCTATCTATCTATCTATCTATCTATCTATCTATCTATCTATCTATCTATCTATCTATCTATCTATCTATCTATCAATCTATCTATCTATCTATGTATTTTATGTGATCAAGAACTGTATTTTTTAAGTTTAAAAACAGTTTTGGAACAAAAAAGAAGACATACAATTAATAAAAAAAGAAATTTCTATATTTTTATTGGAAAAAATAAAAGAAAAACATTTATAGCAGTGCAACATATCTATAGCAGACAGATGGTTGAATCATTAGAAAAAGTTAAAAGAGTTTATAATAACTCAATATAATAAGGGAAAACAATAAAGAGGGGTATGCAATTATTAATTTTCTTATGCAATAATCGAACTGTAACATTTAACATTGAATTAAAAAAGAGTTTCTAAATTGCCTAAATTTTTTGAAATTTATAATTTACACAATGTACATTCGTTTTCATATAAAATATTCTATTTTTTATATAGAATTATATACATATATAATACATACACACAATATATACATATAAATGTTATTTTTATATGCCAATAGAAATTAATTGTACGTGCACACACTGAAAGAGAAAAATAAACATTTAATAATTAAGCTATAGCTCAATGCATCTATCTATATGCATCAAATCATAATTTATGTTATATTATATAATATTGATTCTTCTACATATAGCGTATAGCATAACTTAATGGATCAGAACTGGAACAAAACTCTTTTCTAATATCCCAACATACCTAAATATTAACTTTGATTAAGACAGAGTCATTGATTTCTGATTTATTTTCCATTTACAAAATTGCAAATTCGGGCTTATAACGTCACAGTTTGATTGTTTCTATGCGCGAATACGTCATATTAAACGAGATCTGTTATTTAAAGGAATAAATAAATATTAACGTTGTGATATTTAGGTATTTTATGATATTGATCTCGTTTTTTCTTGTTCAAAATATTTTAAGTCTTTAAGGTGTTCAGTATTAATTAAATGAAGTTAAGAAACATGTGTCCGTTAAAATAAAGCAATGGTTCTATGCCGCATGAATTACTTTATTTATATTTAAGATATTCCAAGAGAGCCATGTAAACTATACCAGGACTAGAGTGCTGGCTTGTTCATATATATATCCAATTCATGTCGGTTACGATCTTTAGTTATAATAAGCTGGTTATCCAGCTCGGGATTACTTTTGATTGCCTGGTGTATTTTTGCTTGGCCCTCACAGTTATTAAGGTAAAACTCTTGGAGATATGGAATGGAAAATATCCACTCTAAAATTGCTGTTGTGTGAATACAATCCTTTAAAGTTACCCTGCTTAGGTTACAGAATGAATTATTTTGCACAAGTGGCAACATGAACTCTAAGTTTACACAGTTCAATACAACTGTTTTTAAATTTGGAGCTGAGAGAAAAGTAGTCAACCAGAAAGTTGTCTGACTTTCCAAAGGCATAATACTTGTTTGTACGTAGTGAAACTCACTTAGTTTCTTTAATTTGAATGGGGATGTTAAGTCTATCTGTTCATTCGTTTCTGAAATTGTGCCTAACATTAAAAATTCTAAATTGACACAGGTTTTAACAATCTGGTGACAGTTAACAGCTTGACTTGGTGCAATGTGAAGCTTAATTAGTTGGGCTCCCCACAACTGTATCAGATCATCTATTGAATCACATTTAAAGTGAAAAGTTAAGCTGGTGATGCATTGCCACTGTCTGAAATCAACTCTTGGAATATCACAATAAAATGTAATATCACGAAGAAGTGGCACCAGAGGAATAATTGCCTCAATGGTTTTCTTCTTCGTTAAACATAAAGAAGTTAATTTTAACGGCCTTGAACCATGTTTAGACAGGTACATCAGTAACGCTCGCTCTAAGTAGGGATGCTTTAAGTTTTGCAACTCAGGTAATGTCTCTAGTGCAAGCAAAAGAGAATTGGGACTTACATCACCAAAAAATGAAATATCAAATATTACAAGCTGACGTTTCTGAGACACAACTAAGTTGAAAATAGCATCATTCATCTGGATACTTCTCAGGATTGACCTTATGCAAATACTCCTGAAAGCAAAATCAGGCAAACATGGTATTAGAACAAAGTAACAATGAATTATTTAAAGGTGTAGTACACGTTAAATAAAAAAATTGATAAATATTAACATACCTGATAATCAAAGTTTATTTAATTTACTCATTAATTTCCAATTCATTTTCCATTCACAAAATGAGAGATGCGGTTTAATGACGTCACAGCTCAATTTTTACGCGAGCAGGGATCAGTGAGCTTTGACGTCATAAAACTGCATCTGTGAATGCGAATGTAGAAAATAATTAATTAAAATCAATTGAATTGTAAATGGCAAATAAATTAGAAATCAATGATTCTTGACCAAATAAACATTGATATTCAGTGATGTTAGGATATACATGTCATAACAATTTTTTTGAACGAGTGTTCTATGTCTTTAAATAATTTTAATTTTTGGTAAGTATATATAACTTCTTAATCGGACATTTACTTTATGATGTCATTTGCATAGAAACATTTTTGTAACAAAATTGATTTTCCTACAAAATCTCTTTAATAGAAGTCCTTGATTCACAAAGAACTACGTAACTCTTAAATGTCATTAAGTTGATCATTGTACCTTTATTCCAAGATCTACACAACATTTTTAAAAAAATCGCTATTTCTATCAAAAATAAATTTATAAATGATTCTTTCGGTCAGAGTAAAGTTTTCTTTATCATTTTTAGCAAATATTTTAATGACAATGAAACAAGATTAATATTGAAACGCTTTTACTAAAGGTGCATTCACATTCCTGTTATTTTTCAAAATTTTAAGATAACCTTGTTTGAAATGGGAAAAATTATGTTACTGCACAAAATTATAACAAATTTAAGAATATGTGAATGCACCTTAAACAGATAACTTTCGACGTTATGCTAATAAAATCACTATGGATCGAGCTATATCAATATTTAAGACTGTTTTCCAACTAAATGTCGGATACATGTCATGCATATTGTCTGTATTATTAAGATTTTATTATGTTCATATTTAGTGACCGACTGATATCACGCAGAAATTTAAAATAATATTAATTAAACATGATGATACATTAGCCCTTGTCAATTTACTTTTTTATGATTTAGAATAATTTATTGATAATAACAAACTTTGTTGTCCGTGAATTAGACTCCACGACGTTGATTTTGTATTTATATGATTATGACTGTTATTTCACGCATTCACATCACAATGTACCGATGGAGCCGTGATGGCGTGAAAAGAACTTGTGGGGGGGGGGGTCTTAAATTTATCACGTGACCAGAGCAGTGACTTTGATTTGCGGCGGTACATGTTACGTTATATGCGTGAAATAACCGACAAAATGAAAATAAATACAAAATCAACGTCGTGGTGTCTAAGTTATGGATGCTTAAGTATGGTATTTATCAATCCAGTATTCTTAATGTTAAATAATTAAGTTGATAAGGACTTTAGGAACGATAGCAATATCACTCTCACAGTTCAGTTTGTTAGATATCAGCCGGTCACCAACTTACTTAAACCAAAACTCAATGCAACAAAGACAGAAAACTAAAGATGCTTTTATTTGTGTTTTTGATGTCTTGTGTTATCATGAACCTTGAGTCATTCCGAATATTTGACTTAAGTTGGTTCTCAAAATTACACACAACTATACTCGACTCAAAAAACCTGAGTTCGACCTTTTACGGTATCGCCCAGCCGCCCCCTGCTCCTGAAATGTGACAATGGGCGATATTTTAAGCATGCCCGATTTAAATCGACTGAGGTTTTTTGTGTCGAGTATATATAGTGGCAGTTTAATATATTTTTATTGGTTACCTGTTAACGACGTGATCACTACCTGTTAACGACATTTATGTATGACTTATTATTGATATTTCTTTGTTTAAATCTTGAGACCTAATATCAATAAACGGAACTTCAGAGACAAAAAAACGACTTTTTTATCTGTTCTAAAGACACAAGATCAACCAATGAATGTATGTATGTGTGTGTATATATATATATATATATATATATATATATATATATATATATATATATATATATATATATATATATATATATATATATATATATATATATATATATATATATATATATATATATATATATATATATATATGAGCATCCAATCATTGTTGAAGAGCCTCACTATAATTTGCATAGAAATGACTCATTACTTACTGTATATTGTTGGATACATGTTCAAACATATGTTGGTCTACTTGACAGTCTCCTGTCAGGGTCAAATGTTGCAGTTCTGGCATTTTGGCAAGCATGCGATGGAAACGTCGCCGAGGGAAACACACACTTTGGGTGCTCCAATCCATTTCATGGAATTCAAAGTGTATGCTTTTCACAACGGGTGCCTGCAAAAATATAAGTTGTCAACAATACAACATAGCACCTATAAACATTTAAAATCATTTTAAAATAAATGTTGTGAGCGCAACAGCGCATGACATCATAGTTAATGCGCTTGGACGTCGTAATAGAGTAATGAATAGCTCAGCTTAGCATATAGGACAAACTTAGTTATTGGTTATGTTCATTGGAAAATCAGTTTTTTGTTATTATTATTTTGCTTGTATATATACTTGAAATTCATTTGAATTTGAAAATAAATATCATCAATACATTATGCTCTAAAAATTTTGCTTATTATTTTTAAACTGGCATAATAAGTCATTTTCTTCTACCAGCCAACATGTTATTGATTGATCCAACATGGCTCAAAATAACTTTAACATGCATTTTTAAACCCTATATTTATTTTAGAATAATGAACTAGAAATGAAATCCATTAATTTGCCACTGTGCTATAAAGGGTGTTTGCATTCATGTTAAAGTTGACGCCATGGCGGTATTGAAAAACAATTCATTTTGTTAGTTTAAAAATACCGTAAGCAATATTTTTGAGAGTATTGAAATAGATGTTGTCAATTGGTTACATTATAGTATCTCAAATATGTAAGAAAAATGTTTACACCAAAAAATAAGTGATTTCCCAAATAAAAAAGCCAAACAATAATTTTTTCTTATGCTGTTACTACAGTAAAGCACATTAAATATGACGTCATGAGGATACACCCTATAAACAGACTATTTTTTTGGTATAAATTTAAAAAATTTTGTGGCCGCATGTTACCTATGATAACAGTTTAGAACTCACGTCAAAAAAGTTGTATTTTTTATCTATGCATTTTTTTAAAAAAGATGGTTATTTATATATTTACTTTCTAACTTATTTATTTATTTATTTATTTATTTATTTATTTATTTATTTATTTATTTATTTATGTATTTATTTATTTATTTATTTATTTATTTATTTATTTATTTATTTACTTATTTATTTATTTATTTATTTATTATAAGAGTGCAAATTATTAATGACATTAACATTAATAATGAGACTAAATTAAAAAAATAATAATAATTTAAAATTAAGCATGCCCTTCCCCTCCCCCAAATTCCTACATTTTTGAAGATATCATATAATGTATCACTATGCAAAATTTCAGATTTTTCTTTCTTTACAACTTTTTGTTAAATCCCGTAGTACCTGATTTTCCACCTTAACAAGAAAAACCGGTTGATTGATAGGAATTCTTTAGGATAGATATTTGTTGTATATAAATTTATAAACATATGTTGTTATTTATATACAGGATTAAAAAAGTATTTTTATAAAAAAAGCAAAGAACATTATTATTATTGACATGAGAAACTTTTGAAGTTATTTACATTTAGTGTTTAAAATTCAAACAACGACTATTATTGGCAGTCTGTATTTTAATTAAAACCAATATTCATATCCACATGTTGCACCATGCAAGCACATTTGGTAACCTTGACGTAGCTGGATAAAAATGTTTATTACTACATATAGGAAATGAAAGTAAGAAATGCATCATGTTGTAGCAAGCAAATTCATGATCATGATTATTTTTAAATTATTAGTATTCTGATATATAGTTTGTATTCATTCTATTAAAGTTGTCGCCATGTTGAATCACTCAGTAACATGTGCAGCATCAGAAAATGACTCCTTTTAGCAATTTAAAATACTTTGCATTATTTTTGAGTACATTGATGTTGTCAATGGGTTGAATTAGTATCTCAAGTAATGTGAGAAAGATATGTAATAACAAAAAATTAACCCATTTCCTAAAGTAAATTGCCAAACACAAAGTTTGTCCTATGCTGTGCAATGTTATTCATTACTCCAGTATAGCGTCCAAGCGCATTAAATATGACATCATGCAGATACACCCTATAGAACGCAGGACAAAAACACCTTTTTTCTTTTGACAATAATAACTCATTTCTAAATTTAAAAAAAAACGAAATCTTATAAGAATTTGGAATTTATTCGATAGGTTAATCCCACTATCACTAATTGCTATCATTAAATAAAAAAAAACTTAAAGTTTTATACTACATTTGTATCAGATAAAACTTTAAAACCATTACAAAGAAAAAAAAAACAGCAAGCCAGTACTATGGCCTACAATCCTCAATAAACAAACTTTATTAGACAAACAAAAAATGTTGTCCAACTGAAATTAAAATATATATTTAAAAATTTGTAATGTTTATGAAAAAGAAAGAATTATTGTGAAAATTGAGTTTCTTATTTGATTAATCGAGTCAGTCATACTTTACTAAATTGCTCTGTTATCAAAGTAGCAATATTGTATAATGATTCTTTTATTAAAATGTAAAGACTAAATATTGCATTTAAGAATTAACGATCCTAAAATATATAAAATCCTATACATATTAGTTAATCGTTAAGAAAGAAAAACTGAAACTGAGACGCAACTTTAGAAATACTTCAATTTCCAACTTCATTTGTAGCGATTTTTCTTATATATGTCTAATCATGGCAATATTTAATTATCTTTCTCTCTCTATTTTTTTTACAAAATATTATTTTTTTATACCAAACAAGATCTAACATTATTATTTATCAGTCTTCAATGAAACTTAATTTACAGTTTTTTTTTGTTGCTTGCCATATTGTGTTATCGTGCTACTATAACCCCAATCCCAGTCAAGAGATTTACTTATCGACATATATATGGTCTATCCAATAAATCAAACTATTAAAAAACAGTTCATTATTATTATTATTAAAATTTATATATGTCATTATTGCTATCTGTTTGTCCTAAGTTCATCATATTTATAGATTTAATTTAATTATTATAATGTCACCAAGTAACCCAAAAATGGCAATAAATTTAGTTTTTTTTTACATCAATATTTTCAGCAAAAATCTTACAGTGGGCTGCTGCCCCTCTACTCCCCCCCCCCCCCCCACAACTCTCTTTCAGATGTAGGTAGAGCTCCGGTTAGATTATATATCTAATTTTAGCTCTGCGAGCAATTGCTTGATGTTTGCAAAGATGTGTTAGATATAGATGAAGTGAACATATCATACCTTAGCTGCGATCTGAGAAAATGCCTTGGTGATGTCAGGGAGAGACCACAGTCGGCCATAGAGGCCTGGGACCGTAAAGTCGATGTGGATTGACTGGACGCCTAACGCCAGCAGCAAAGGTAGGGCCACAGGTGGTATATCTCCCAAGTAGAGTTGGATGAACTCCGCCAACTGCAGTCGTATACTAGGACCTGCGCAAACATTGCAAAAACTAAAAAACTATCAACATGACATGCCAATAATAGCTACAAAATGGAAACAAAGGACAAAGGAAATCACGTGATGTTATAAATGTAAGAGGTGGTTATAGGCTAGCTTGCAGATGGGGCCAAGTTTGCTGTCATTTTAACCATCACTTCATTTCCGTTTACGGCTCTTTCTGTTCCGGTTTTCCTTGATTGTGTGTTTGTGTTTGTGTGTGTGTGTGTCAGGGGCGGATCCAGGGGGGGGCTAAGGGGGCTGAAGCCCCCCCCCCCCCGAAATTTGTGACGAGATATAAATTTTATACGCACTAAAAAAAGTTAAAAAATAAAGAAAAAAAATTAAACTATTTTAGATTATCTTCTATATCATTAATCCAGAAATCATAACTTTTTATTAAATTTTCGTACGAGTGCAGTGATCATGCGCATTTATTTTTTAAACTATATACATATACTGTAAGTACATATCATATGAATAATATGATCATTGATCACTGAAAAACAGTCAATATTTTTTTTTTTGAAGACCTAGCAAAAACGTGGGTAATTTTTGGCCAAGACTCCATAAACTCTTATATGGTTCAATTTATGTACTATTGCGGAACTGCTATTTATACTATCAAAAATACCACTCAAATTTTGTACCAAAGAGTCTTACCCCTCCCTTATAAGTTCATATTTTGTTAAATAATTCTATTGTACTTACAATGTTTAATTTCATCGTGACTTTTTTATTCATAACAGTTTACTATCGAAAATCGAGAAAGCGGCCGGAAAAAAATTGACATTTGTTTTTAATAATTTTTACACTACGCATCAAAGCAAATGAAAAAGTTTACTTTGAAACAAAAATAATATTTTAATTTTTTTATTTTACGTAGGCATTATATTTAAATGTTTTGAATCAGGTTAAAAAAATAATGTAAATCGACTTTAAGATTTTGACAAAATAAATTGCACTTAAATTTTTACTATAAAAAAATGCTTACTTTTTGAGAGGAATTAACTCGAGTTAATAACTATGTCTAACATAATAAAATATGTTACAACACTGAAATACATCATATCATATCATAACCATTCTTCAACCAAATTTAAAATTTTCGCTGCCTTCCCGAGAGATTAGCTTAGGTATATAATTTTTTTTAATACATAAATTTTTGACGAATTTATAATATATAGAATATAATTTGTTTCTTTTTTATTATAATACCCCACATGTAATATTTTTTTAGTTTTTTTTTTTTATTTTAGTGTAAAAAATTCATTTGTTGAGTGTATAATCATTTCAAGAAAGTAACTAAAATTAATTACTTTAATAAATAAAAAAATATGTAACCCTGTCCTCTACTACAGATATTTTATCGAGCAGTCAAGTCCTAATTTTTATTTAAAAATTCAACATTTTGGTTAAAAAAATTCAAAATTTGCTTTTCAGAATTTCCATAGTAAGTTTTACCAAGTATACTAATTTTGCGTTTTTTTCAAAAAGGGGCGTGGCCCGAAAAAATTTTCCCCTGCGGCGCTATTTATCCCCCCCCCCCCCCCCCCCCGGGGTGAAGTAGCTTCACTATCTGTCTTCAGCCCCCTCCGAAAATAATTCCTGGATCCGCCCCTGGCCTGTGTGTCTATATTTGTAAGTGTGAGTTAGTGAGTGTTAGTGTGTGTGTGTGAGAGAGAGAGAGAGAGAGAATGTGTGTGTGTGTGCTGTGTGATATATGAACCCACATGATTATGCTCAAAAAATCTTAATTTTTGTGTTTTGCTAAAATGCAAAAATGAAAGCTTTCATTAAACAAGCGTATAATAAAATTGCTTTCATAGATAGTATGAGACAATAACCTTAGACAGACGGATAAATAGGGTGACTTATAACGAGGTTTAAGAACGAATATGTTTGGAAACAGTTGAAAGAAAACATTTTTTTTCACAATTAATTTTTATCGCTATAATTTTTCAATTAATTTACATTTTTAATTTAAAAATAAACAAACAATTTTGAAAATAAAATAAAATATTAGTACTAATATATTAAGAGACGACTTGAAAGTTGGCGGTTAAACCTGTATTTTCACATTTTCATTTTATGTACAAAGGAGTGTAATATATTGCGTGCGTCTGTTTACTCAAAATGCGGAAAAGGAAGTGCTGGAAGTGGAAACCACGTGATGGTAAAAGTGGGAGGTAGCTCAAGGTTATCTTGCTGCTGGCTGGCTGCTGGCACCAAGCTTTCTCCCACTTTTACCGTCACGTGGTTTCCTTTTCCGGCACTTCCTTTTCCGCATTTTGAGTAAACAGACGCACTCATTGACTTAGACATTTGGTGGAGTTTGAATGTATTTGATAAAACAAAACTTTTAAGTAACAACATCTTAACTTGATTGTTATGTATATTTGACGCCTGTGCAGTTTGTGAGATAGCTTACTGCGTGGCTGCCAAACTTACCTAACATTTCCACGTGGTCCAGGTTGTTGCTGAACCACTCAAGGTTCGTGACAATGGTCAGCATGACAAGCCTCTCCAAGCTTACTGCGTGACTGCCAAACTTACCTAACATTTCCACGTGGTCCAGGTTGTTGCTGAACCACTCAAGGTTCGTGACAATGGTCAGCATGGCAAGCCTCTCCAAGGTCATCAACGTTATCCTCGTGGTTTGACGTCGCAGCAACATTGGGTCCATGTTCACTGAAATCAACACGACATACGTTAGACACGTAACAGTACCAAGGTTTATGTGAATTCTAAAGTTGAATCTTTACAGTTTTAATTGAATTTGAAAATTAAGTGGAATTAAAATACTCGACGAACTTCATATAATAGAAACACAAATTTAAAATTAATGTCTTTTTTTTTTTTTTCCATTATGTTTAAAATTTATGAATCGTCAAGGAAATCAGTATTTTGTGCATGACGCTGGCCGCGCGTCTAAATGGTAAAAAAGCAATTTTTATGAACCGCGCTGTAAATAAGCACCTTACATGGCCTCCGCGAGTGGCAGATAAGCTATATTTATGCTCACAGCACATTATGACAGCACGTGAAAGGTAACCACTTGCGCGGTTCATGAAAATTGCTTTTTTACCATTTAGACGCGCGGCCAGCGAAGCACTTTACGTATATTCACCAATCACCTCCTATATGTAAAAAAATAAATACGTTATATTTAAAGCCGTAGACCACATAAAACAACATGTGCTTTTTAATGAACAAACACGAAATGGGATCTTCAAAACTGATGACAATTTTTACCAGAATGTTAATTGTGCCCCACGAGTGAGCGTGAAAAAACTGTAAAGTATGCAATTTGCGTGAAAATTCATGTTTATGACGACAGAAACATGCAAAAATTAGTATGAAAATGATATGCGGGTTGCATAAATCGAAATTTCTGATCACTGCTACGGCGCTACTCTTGGGTTTTGAGACAAACTAATGTTATTTATGTAAATCCCATCAAGTGTTTTTTGATATAAATACTTATGTTTTTCTCTGGTCTATTCCTTTAAGATACGAGCTTAATGCAGCAACATATAAACATAACAAAATTGTATGCTTTATTGTATACTACATTGGAACAATAGTTCTACAAAGTATAACAGTTCACATACTCAGCATATTTACTTTTATGTTATTTAAAAAAGTGCTTTACAATAGAAAATATTCAATCCAGCAACAATTACGTAATTTATTTTTACGTAAAGTGAAACTGAATTATTTTGGCAGATTTAAGTCATACTTTTGCATGCAGTAAAATAACTTGGAGTGACAATATTTCATACCAATAAGATAATTATGCCATATCTTATGATTTTTTATTAACCACAGGAACTATAGAACTTATGCGCATGATGTCATATTTCATGCACTTGGAGGCCCTACTGGAGTAGTGAATAACATTGCTCAGCATAGGACAATCTTCGTTTAAGGCAATTTAAAGATTAACGCTTTTGAAATCATGTTGTTCATTTATTTTTACTCCATTTCTATGTTTGCTAACTGGGTAGAGTTTTTACTTTTATATTATATTATTTTTTGCACGGAAATAATTTAGGGCAATAATAACACTATATTATATAGTAAAGCAAATCGAGAACTTTTTTTTTTTTAATTTTTTTTTTTTTTTTTTTTAGATTTGTTTTTCATAAATTACGATTTTTGTTCCAAAATTTGTTTTCGATTTTTTTTATATATTATACAAAGGGAGAGGGGGCTGTTGAAATCTCATCCCCCCCCCCTCCCACTGGCTACTAACAATAAGTAACCCTGCTAAGAGAAGATTGTGAGTTATGTGTGCCAAGCACATGCATATTGGTAACCGAGTACCATCTCTTATTAGTCACATTATTCACATTACGGACGGAAATATAGTGTATACGTTGCTATCAACATGGCAATATCAAGTCGCCTAAATACATGAAACGCCAACTTGATAGCACAAATATTTTCACAAGCTTCAATTAAAATTAAAAGTGGAAAAATATTTTCTTTACATCAAAATAGTGGCCAAAATTAAACATAGTATAAAAATAGTCACCAAAAATTCTAAATAGTCAGAATATAGTCTTTGAAATTTATTATAAGTCACAAACATGCTGATTTAATTAGTATATTTATTATTATTAGTTTAACTTGTCTCAGGTTATCTGTGTTTTTTTAAAGGGTCTCTTAGAGGGTTCCTCAAAACAGTCAAATAACTTAAAAGTCAGTCTTACAATGTTAGTGTTCCATTGCCTAAAAAAATGATTTTTTAAATTTTTAATTTCTTACTTTCTTTTTCTTTTCTTTTCTTTTCTTTTCTTTTTTTCTTTTCTTTTTTCTTTTTCTTTTTCTTTTTCTTTTTTTTTTTTTTTTTTTTTTTTCCAGAAATAGCGCAAAACATTGAAAAGAAAGCAAAATGGTCCGAAAAAATGACTTGCCCTGTTGCTGGATAAATAAAGTAAAATTTAAAAGTTCATAATAGTCTTGTAAAATAAATTCGTCTTAAAAGAGTCTATGTTAAATTTTATACATGGACGCATTTTTAAAACAAAAAAACAATAGTCTCAATATCGAAAACAGTCTAAAGACTATTTTTCTGTTCTCTATTAGACCGAATTAAATGTTAAAGCTACCAACAACAACAAAAATATATAATTAAAAGAGAAATGAAAATATTGCCCTCATGATGAATATTCCAGACTGACAATTAGAAAGCGAACTTTTTGTGCCTCCCTTAAAAACTGAAAAGTTTTCTGCTAGAGTTTCAGCCACAACAAGACAAATAAAAGAAAGATAGAAAAAATAAGCGAAATTATTCCAATAATGACTAAAAAAAACTTAAGGAAGCTATATAAATAGATAAATCTGAATGCACACATTTTTTCTTTTATTTTAGTTCTTTCACTTATATACGAGGGACAAAGAGTTGACACTGCCTCATCAATTTGATAAATTTGAATCACTGGCGGGTGCTAGTCACACGGACGGACAGGACAGACAGACAGACAGACAGACAGACAGACAGACAGACAGACAGACAGACAGACAGACAGACAGACAGACAGACAGACAGACAGACAGACAGACAGACAGACAGACAGAAAGAAAGAAAGAAAGAAAGAAGAAGAAAGAAAGAAAGAAAGAAAGAAAGAAAGAAAGAAAGAAAGAAAGAAAGAAAGGAAAGAAAGAAAGAAAGAAAGAAAGAAAGAAAGAAAGAAAGAAAGAAAGAAAGAAAGAAAGAAGAAAGAAAGAAAGAAAGGAAAGAAAGAAAAGAAAGAAAGAAGAAGAAAGAAAGAAAGAAAGAAAGAAGAGAAAGAAAGAAAGAAAGAAAGAAAGAAAGAAAGAGAAGAAAGAAAGAAAGAAAGAAAGAAAGAAAGAAAGAAAGAAAGAAAGAAAGAAGAAAGAAAGAAAGAAAGAAAGAAAGAAAGAAGATAGGAAGAAAGAAAGAAAGAAAGAGAGAAAGAGAGAAAGAGAGAGAAAGAAGGAGAAAGAGAGAAAGAGAGAAGAGAGAAGAGAAGAGAGAAAGAGAGAAAGAGAGAAAGAGAGAAAGAAGAAAGAGAGAAAGAGAGAAAGAGAGAAAGAGAGAAAGAGAGAGAAAGAGAGAAAGAGAGAAAGAGAGAAAGAGAGAGAAAGAGAGAAAGAGAGAAAGAGAAAGAGCTCATTTTCAGCACAATTTGTTCAATACGGCATAATTTATGCTATACTGCATAACAACTATGTTGCATAGCATAATATTTTGTTGTACAGCATAATTTTTTACGTTTGTTCTAATTTAGCATCACTTATGCTTTATGACAAAATTGCAGCAAATTACGTAATCATTTACGTGTTAATTTGTAAATAACGTTTTATTATTTAGTCACAAGAGTTACGATATTCTTATATGTGTTGGCATGATTACAAACAATGGAGCTTACCGGTTTAAGATTTTAGATGTAAATTGTTCAATTCAGTAAAGACAGTCGATAGTTGTGGAAGTAAGTTTGCAAGGTCTCACACTAAGTGTCTGTGGTCTAACTTAAGTGCACTGACTGACTGAGCTGGGCAAGTGGGACAGAGAAAGAGATCGAGGCTTTACTTGCGGCCCGCCACTGTGCTTTCCTGCTTGCTTGCCTGCTTGGCTCTCCGCACTAAATACTCGGGGGAGTGGGGTGGGGCAATATGTTGAAACGCAAAAAAAAAAAAAAAAAAAAAAAAAAAAAAAAAAAGATGATAGAAACGTAATATGTTCGACAATGGTAAATTCCGTAGCTAACTTTGCTATTTGTTCCGAGATTTATTTCTTTGGCATGTAAATATCTAATTTTGTTATTTTCACGTAAAATAAATCTTCAATTTAAATTTATTACCGGTTTTTTTTTTTTTTTTTTTTTTTTTTTTTTTTTTTTTTTTTTGACAAATAACATTTTTAATATTATACTTATTATTATCTTAATATACCTTTGTAAAGTTGCAAAGTTTTTCAACTTACCTATGACAAACAAAAATAGTTCTAATCAAAATATTCAAAAAAAAAAAAAAAAAAAAAAAAAAATGGCTTAAGGATTGTATATAGATGACTTGTATCTCAAAATCTAAAAAGAAAACTTCAAAATTTTATGATGCGATTTGAAAGTCAATAGTAACAGCTACCTATGATAAAAATTTTCAGAACCCATGATTATCAGATAGGAGAGAAATTAATAATTGAAATTAACATGGTTTCTTATGGGACTAAAACTTCAAAAAATCATAATTAAAAATCTAGCACAGTGACCCCCCAAAATTTTTACATTTTTGAAGATACATAATACTAAATACTAATGTATCACTGTACAAAATTTTAGATTTTTCTGTCTTTACAACTTTTTAGTCAAATCCCGCAGTAGCTGATTTCCCGCCTTAAAATAAATACAGATGCAGATTTTTATTTTATACGGGACTTCATACAAATAAAAAAAAAAAACAAGCCAAGATAAAAATCTTTAAAGTTATGTCATGCACGACAGTTAAAAAGAATTACAGAAAATACTATATTTTATACTCAATTTAGAATTCATTATTATTTTTTTTAAAGGAAATACTGTTGGAATAAAGTAAGAAAAAAGAAATCAAAATATCCTTGCACTTAAAAATAACAATGACCATAGGTGTGAGCAAGCAATGTTAGCTATCTGCGCGTACCAACCTCGAGATAGGGAATTTAACATTGTCGAAACATATTGCGTTTCTGTAATATGGACTTTCTATCATCTTGCGCTTCTATCATAGTGATGCTGCCCAAATCCTCGCCCTCCAATTCTCAAGCAAGGTTAACTAAAATAGGTAGCAATGTCAACGCATTGTTCTTATCTAGGGGGGTGTATGGGAGGCGTAACCAAAATTTGTAGGCCTTTGATCAAAGTAAAAAAAAAAAAAAAAAAAAAAAAAAAAAAACATTTGCGGAGATGTCTGAAGTAACTTTGACAGCCAATCTTATAGCGGCGGATTACAATGTCTTAAAAAATCATTATTTAACACTATTAATCGACTAAGGTAGATATTCATATGCTTGAAAACATAACTGACTTGTTTATAGGCATGCCTTGATATGATTTTTAATTCTTGATGTTTCATATAAGTTGTGCTATTATTAATTAAAGTATTAAAGTGACCCCTTTTTACTTGGGTTTAGATGGGACGGTGAAAAGCACAACAACAACAACAACAACAACAACAACGCTTTTAGTGAATTGACTGATAGAGTATTCTAAGTTCTAACATTACACGAATTCAATGCGCTTGGGCACTATATTGAAGTAATGATCGTTATTCATTATAGGCGCAGGAAGTATGACGATGTTTCCGTGTCAAAATACAGTATCTGCGCACTTTCCACTAGCGTGGCAAAAGAAGTATCTGCACTTTCCACGCAGAACGGTGCGTGGACTAGCGGCCATTCACTTAACATTGCAGATGCTCCACGGTGAAAAGTGCAGATGCTCCTCTCGCTGCACTGGCGGAAAGTGGTGAATTATGACTTGAAAGCATCGGTAACTGATTCAGTTTCCGGTTTGGCAGCGTGAACGGTCAAAGCTCGCCAGCAGTTAGCCAGCAGAAACAAAGCAAGACTGAACTAACAACAAACATAATCAAAGTATAAGGCTGCGTTATAATGCAATTATTTATACTTTTATATTACATTAAAATACGAAATAGTAATTTATTTATTGTTTTCGGTAATAAGACTATTATATTAAACTATAAATTACCCAAAAACATGTTACACGTGTAAAGAAAACTACAGATATTGTGATATATATAACTGATAAAACGCAAAGTATCATCTATATAGTAAAGGATGAATAATATCGCGTATTCTCTCTCTCTCTCTCTCTCTCTCTCTCTCTCTCTCTCTCTTCTTGCTTCCTTGCAGAACGTAATGAATTGAATATTATTTGCATCAGTTTGTGCATTTGTGTCATTTTTTTGGTCATTTGTGACTTGAAACTAATAAATAAAGAGAATAACCTCATGAAAATATGAGAAGAATTGAAAATATTGCGTGAACATTACAGAAGTTAAATCCATTGGCTTACAAATTCCCATGTTTTCAAAGTATGAGTAGACCTGTGATTGACGTAAAAAAAAATCTTGTAGTAGCAGATTACAATTATGTCTTAAAAAATCATTTGAAAACAAAATGTAAGAAATGTTAAAAATTATTTTGTCGTTCACTTTATATACCAGATAATATATTTGGTTAATTTTATATTTGTAAAGCCAACAGTTTGCTCTTAATTCATTAGTAAGTCAACTGAAACCTACAAAATTTTAGTTCTCAAACTTGAAAAAAAAAAAAAAAAAAAAAAAAAAAAATCTACAAAATTGCATTCTTGCAAGCAAAAAAAAAAATAATAATAATAACAAAATAAAATAAAAAAATCAGATTAAAACAATGCATTTACAACATGCTGTTTTTATGTTTTAATTGTTATATTTTATTTATTTTTTGCAACCGTGGGCAAACTTATTTGCAAAAAAAAGTATAATAACAATATATTTATAATAAAATAACTGATTTCGCGATGTACTATATAATGCTTAATTTAAATGTGCAAATTATTTCAGGGGTGCAATTGAGATATCCTTTGACCTTCAATTATAATGTTTATAAATGAAATAAATTATTTTGTTACGTAAAATGATTTATTATTTCATGTTTTTAATTTTGATGCAATATTGCTGATATTTAAGTTTTAATGATGCACCATGCTAGATTTACCTTTTTTCTTTTTTAAAAACTATTTAGTCCCACGTTATTTTTAAAAATATTTTCCTCTCTTATCCAATGTTCACGAGTTCTGGACATTTTATCACAAAGGTATCTGTTGCTATTATCTTTCAATTGGCATCATAAGTTACAAAGTTTCATTTTAAATTTTACAAGCCACCCAATTACAAACCTTAATGTTACATTGTGCACGGTCCAAAATAACTTCGTAATACTTATGCTAGCTCATTTTCAGCACAATTTGTTCAATACAGCAGAATCTATGCTATATTGGACAATTTCTATGTTACATAGTATAAATATTATGTTGTAAAGCATAATCAATTATATTGTTCTGATTTAGCATAATTTATGCTGATGTGACATAAATGCAACATAAGTTACGATATTTCGCATAAAATTTTTAAGTTGGTCAAGTGAACAATACGTTAAGCAATTGCATCTCAGATCTCAGTATACAGTAGTTCATATAAAATCTATAATCATGTCTTTGCTCTCCTCCTCCTACTTATTTATGGCTAACTAGGTGAAACCGCGCACCACATGTGTACGCAGGTCATAACCCTCTCTCTCTCTCTCTCTCTCTCTCTCTCTCTGTCTGTCTGTCTGTCTCTCGCGCGACAATGTCATGAATTGATCGATAACTTTGTAAATTAATATAATGATTATATATTTTGTGATAATAATATAGATAATTGTAAATTTCTATTTTTTTAATTCACTTTATATAAACTCTGGCCAAAACAAGGTCGTTCCCGGCAAAAGCTGTATCCGCGGTGCTAAACCAATCAGAGAACGTTTTATAAACCTACTAGCCAATCACAGTTGACTTTACATAGTTAATTACACTGTATCCGCTCGAACTAGTATTGGGAGAAATGTAAGCATTTTTAATGCATTTTTGAAAATCGAAAAATGACGTCACGGGTGGCAAATTATGCATGTAAGTATAGGAAAAAGTAAAACAAATAGAGCCTGTGACGTAATTTCATGACATTTAAAAATGAATTAAAATTACTAAATAAGCTCAAAATTTTAAAATTTGCATAGCTATCGATTTAGGAGAATGCACTCTTTTAGAATATTAACTAAAATTACTTATACTTAAATTTTAAATCTTTCTCGTTATATATTGATGAGGATCAAAGGTGGCATTATATTTCATTAAAATTGTCTTTATAATATTTCATAATATAATAATATTATATAATATATATAATATATATAATATAAATATATATATATATATATATATATATATATATATATATATATTATTATTATTATAATAATATTATATAACAAATATCCACTTGACAAGTGCGCACAATAAAAAAGCAGTCGCTTAGTCGGCATACAGATAATGTGAAGCCAGACGATAATATTATAGCGTGAAATAGAAGAAGGAGCATTATAGTTCAATGTAAAAAAATATTTATGATGTAGAAGCAGAGATTTGCATTGCAATGTAAAAATAAAATAACTAATAAAAAAAAAATCACTTGTTGCCAAAATGTAACTCAACCAGCTTATTTACTGTTCGTGTCATATCCCTATAACGTTCATTTATCTAAAAAAATTATATTTAAAATATTTAAAGCATTAATAAAATGCAAATTTATTTAATTGACGCTTAATAATTTAATTAAAATACTAGAACTAGCATTAGAGTTGGCCATGCGTATATTTGAAGATATTTCATTGAGCATAAAAAGAAGATGTCCTATATTGCCAATTTTTCTATATTCATTAAAATGTCAACTTTTCAAATTACACTTTATATATATATATATATATATATATATTATATAGCCTTTCAATTTTTCGTGTTTCGAGATATTTACTCAAAAAAGAGCCAGCTCAAGTTAAGCCCGTAAAAGATTATAGTATAAGAGAGAGAGAGAGATAGACAGAGAGGAGAGAGAGAGAGCGAGTGACAGAGACAGAGAGACTAGAGAGAGAGAGAGAGAGAGAGAGAGAGAGAGAGAGAGAGAGAGAGAGAGAGAATTGGAGCTGCAATTTGGATGATGCAAAAGAAGAGATAAATTTGGATTTTTGTTTAATGTGATGTATTTAATGCTCAGAATGTTTTAATGTTATTTAAGACTTTTGTATTTATCAAAAACATTATTTTCGTATATAATGAAAAAAACAGATATTTTTCAAATGTCTGCTCAAATATCGAGTTTGCACCACAAATTTGCTTAATATTTAAATAGTCTTAACTTTTCATGTACATACTAAAATAACGTGCAACATCCGTGCATTTTTTGTACAAGATTTATTAAATATGAAATAAATTCTGTGAATAATAATTGAAAAAATAGAACTAAATAAAAACTGATTTCTCCATGTTTCATGTTGTCGTAAAAAGATATTTTTAAAAATAATTCAACTTTGCAGCTGCAAAGATTTAACGATGTTTTTATTGTTTTGTGTGAGTCACAATATTTTGGCTCTGTTGAAGCACAAGTGCACGTGTGTATAGCAGTCACCACACTGAAAGAATATATTACGTAATTTATGTCATTCTAGCATAAATAATACTAAACTAGAACAACATAAATAATTATGCTATACATCATAATATTTATGCTATATCACATAGTTATTTTGCATTATACAGTATAGTACTATATAAATTATGCTGCACGGACACAAATAAAAACTTAATAATTATGCTAGCTCATTTTCAGCACAATTTGTTCAATACAGCACAATTTATGCTATACTGCATAATAATTATGTTATAATAGCACAAATAATATGTTGTGTAGCATAATTGTTTATGTTGTTCTAATCAAGCATTATTTATGCTATAATGACATAAATGCAGCATAAATTACGTTATTTATTCTTTCCTCGTGTACTGAACAAATTGTGCTGAAAATAAGCTAGCATAATTATTGCGTATATTTCTGTCCGTGTACGTGTGCAGCATTTCCACATTACACTGTTTAAGTAGCTTTTGGTCCTACAGTTTCTATTTTAGGAAGTTTTTTTTTTGTTTTGTGTTTTACAACTTAATTGCTATGTTTAGCTGCCGTCTTTTTTTTTTTTTTTTTTTCTTCTTCTTCTTCTTCAATGAGGTTAAAAATGTTTGCCCTAACATAACAATGATTTAAAAATAAACATAAAAGAACCACTTACATTTAACAAAACAAATTCCTAATTTTTATATTTATTGATAACATTATCACACATGGTTAGATTATTTATAAACTATAAATTAATTAAAGAAAACCAAATATTTATTTTAAAAAGGTTTATTTTATTTATAAAGAAAAATGTTCTTTAAATTAAAAATCATTATACAAAAATGTAGAAATAAAAATATTGTAGTATTACAAAATAATGTTGTATACTAACATTTTTAAATATTATCTAATTTAAATACTAAAAAAAAACGTATAATTATTTTATTGATATTCGAACCAGCCGACAAGATCCAAGTGAGGATCTTGGCTGGACGAAAAGTGTATTCAAAATTTAACAAAGAATTAAAAAAAAATGATGCTGTTACATGCATGCACACATTTTTTATCCATCACTCTCTCTCTCTCTCTCTCTCTCTCTCTCTCTCTCTCTCTCTCTCTCTCTCTCTCTCTCTCTCAGTCTCAGTCTGTCTGTCTGTCTGTCTGTCTGTCTGTCTGTCTGTCTGTCTGTCTGTCTGTCTGTCTGTCTGTCTGTCTGTCTGTCTGTCTGTCTGTCTGTCTGTCTGTCTGTCTGTCTGTCTGTCTGTCTGTCTGTCTGTCTGTCTGTCTGTCTGTCTGTCTGTCTGTCTGTCTGTCTGTCTGTCTGTCTGTCTGTCTGTCTGTCTGTCTGTCTGTCTGTCTACAGTATTTATAGCTATATTGCTATAATATTATTTTATTATTTATTTATTTATCTATTTATTTATTTATTTATTTATTTATTTATTTATTTATTTATTTATTTATTTATTTATTTATTTATTTATTTATTTATTTATTTCATCCAAAAACAGGCTTGCGCCCAATACCTTGGAGGTACACACAGTATATTAATTATAATAATCGTATATAATATATAATAATATGTATACATATAATATATAATTAATAAATGATGATTATATTATAATAATAATATATAAAATTATAAATATTAATATATTATTTATTCCGAAATTGGTACTATATATATTGGCATATGAGAGTAACATGTATTTAGAATTTTGCGTCAACTGAAATCTTTATCCGATTAGATTGACTGGCTTTAAGCCTGTAATAATTATTTTTTAAGTTAAACAAATACACATAATAATGCCGTGAAAAAAAAGTGTATAATTAAAAATATGTTGATAAAGAAATAATAATAATAATGGCTAACAATTAATGTTTTTATTGTTTACATTAAAGGAATAGACCGGAGAAAAACATAAGCATTTATATCACAAAACACTTGATGGGATTTACATAAATAACTTTAGTTTGTCTCAAAACCCAAGAGTAGCCCCGTAGCAGAGATTAGACAATTCGATTTATGCAACCCGCATAACATTTTCATACTAATTTTTGCATGTTTGTGACGTCATAAACATGAATTTTCACACAAATTGCATACTTTACAGTTTTTTCACGCTCTCTCGTGGGGCTACATTAACATTCTGGTAAAAATTGTCATCAGTTTTGAAGATCCAATTTCGTGTTTATTCATTAAAAAGCACATGTTGTTTTATGCGGTCTATGGCTTTAATTATTTTTCAATAATTTTAAATTTTTTAATAATAAATTTATATAAACATATCAAAATCAATTTAGTTTTTGCACAAAATATTTAATTTAATGATTATTTATATGTTATGTTCCTGGCAAAACTATATTTATTTATATTACAATGCAAAATTATACGATACATTAATTTAAATCCATAGACCACGTAAAACAACATGATATGTGCTGTTTAATAAATAAACACAAAATGGGATCTTCAAAACTGATGACAATTCTTACCGGAATGTAAACGTAGCTCCACCAGAGAGCGTGAAAATACTGCAAAGTATGCAATTTGCATGACTTGTCATGTTTATGACGTCAGAAATATGGCAAAAAATAGTAAAAAAATGTTGTGCGCGGTTACATAAATCAAAATTTCTGATCACTGCTACGGAGCTACAGCTGGGTTTTGAGACAAACTAAAGTTATTTATGTAAGTCCCATCAAGTGTTTTGTGATATAAATGCGTATGCTTTCGTCTGATTCCTTTAACATATTTATATGATAATAAAACATATAATTACACTTTGAACCACGTGTTTTAACATTATAATTAGTCTAATTACCTGTCTTGATTTAATATGTTCTCCACCAGTAATATTAAGTTTTTTGTGCTTGATCTACATTCAATCGATCTACAAAAACGGTACCCCATAACCATGTAGCAGGTCCAAATGGTATCATATATATATATATATATATATATATATATATATATATATATATATATATATATATATATATATATATATATATATATATATATATATATATACACCCCTCTTATTTTTTTTATTTTTTTTTTTTTGCAATCTTACATCCTTTTGTTGTATGCGGCCATATATATCCCATCACTGAAACAATAATTTAATAGATTAATAGACTGTGAAATCTCTTGTATTAGGTAGTATGGGTATCACAAAAGGATATTTCTGAAAATGTTGCAATAAAACTTATAGAAATGTATGGTATTAAAGTAAAGTTAATGGTTAATGCTATTTGTTAACACTTGAAACTCTGTTGTCTGTTACGAAAATGATAATCATCTATTTTGATACTCAAATGTAATGCAATTTTTGCAACAACAACAACATCAAAAAAAAAAAAGGAAAAAAGGAAAAAAGTTGTAACGAACTGCACTATAGGTAGTGAATTTTATTTGTAGTTAACTTATATTCAAATGAACAGTACATATTTAGGTTATTGCTGCTAATAAATATACTATATACCTGTGATGATAATGGCATGTTGATGATTTACAAGAACGACGCAGCCTTGTCCTTCTGGTACAATATTTTCAAGCCCTCGAACTTCGTAAGATGCCCAGTAAATATTTTGTCAGGACACGAGCTCTTTAAGAAGGAAGTCTGAAATAAAAATTATCTTTTAACATTAAATTAATTTGAAGTATCGTTAATAGGGTGAAGTAATCGTTATCAAAAATCCAAATTAAAGTTTTTGTTAAAACAGGAACAATAAGTCAGTGTTGTAGTCGATCGATCAAATTTCGATCCGATCACGATCCGATCACGATCATTTGATCGGATCGTGATCGGTTCGACCCATTTTATAAAAAAATGATCGTGATCGGATTTCGATCACATTTAGGGCTGTGATCGAACGTTTTTTCGATCCGATCATCATGTTTCATACTTTAGTTTTTACAACCATATAGGTATCTTTTTCTTTCTTTTTTTCTTCTTTTTTTTTTTTTTTTTTTTTTTTTCCTTTTTTTTATTCATTATAATAAAGCAAAAAGTCAAAGTCCAAAATAGAAAAGAATTTAAAGGTACAGTACAGGCAGTACTCTGCTAGCAGCTGCTAGGTAGATATTAAGATGTTATCTACTTTAGCTAAAAGGTATCGCAAAACAAAACAAAGAAAGCAAAAATGAAAGAAATAAAAGAAAAATAGCAAATACCTGACTCTGATTTATATAAGCTTCTAGGCTTTCTAGGAAAGAAATTATTCTATCAATAGTGTGTCTATGTCACCAAAGATTTTTTTTCTTTTTTTTTTGACATGACATTAAAGGCGGTAAATAAGTTTTGTTTAAAATGAATTCTTGACGTATTATTTTGTTCGTATATTCAAGTAACAGAATTTTTTTCTGCATTGAAAGATTGTCAATTTTATTTTAACACAATACATTTCTTGTATGAGTTTTAGAGGTGACTTTATAACCAATCGAAAAATTTTAAGTGCTTTTTTACACTAATGATTTTTTCCACGAAATTTTGATGTATTAAAAAACCGCGGTGAGGGGAAATTTTTTCTGAAATAAACACGAGGGGGTTGCTTTGATTAGTGGGGATGAAGACACACAGTACTGTACATAGGATAATTTTTGGACCTCCATCCAGACACCAGTCATTTGGTCTGTACGTTCTCGCAGGTGTCACGAGATAAGAAAGCAGGCAAAAGTGTATTTTTTATTTATTTTTACATATTCATAAACGTTAATATATTATAATTTATAATATAAATTAAAGATAATTTAGGTGACAATTTTTTTTCGTGAAATAATAACTTAAAAGAATTTTATCACGTAACTGGAGCTCCTAAAAAATATAAAAGTGGGAAAGAGCTTGGTATTCAGTGTGTTTGTATTTATCGTGCAAAAATAAACCGAATAACGTCGTATAGCCTTTAAATCTGTTGCAGCAAATCTAATAAAACATCTAAAGGTAAGAACTAACAATTATGTAACACATTTATTTATTAAAAAAAATTGCACGGAAATATGAATATAAAAATATTGTTAAGTATAATGTATTATTACAGTATGATTTCCTTTTTTTTTTTTTTTTTTTTTTTTTTTTTTTTTTCATAATTATTATAATTTACAAGTTCTTACATACCTACATTTATTATTGAAAACGATCGAAAATTTTCGATCAAATGATAGTCGATCAGATCGGATTGTGATCGGATAGTCTCGAGTTTTGAAGATCGTGATCGAGATCGGATCGAGCTACATCTCAATTGATCGGATCGTGATCGGATCGAAAAAAGGGCGATCGACTACAACACTGCAATAAGTATTGATGTGATTTATATTTATTATATATTCATAATAATCAATGGCATTTATTAGACAAAATTACCTAGGCTATGTTATAAACCTGTAAATTGAACCCAACTTTTCTACAGTATGTAATTAAGTTGAAAATTAAATTTAAACAAGCAATAATTTTATTATATTAATATTTTCTTTTCATATCATTTTTAAATAGTTTATAACTATAATTGTTATAGTAATGGTTTACTACCGCAAACTTATAAAACCTTCTTTTATTTTTTTTAAACTAATTTATATATTATTATTACAAGTCTTTTATACACTGAATTTTATTATTCAGCTTTTATACGTCTTAAAATTAAAGGTTGCATTTAGATGGTTTGTATCTCAAAATCTAAAAGGAAAGTTTCCAAACTCTATGATTTCATTTGAAAGTAAATAGTAACAGCTACCTTTGATCAATTTTTCATAATTAGTGACTATCATATAAGAGAGAAAATCATTATTGAAATTAACATGGGCTTTTATGGGACTAAACTTCAAATAAATCATAATTTAAAATATAGCACAGTGACTGCTCTTTTTTTTTTTTTTTTTTTTTTTTTTTTGGAAGATAATTTATTCTAAAGTACCATAGGGCAGCATTTCAGATTTCTCTTTCTTTGCAACATTTTAGCCAAATACCACACTAGCTGATAATAGTATAACTGCAGTTTTTGAAGGAACTTTTTTTTTCAATATTTTTGTAGAAAATTAGCTTTTTTGGAGCATAAGTTAACTATTTGGAAGTTATGATGAGAGTTAATGAACAACTTGACTATTCTCTCAACATATTATGGTAATTCTGTATATAATATGACAACAAAGTTGGCACGCCTAAATCTCACCCTTTCAACTTTTTTTTTTTTTTTTTGTGATTTTTTTGTGATTTTTTTTATTCAAAGATGATTATTTAATTTAATATCTGGTGGATAAGCCTTGGTTGGATAAGTTTATCAATTGTGCAACTTTTGAAACGAAGGAAATGTTCAGAATGTAGAATATGACCAGAATCCATTACTTATCTACTTCATCATCTCAGCATCATTTTTAGTAATAAATTGAGTAAATGTGTTTATGAATTTGCATTACAGGATTTAATTAAATACTTTGTTTATTAAATAAAATTTTATATTTTTTTTAATTAAAGTTAAAAATACGTTAAGTTAATTGTATAAAATATATTTATGTTATTTAAAAAAAAATACTGAAAATAATTATTAAATTGTATATAACTACATAACTTTTAACAAAACAGTTTAAACGAATAAAACAATATAATTTACAGTCTAGTTTAAAAGTTCATAAAAGTTTTAATAATGCACTAAAAAATGCTTTTATTTATTCCATTACAATTATGCATTTTATTATGCTCACAATCAGTTTAATATGAAATGACCCAATAAGAAAAACACATACTGTATGTAAAAAATATATATAATATATATTTATTTATATATAATATAATATATAAGAACATAAAAAAAATACTGTATGTCATTTTTCAGGTAATAATTTTTAATTATAAAGTAATTTTCAGTTCTAATGTTGTTTTCTTTTGTTTTTCAGTTTCTTGCTATTTAGATATAGATAATATGAAATACCCTGTAAAATTATCACAATAATAGAAGGTAATCTGATTAATGTGAAAGTGGTGTGACACTCACTGTATATATTTAGGCAGCATCATGTGATATAGTTTATTTATTATTATTATTTTGAAGTTCAGTAAATAAAGTGACTTGTAGTCGTTAATTGCCCTCATCTTAATAAGCCAGACCTAACTGCCTCTTACAGTAACTTATGATCACGACGTCACTGCATATTCACGACGTGTATTTCACTTTACTTACGATTTATTTAAGAAATAAAATTTCTAAAGTACTTTTTTATAGTTGAAAATTATTGTCATATTTTTCTGCATATAAAAAAGTATAAAAAATGCTTGATTTGAGGAAAAGTTTATGTATTTTGCTTGTGTAAGATCTTGACTTCCGAATAAAATGAGAAGGCACCTCATGTCATTCGGACACTATCGCCATAGGCATGTACCGAGATACAAGACGAGCCATCTCACCTGTCGAGCATTTGCGTCTGAATTCATAAAGTTTCTACACAAGCACAAAGCGTGACTTTTTCTTAAATCAAACATTTTTGACACATTTTTACTCGTTGAAAAATAATTAGAATAATACTCATCTAATAAAACGTATGAAGGGAAATTTATTACTGAAATAAATCATAAGTAAAAGTCAAAATACTGGTCGTGAAGAGGTAGTGACGCATATATAGTGACGTAGTGATCAGATGTTCCATTTGTCAATATTGATGACAATTAAATTTGCTAAAATAAAAAAAATAAAATAAATAGATAACTTCTAAATAATCATTTATAATATGCTCCTGAATTTTTCTTACTAAAGCGCGATGACTTTAAATGAGAGAGAGAGAGACAGAGAGAGAGAGACAGAGAGAGAGAGAGAGAGACAGAGAGAGAGAGAGAGAGAGAGAGAGAGAGAGAGAGAGAGAGAGAGAGAGAGAGAGAGAGAGAGAGAGAGAGAGAGAGAGAGAGAGAAAGAGAGAGAGAGAGAGAGAGAGACGCCTGATAATATGGCTAAACCATTTACAATTCAACTGGGTCATATTCGCTGTAAACCTCGATATGTTCAAACAAACGCTCTTAGCTTTAGCTGATTTTTTTTCTTGCCATAATGCGTTATTGTGCTACACCAATCCCAGACATTGTCTTTTTGACAAGAAAGAATTTTCCAATTAGAAGAAAAGCACACAAGGGCCAGCCACTGCCTTAATACATAGTCCGACATTCGCCATGACATCCTAAATATAAATTCAAGAGTTTCCTAATGCTTATTTCGTGTGTAATTTATGGACATTATTAAGGACAGAAATTTATCATATGGGGTATCTGCATTCATGTTAAAGTCCACGCCATGTTAGATCACGCAATTACATGTGTTGCATATATAGGAAAATGACTCATTTGACTAGTTTAAAAAAAAAATTATCTTTATTTTTGAGAACAGTGATGTCGTAAATTATTTTAATTATTATCTTAAGTATGAATTATATGTTAAAAATTTACAATTCACCGCTTTCACAAAAAACATGACCAGAAAGTAAGTTTGTCCTATGCTGAGCAGAGTAACTTTATTGATCCAGTAGAGCGTCCAAGTGCATTAAATATGACGTCATGCGAATACATCCTATATTGAGGCACAGATATACTATTTAGTGCACAGAACAGGTGGTTATACTTGTAAAGTATGGCTAAGTTTAGCTTTGCATATAATACAGAACTTTAAATTTAGGATTGAATTTCTATTGCAAGGAAAAAGCTCTCTCCTCTCTCTCTCTCTCTCTTTGCGTGCATTGCCTTACGTCCAAACTCACAGTCAAGCGAAAGATAATTTCAACAGCTGAAATAAAGAATGTTTCATTATAAAAGACAAATAATTAACAACATAATTATGCATTTGAATTGTCTTTCATTTTCACATATTGATATTAAGTATCCTATAAAGTATATAAATGTATGGACTATGGACAGGTTCCTAAAACATCAATTTCAAGCAAAAAACCTTACGGAAGCAAAAACTGGAAGAAAAAGGAAAAAAAAAAAAAAAAAAAATAGACAACAATTTTTTTGCTCTGAAAACTATACGTCTATAAGTAAGCTTATATCATAATGTGTGGTATAAATACTTTATAGTACGTCGTTTTGTTCTTTATTATTATTATTTTTATATATATCTCTTAATAAGTTTATCAGAATCAGTGCAGTTTTCGCAATGAAACTATAAAAAAATGACTTTGCGCCTCCTTTAGAGCAATACGATAGCAAGCATTTCTTATAGCCATTATCATTATTTTGGTTGATTTTGACCCTTCTTTTAGGCATTCTTTGCTTTATATATCTCTCTCTCTCTCTCTCTCTCTCTCGCGTGCATTGCCTTACGTCCAAACTCAAAAGCCATTGCGCAGGATAATTTTGCAGCTGAAATAAAGAATGTTTTATTATAAAAAGACAAATAATCAACAACATAACTCTGCATTTTCATTGTCTTTAATCTTCACATATTAATGTTAAGAATCCTTTAAAGTATATTAAATGTATGGGCATTTTATTGTCGTGCAGGTTCCTAAAACATCAATTTTAAAGCGAAAAACTTTTTGGAAGCTAAAACTAAAAAAAAAAAAAAAAAAAAAAACTTAAATAACAATTTTTTGGCTCCGAAAACTATACGTGTCTAAGTAAGCTTGTCATAAATGTGTGGTATAATAATACTGTAGTGGATAACTTTCATTTTTTAATTTTTTATTAACACACGTTATCCCTTACTAAATTATTTTTGGAATCAGAATCAGTTTAGTTTTTCAAGGCGTAGAACACCTTGAACTTGCCTAATATCCTAACACACCTAAATATCATCTTTAATTTGGCCGGAGTCATTGATTTCTTATTTATTTTCCATTCACAAAATGTCAGTTGCGGGTTTATTACGTCACAGCTCGCCTGGTCCACGCGCGCGGAAACAGGCGAGCTGTGACGTAATAAACCCGCAACTGACATATTGTGAATGGAAAATAAATAAGAAATCAATGACTCCAGCCAAATTAAAGATGTTATTTAGGAATGTTAGGATATTAGGCAAGTTATATGTTCAAGGTGTTCTACGCCTTTAATAAAATACGAAAAAAAAAAAAAAGAGTCAAATTAAGGATTCTGTGTCTCTTACTGATCTTATATAAAAAAAACATTTCCTCTATTTCTTATTATTATTATTTATTTTATTTTGACCTTTTTTAGGCATTATTTGCTATTTATTCTCTCTCTCTCTCTCTCTCTGCTTTTTTTAGTGTTATGTATATATGTATGAATTGAATTGTTCAACTCTGTAAAGACATGGAACACAATAAATCTTTAATCTGTTTCTTTCTCTATATCCAAAAAGTGAAAAAAAAAATTCAATTGCAACTTAAATGGCTTACGTATATTGTATAAATAAATTTTGAAAGATATAGAAGATGTTCAATATTTTTTTATTACAAAAAACTGACCAGATAATTATGTTCAAATATGTCAAAGGACCATGTAAGTGGGTGTATACCTTTTATGGCCTCTCAATAAAAATCATTTATATTATTATAAATGTAATAAGTTTTCTTTCCTATTTTGTTTGGCTGATGATATCAGTGACGCTGCAACAGGAGCGCCTTAGCAAAGTATCGTCTGGAGGTCAAACCAAGGACACTTGGGTACATGCGCTCTTCTCGTGCACGTTCCTTAACCACACACTAAAAAAAAAATGTATAGTATACATTTTATATCTGCTTTTTTACACTCACTACTTTTGCACGTAATTTTTGTACAGTATGATGCATTTTTTGTGTAATATATACATTTTTTCTACATCTATTATTTTAGTGCTTATTTGACAAATTATAGCTAATTAAAGCCAATTAAAATGTTAAAATGATTTATATATTCATCCTAACATTAATTAACAACTATTGCCGTGCAAAAAAAATTTTAAAAAGAAATTCCGCGCCGATATTCGAACCCATATGAGGGTGCAGTCTTTCCGTCGAGGACCCTATGCTCTACCAACTGAACTATCGAGGCTTGATAATAGAACTAGTGAAATTAGGGTATATCTTTTTTCATTTGTATGAAGATGCAACTATGAAGGCATATACTTATATTGGAAGCTAATTACTTTTCTTACTATTAACTAATTAGATATTCTATTAGAACATAATATCAGAAGTATTTCTACATATGATGGGATGGCGCCTAGCCCTGGCGCTAAAGAGCGGCTATCAATATCTCAGATTCTATTGCACACATTGGAATGAAATTTAACACATATTGAAGGTCGTAATTTTAAATGTGCATTAGGATAATGAGTAAATGGTTTTCTTTCCAGCAATTAATTAAATAATAGTTATTAATAAAAAATAGAATGTAATACACTTTTTATGTATGAAGAAATAATACACTTTTTATGTATACCTTTGGCGATGCAGATTTATTGTGTATCGGTATACATATTAAATGCATATAAAAAAAGAAGAGCATCGCAATGCATAAATGTGTATCTTTGAGCACATATTTTCTGCAAAATAAAAAAATGCACTAAAGATGTATCAATTGATGCACACATTGTGAATCAAAAAATATTATGCCAAAAATATGTATTTAGCACATAAAATATGCACAGTATAAGTCTTTATTTTTAGAGTGCATGAGTCATCAAAGACTGTGTAGAGATTTTTTATTAATTTTTTTTAAGCGTGATTCTTATTTAAATTATTTCTGGAATCTGAATCAATGTAGTTTTCCTAATAAACTGCAAAACGAAAAAAAACACTAGTTAAATTAAGGTTTCTGCGCCTCTTATTACTCTTAAATACTCTGACGATAATACCTGATATGTCATAAATAAGTCAGAGGACCATGTTAGTGGGTATGTACCTTTTTTGTCCTCGTAATAAATACCATTTATTTTATTATTATTATTGATCAATACGTAAAACAAGCATTTGCTATTACTATTATGATTATTATGCTTGATTTTGACCTTTTTTGCATTACTTGCTTGGTATTTCTCTCTCTCTCTCTCTCTCTCTCTTTCTCATGAAAGCAAGTGTCACAAACTCGCTCGCTATACACGGAAAAATAAAAACACATACTAAACTTGCTGTATTATCAAAACTGCGACATTTATGCGACATAAATATTTTTGTATTATATACCAAAGTAAGCTGACGTCATAAGTTATAGTGACATCATCTTTGTAAGAGACATCATATTCTTTGTGACGTATCATTGCTGCGTAATTTATATGTGATTTTGATGTACTATAGTTTCGCTATAGTTAAAATATTAAATATTAGTTTTGGTTAGCAAAGTCAGGTACGGATTATAATTCTGTATAGGATTAAGTTAGTAAATTGCCGACTGGCCCCTTGAGGTTTTGACACCTTGAAATTTTCAATATAGAGTGTATCCATTCATGTTGAAGTCGATGCCATGTTGGAACGGAACACTCAATAACATGGGTCGCATAGGGAAGTGACTCATTTTACTATTTTAAAATAATAAGCAATATTTTTGAAAGCATTGATGCTGTTGATAGGTTCAATTATAAGTATCTAAAGTAGGTAAGAAAAACAATAATAACACAAAAATAACCAATTTCAGAAAAAAAAAAAAAAGAAAAGAAGTACCAAGGACGAAGTAGTAGTATTAAAGTAGTTTGAACGAGTTTTGATATTATTTAAACGCCGTTTTAGTGCTACCTATAGATTCCTTATTTCTCTATGCTCCTATTGATGTAATAAAAAATACATTTAGTTCGAAACGCAAATAAAAAAATAGCCGCAAAGTCGAGCATTTTTTTCATACAACATTGGTTAATGGCTGAAAAAGCCAGGATCCTTCCACAGTAGATCATTCATATTTCTGCGAAAGTGTATTTAAATGGACTCAAAAACAGATAAATAAGCTCTTTGATAAACAAAGAAACTTTTAAAAGCATTAAACTAAATTTGGTTCGAAACGCACTGAGAACTTTGTGACTAAAAGAGCTGAAAATGAGAATTTTTTGTCAACCAGTAATTTTTATATAGTTCGGAAATCGGCCACTAGAGGCGCCGAATCATGGCGATCGCGGGCGATCGCGGGAGAAACGAGATATAAACGTCAATTGAGCTCATAAACGTTAATAAAACTCTTGTAATGTACTTAATATGTATTAACTTCATTATAATTAATTAATATATGCACTGAAAAGCGAGAAAAGTGTTTGATTAGAAAATAGTTACAAAAGCAATATATATATGATTTGCTGGAATATCTCTTAGTGCCTTGAGATAGCACAGTTGGTAGAGCGCTGCTTTTACATGACGAGGGTCAGCGGATCGAGATTCGTTTATTGCAAAGTTTTTAATGATGAAATTAAATTCAAGTGAGCGCCAAACTTCAAATAAATTTAAAATCAGCTGTTAACAACCTCGTTCAAACTACTTTAAGTCATGCAAGCACACCCTATATTATATTAATTATTGTATTTTTGTATACAAAATATTGATAATTAATATTAATTAATTATATAATACTGTGACTGCCTAATTCACCCAGCGAGCCTCGGCCTATAACCTTTGCCATAGGTCCATATGGACCTTGAGCCTTTGCAATGAACTTCATTTCTATGTTATCTTATGGGTTTTGTTTAAAAGTGAACAGTAAAGTATTAATATCGTATCTATAGTGTATATTTGGCAAGAAAATCTCTCTCTCTCTCTCTCTCTTAAAATTTCGTTAACACTTGGCCATATAACATAAAAATGTATATCTTTATGTCCTAGAAAACTTTATAAATTAATAAAATAAAATATCAAATTTAGTTTTTTTTTTCTAATTATATTTTATTACGTTAAATTGATAGTAATAAATAAATACAAATATTTAATGAAAGGGTTCGGTTGCATTAAAGCATCTAACCAAAATGTGGCAACATATTTCGCAAAATAAAAAAATAATAAGAGGAACCGAGGAAGCACGTTCTCTGTTTCTATGTCTCTATTCAGCTCAGTGGCCTAAAATCATGTATTTTATTAAAATATATAACCTATACCTTAGCGCTCGGTCACCTGGGGTAAAATTGTTGACAGCAATATGACGTCAGACAGCTAGTCATAACTTCACTTATATTTACAACTGATTGATGATGCTTGCAACATATACTATAGGATATATCGTCACTTCAGAATAAGAATGTCGTATCTGCACAAAAATTTGATGCAATTCTAAGCCTTATTTTGATAACAAATAAGGCTCAGAATTGCATCACTTTTTTTTTGCAGATACGACATTCTTATTCTGAGGTGACGATATATGCTTGACAATTTGAATATCAAGTGAAATGACATGATGATAAAATTTTTTTTGCTGTCGTACCTTCTATAAGACACTGGGATTTCACTCGCTGCTTAATTTGATGATAAAAATAACACACAACAACGCATAATTGTCACTTATATAAGTTAATAAAAATACTCAATCCACAGTTTTTTTAAATATATACGTAGCTATCTTATATTTACACAAATTGTAAATATTGGAGACGAGCCAATTAATAAATAATCTTCACAGCACCAAACATTGTTTTAGGTAATTTATGATAGAGAAATTTATGTGTAGAGAAATTAATACCATTTAAGTGTCAAATCTAGACAAAAAAAGAACGAAAGAAAGAAAGAAAGAAAGAAAGAAAGAAAGAAAGAAAGAAAGAAAGAAAGAAAGAAAGAAAGGAAAGAAAGAAAGAAAGAAAGAAAGAAAGAAAGAAAGAAAGAAAGAAAGAAAGAAAGAAAGAAAGAAAGAAAGAAAGAAAGAAAGAAAGAAAGAAAGAAAGAAAGAAAGAAAGAAAGAAAGAAAGAAAGAAAGAAAGAAAGAAAGAAAGAAAGAAAGAAAGAAAGAAAGAAAGAAAGAAAGAAAGAAAGAAAGAAAGAAAGAAAGAAAGAAAGAAAGAAAGAAAGAAAGAAAGAAAGAAAGAAAGAAAGAAAGAAAGAAAGAAAGAAAGAAAGAAAGAAAGAAAGAAAGAAAGAAAGAAAGAAAGAAAGAAAGAAAGAAAGAAAGAAAGAAAGAAAGAAAGAAAGAAAGAAAGAAAGAAAGAAAGAAAGAAAGAAAGAAAGAAAGAAAGAAAGAAAGAAAGAAAGAAAGAAAGAAAGAAAGAAAGAAAGAAAGAAAGAAAGAAAGAAAGAAAGAAAGAAAGAAAGAAAGAAAGAAAGAAAGAAAGAAAGAAAGAAAGAAAGAAAGAAAGAAAGAAAGAAAGAAAGAAAGAAAGAAAGAAAGAAAGAAAGAAAGAAAGAAAGAAAGAAAGAAAGAAAGAAAGAAAGAAAGAAAGAAAGAAAGAAAGAAAGAAAGAAAGAAAGAAAGAAAGAAAGAAAGAAAGAAAGAAAGAAAGAAAGAAAGAAAGAAAGAAAGAAAGAAAGAAAGAAAGAAAGAAAGAAAGAAAGAAAGAAAGAAAGAAAGAAAGAAAGAAAGAAAGAAAGAAAGAAATCGATATATAGAGGATTTTATATTATATGTAAAATTTATGATAAAAAATAGCCTCTTGGATATTGTGAGACTAAAATAAAGCACAAATATAGTGCGATATATATTAGCTAGGCTAGAGCACTACACAATGTTAAGCGTCTATATTTCTAAAACATGTAAAGTTACGTTATATTTGTATTATTAAGTTTTTGCTATTTTATATAATATTTTTTATTAATGGATAGTTAACGTGACCCAATAATTATCATTTTGAGCAAATGCTTCAATGTTTGACATTTGATTGTTATTTATGTGTTCAATTTTCTTGGTGCTCCATAAATCATTATTATTTATTAATTAAATAATAATTAAAATCATACTTGGTGTAAGCCACACACTTGTCACGCCTAACACTATAAAAAATTATATTATTATTAATTATAAAACAAAGTTATTATCAATTAAAATTTATCAACAAATTTCATTTTTAAAGAATGTATTTCCAATTAAAATTTATCAAAATGATGAAAATTTTAAATGAAGAATTAATTATATATATAATAAAGTTTTTTTTAAATATTTTTGAAGTGTTAAACCATGAAAAATAAAATTTATCAACATGGATTATTTAAAAAATATATTATTTAATAAGAAAAAAAATTATAAACATCATGAAATTTGTGTTTCTACTGATTTAAAATTGTGCCTGACTGTACTGTTGAACAGTTGGGTTAAATCGAGAGGTTCTGTAGCCTGATTTAACCTAATAAAAGCCGTTAATTATTATTACTATTAGCACTCAGCGCCTTCCTCTTGTTCAATATTTTGCAGCTTGACAAATGTTGATTATATTTATTTGCGGTACGTGTTGTGAGGCAAGAATGACGAACTGTGCAACTTGAAGTGGAGGCTGATCTGTCGTACTGCAGTTAGTTTGTCAAGCATTGGTAACAGATATCAACATCTTCAACATCTCGCCATTTATTTCAAACCAAACTTGTTTCCAAGCCGCGCTGACGTCACCTAAAAGTTTGGTATCCTGCAAGTTATGCAACCTGTTGCTTACATATACGGAGCAGTTTGCATACTTCAACGTAATGCAGGCGCTATCTTGACACCGGCTCCACTCGATGTTCCTTTCAATGTCCCTTAAATGTCTTCCGACTCTCTGTATAAATGTGTAGACAAGCATGATTGAAGCTTTTACACTCTAGCGACGCGATTGGCAGCCAAAACTACTATTACCTGACTATTACTAATAGATTCACATTCAGAAAAGGATTTATTTCAAAAAACACAATACAAGCACAATATAGTTGGGCACAGTACAATCAAGACATCGGCCTTCTCTCCCCTAGGTTAAAATAATGGAAAACAAAAATAAAAATACATAGAATAAATGCACATGAAACCACACTCATAATCCTAGGTTTAAATCAGACTGAGTGTACAAAAATCTACAAAATTATTACTGCAAAAGAAATATACAAAGTTTTTTTTTCCCACAGGTTTGAGGTCTTGTTGTCACCTGAGTGCAATAATTCCGAGTGGTTATCTCTGTTTACGTCATACATTATATCGTTTCTGACCTTTAGTCAGCCTTATCAATCCTTATCATAATAGTTTAAATAGCCCCCAAATGTATCGCAGTGTTCCCTGGAGAGGGAAATTTAAAACAGCGTGTCTAAAAAATCAGCCAAGAAGACATGTAAGGGACATTGGGATCCACTCATATTTAAGACTCCCGTTTTGTTAGTCAGGAATACACAGGCCAGCATAGGAAAATGTTGTGTTTTTTTATTTAGAACATTGCTTACAGTTTACAGTCAAAATCAACTTTTATTTATGTGACAAATGAGGAACAAAGATGTTTCCCCTATGTACGGATATAAATTACGTAATTTATGCTGCATTTATGTCATTATTGCACAAGTGATACTTAAAGCCATAGACCACATACAACAACATGAGCTTTTTAATGAATAAACACGAAATGGGATCTTCAAAACTAATGACAATTTTTGTCAAAATGTTAGTGTAGCCTCACGAGAGAGCGTGAAAATACTGTAAAGTATGCAATTTGCGTGAAAATTCATGTTTATGACGGGGCTATTATTGGGTTTTGAGACAAACTAAAGCTATTTATGTAAATCCCATCAAGTGTTTTGTGTTATAAATGCTTATGTTTTTCTCTTAATTTTTTTTTTGTTTTTCTCTTAAATTTTCTCTTGAATTTTAAATTTTACACCTCTAAGCAAAGTGGAATAAAAAAGTAATCATAATAAAATAAAAACAATTTTGTATTTTGATAATAAGGACTTCCCTCCATTAATATTGGATAATAATTGGTTGTTATAACTTTATTTTTATTTCTAGTATTATCATTGTGAAACTCCCTATATTAGTTCGTTATATTTATTAATGTTTCTTTGTATAGACTATAGGCTGTACGCAAGACGTCATAAATATATGAATTTGTGTCGTTATCACTCTTTATTACTTGTAAGAAACGTTGAAAGATTTAGCACAATTTAAGATTATAAATCTTTTGAACATAATTTTCTTATCACCCTCACGCCCCCCTCGTCATAGCTCTGTAAAGCAGACGCTCTTTTCCTCGTTTTGACTTTCGAGATATTTATTTTTGCCATAGATATTGATGTATGTAGCGTGTATGTGAATGACGTCAAACTAAATGCGCTTTGATGCGATACTGGAGTAATGAATAACAGGGGTAGGTGACCGACTGATATCTCGCAAACTAGACGGCTGTGAATTGTAATATGAACACAAAGAAATGATATTGTGTTACTAAAAAGTTTAGTTACGTGTAACATGGAAAAACACGATCAAATGTTTAAGTTATTCCACTTTAAAGATAACATGTAAATCTGGAAATTCAAATTTAAGTGGCAAATTTTAGTCAAATACGAAACTTTTTTAAATTAAAAATTTGATTAAATCTTTTATGGAACAAAACAAAATCGATATTATATGAAAAATATAGTGTCTGTTTTGTTGGAAATAAATAAAGAACAAATAATTATTGTGAAAAAATAGTTCTTCTTTCAGCGATTTCCGGTCAAAGTCAGTCACGTTCTACGTTAGTGATGTCCGCAAAGCCCTTTCTTCTTTTGCTCAAAATCACATAAAAAAAAATGACCATTTCACGATCATCGTATGCTTTTTAGATAAAAGTGCGCATTTTTTCGATTAAGGGAACATCATTATTAGACTGCGCCAGAAAAGCGCATTTTTTAATCACCATGAGACGAGCACTATATAGCAAAATTAGCATAATTTAAAAATGTGTGTCCTCTCTATTTTGCTATGTATTGTCTTGCGCACTACAAACTGCGCACCACAGGCACCGGAGGCCGTAGCAAGACGGCAGCCAAGCTGTGCTGCATCTTCAGTTCTCCAGGAAACATGAGAGAGAGACGAGCACTCTCTTATCGCCGCTCGCTCTCCACATGTTTTCCTGGGTGCTCACTAGATTTAGGTTTTGCCAGACATGGCAAACTACTTGAGCTTCTCTTGAGCACGTGTGTGCTAACAAATCTCTCTAGTGTGAGGTAATACGAATCCACGTCTCTTAGATTATAAGTTTTTATATATATGTACTTCGTCTTTATATGTTAAGATTAAGTTAAGTCTGAAAATGTGCAAATCTTCTGCTTATCTTTGTAATTTTATGAAATCTACGAGTGTTTTACGATAAAGTACTCTCCTAATATTGTGTTCATATTATAATGTGAACTTGAAATGTGTTAGATACTAGTTGTGTACCCCCCTCCTACCACCCTTATTCCTTACTTCCCACCCTCCCTAACAAGAAGCTCGACACCTTCCCGCGGTCTTGTTGAACACGCTGTCCCATCACTTGTTACCTGCTCTCATTTCTCTGGCTAACTTCACCAATGTAAGAATATGTTTAATATTGTTACATTGGGCAAGGTGGTTCATTGAAATGACGGAGAAACAAGTGATGGGCCAGCGATGACCAAGTTCGAGCACCCGCTACCACCTTGTATTGGACCATCGATGTTGAGCTGTGAGATACATCAACAATAGGGTAGGTGTTTATTTTATTAGTTAACAGTTTTAGCTTCACAATTGGGTTGTTAAAACACAGGCGCAACCCTGGTTTTTAAACAGCTTTCTTCAAAATAAATAAGTAAAAAAGTACTTTTTGTACCGTTTTTTATTTTTATTTTTTTTTATTTTTTATTATTATTAAAGTTAGTAAAAATTAGCATTATTGACAAAAAGGTAGTTAAAAGTTATAAATAGCTACTCTTAAGTTTGAAATAAAATTTGAGTCACTTGATATTTTATTAAATATTATAGTGTATAATATGTGGCTGTTGAACTCATAGCGATATTTTTGTTGCGCTCTGTGTCAACTGAAATACTTGCTATCGGTGATGACGTAGCACCAATCAGAGGCGCGGGACCGCTAGCTAATTAAACTTAACGATAACATATGTAAATTATGCTTTTCTTTTTCACTGACTGCTTCCGCAAAAAGTATATAAAATAAAACTGTATAGAATGGGATGTTGACGTCATACTGGATGCGCTTTGACACCATAATGAAGAAAAAAAAAAGCATTGCTCAGAATAGGACAAACATGGTTTTTGACTATTTTCTTGTTATAAAAGTTAAGTTATTTTGTTATTATTTTTCTCAGAAACTTGAAAACCTAACTCTCAACAATATTTCTTAGTATTTTTAAACTAGCAAAATGTTTCATTCTCCCATACTGACCCATGTTATTTAGTGCTCACATATGGCGGTCATATTTGTGTTACATTTATGTCCACATAAAGTATTTCGTTATCATTTTGTAACATTACATTTACTCACATGAAATAACTTTTTTTTTTCTTCTTTTTGTAAATACTTTTCTGTAAAATAATATCCGTGCGGAATATATATAAAAAAATGGATATTTTATAGCATTGCGAAACAGTTATGCTTCACAACATAATTATTATGCTGCAAATAAAATAAAGTAAATATTTTTTTAAAAATGTTAAAATTACGATGTATAACGAATAAGTTGTGCAAAAATTTCTTAATTGTTGATTTCTGATTAAATATTGTTTTCTGCATCTTTGAAAAATAAAAATTTAATAAATTTATTTATTGCATGTAGTTTGTAAAAAAAATATTTCTAGCTATTATAGGTATTGTGCATGGCGTCATATTTAATGCGCTTGGATGCCATACTAGAGTAATGAGCATCATTGCTCAGCATAGGACAAATATATATATATATATATATATATATATATATATATATATATATATATATTTATTAAATATTTGCTAAATCAGCTATATCAATACTTGAAGAACTAGTTCAACCTATGAACAACATCATTGCTCAGGATTTTTAAAATGGCAAAATGAGTCATTCTCCTATCCTACACGGAAAACATAAATTAAAGAAATTATTGAGATACATACATGTATAACTTTTCAGTACAAACTAATATAACTTGTTAGACAAATGTTTAAACAGTAGTAACTCGTTAGTATAAACTTAATTTCTTTGGCGGTAAATAGCTACCTCTTTAGAACTTAAAATTTTCTGTATTAATTAAAAAAAAAGTCTAAATAGTAATTGTTAAAATAATTGTTTCCATGCTTTTTTTTTGTGATCCATTATTGCGTTAACTTTAACATGAATATAAACCCTATTAAAAATTAAAAACTAAACATATATAAATGAAATTCTTTGATTTCTGTGCAAAAGTTCATATTTTTATATAGTTTATTGTTATTTTTATTATAACACACGTTCACTGAGTTATTAAATTAACTACTTAGCCTTCAAAGAAAAAGTTTCAATGTTTAAATATGAGATTGGACTGTTATATATACACATATTTTGTCACAACCCTTCTGTACTCCCACAAACTGAGATTTTAACTTGTAAAGTAAACTTTGTGTTGTAAATCTAGAATTGCTGACCTCAATGATTCCTAAAGCGGTCTACTTCACAGTTTCTGACCCCAGTTTGTAAGGCAAAACAAGTGACATATGATTTATGTATGTAAAATGGTCCTAGCTCAAAATTAAATTTTAGAGTAAAATAATTTTAAATGTGTAGAGCCTAGTAGCCGTGAAAGTATATTGTTATGCAATCACAAAATTCTCTGTCTCTCTCTGTCTCTCTCTCTCTCATTGTCTTTTTACCGCTGAAGAAATTACATTTATGCTAATGAGTAATGAGTTACTGTCTAAACTTTTGTCCCTAATTTAACATTTATACGCTTATGTGTTTTTTTATTTAGAATTTCGAGAAAACCAATTAATTGATTTAGTAAAAATTTAAATGAGAGATGTTGTGCATACGTGGGTGGCTGCTATACACGCGCGCTTGTGTTTAAACAGCGGCACTTTATAATTATTGTAACTCAAATATATATATATATATATATATATATATATATATATATATATATATATATATATATATTATATATATATATATATATATATATCGATAAATCTTTGCAGCTGCAAAGTTAAATTACTTTTTAAAATATATATTCCTACTATCAACATTAAAATTGGAGAAATCAGTTTTCATTTATCTTCATTTTCTTATTTATAAAACATTAATAATAAAATTTTACATAATGTATAATAAATCTGGTACGTAATTTAAGTACGTAAATTTTAAAAAAATGAAAATGTCTATGCTAGATAAAAAGTAGTTTTCGAGTTTCAGCTTTATTTGCATAATATAAAACATTACTTTAAATTTAAGACATTTTTTTTTTTTTTTTTGCTTACGTTGATTACAGTACGTCTAAACCCACAGTCATAGGCGAAGGACAGTTGTGCAGATTAAATTATGAAAGTAATTATAAAAGTCCATGGAAATAACAATCAATAAATATGACATAAAGTTAAGGTAAAATACTCTAATAATTACATTGCATCTTTCTTTCTTTTATATATATTGGCGTAAAACATCCCTCATTTAAATATATTTTAATTCTTGCAAAATCGGTGCAGTTTTCTCAACAAAACAAAAAATAAAAATCTCCCTAAAAGCAAAATGTTGAATTCGAGGTTCCGCGCTTCTCATTATACGTCTGCACCGATAGCTGCCATTATTTTCTTTTCTTTTCTTTTCTTTTCTTTTCTTTTCTTTTCTTTTCTTTTCTTTTCTTTTCTTTTCTTTTCTTTTCTTTTCTTTTCTTTTCTTTTCTTTTCTTTTCTTTTCTTTTCTTTTCTTTTCTTTTCTTTTCTTTTCTTTTCTTTTCTTTTCTTTTCTTTTCTTTTCTTTTCTTTTCTTTTCTTTTCTTTTCTTTTCTTTTCTTTTCTTTTCTTTTCTTTTCTTTTCTTTTCTTTTCTTTTCTTTTCTTTTCTTTTCTTTTCTTTTCTTTTCTTTTCTTTTCTTTTCTTTTCTTTTCTTTTCTTTTCTTTTCTTTTCTTTTCTTTTCTTTTCTTTTCTTTTCTTTTCTTTTCTTTTCTTTTCTTTTCTTTTCTTTTCTTTTCTTTTCTTCTTTTTTTATTGTTATTGTTATTTATTTATTTATTATGGCTGAGTTTTTAGTATTATACTTGCCTGGTACTCTCTCTCTCTCTCTCTCTCTCTCTCTCTCGCTTTCTCTCTCTCATGAAAACAAAAATGTCACAACTCGCTACAGACAGATAAAATATAAAATAAAAACTAAACTTGCTATATTATTAAAAACTGCGGACAAACGTGGGGTTTCACTAATTTCTTTCCAAAGTAAGTTGTTTTTGGTATTTTTTATTTTACTCACATACTGGAAATCCTACATAATCAAACTTGTTCACTGCATCATTGCTCTAAAAAAATATTGCTATGTATTTTTAAATAAACAAAATGTGTCATTTTCCCATACCTATGTTATTTAGTGCTCACTTATGGCGTTGACTTTAACATGAATGAAAACACCCTATATATATTACGACAACTTCGACAACACTTAAAGGCGAAGAACACCTTGAACAAAAAACATGTCTAATATCCTAACATATATACCTAAATGTCATCGTTGATTTGGCCGGAGCCATTGATTTCTTATTTATTTTCCAATTACAAAATGCCAGATGCGGGTTTATGACGTCACAGATCACTGGTTCACGCTCATGAAAATAGGTGAACTGTAACGTCATATACCCGTATCTACGATTTTGTGAATGGAAAATAAATGAGAAATCAATGACTCCGGCCAAATCAACGTTAATATTTAGGTATGTCAAGATTTTAGACATGGTTTTTTGTTCAAGGTGTTCTATGCCTTTAATATGGAAAATTATTTTATTCTTTATTTTCCTCTGCTTTATTTTGCACGGTTCGTTTTTATTAAGTGAATTGGCCGGTACAGAATAAATGATAAGATAACAAAACATAGGATTCACTTTTTTTCAGTTTTTCCAGTATCAAAATTTCTTTAAATAATGCTAGCTTAATTTTAAATTTTAATTTTAAATCTCACAACATTCATTAGACATTAAATAAAGTTTTATGTAAATTGAGAAAATGAAAAATAAATGACAACTAATTTCTACAAATTTAATGTTGATAATAAAATATTTCTTTTTAAATTTAATTAAATTTTGCAGCTGCAAAGATTTAACGACATTTTTAGTGTTTAAATTGTGTGACTCCCAAGTCCCAATGTTTCTCACGCTCGTGCAATACAACAAGCGCTCGGGTGTAGCACCCACCAAATACAAACTGTATTATTATTTTACATTTGGCGTATATTTTAATCCAGCCAAGATACTCCTTTGGATCTTGTCGGTTGGTGCGATTATCAATAAAATAATTTTACATTTATTTTACTATGATTATTATGCTAATAAAATCAAATTATATTAAGAGTATATTATATTATACTCAATTTGTATACTTATACTTTATATACTTAATTTTTAACGTTTAAAAGAATGTTTTTATTCTTACTAAATAATTTATAATAATATTGTAATAAATCTAATATTATTATTCTTTTCCATATTTTATCACAGATATCTGTGGAAATATAATTTGTATTATTTTTTGTTTCTTAAAAAAATAAAAATAAAGTTGGTTTGTCGTTATCTTTATAAATTAAATAAAAATCTTATGTTTTGGAGATCTCCTGCAGACTGGCCACATTCATATTTAAAAGCTGCCGTTCCGTTGGTCAGGAATACACGGGCTAGCATAGGAATTGTTTTGTTAGTTTTTGTTATACCATGCAATCTAAGCTTCAAACCTCAATCTAAGCCTTGTTTCTAAGTCCTAATAAGCTACAAGAATATTATGAGAAAATGTTTACAGTCGAAATAAACTGTTATTTATGCGACAAATGAGAAAGAAATATTATTTTTTCACTATGCTAGACAATACATTAGGCACCACAAACATGGCGACAAAGTGCAAGAATGTGCAACGGGTCTATTAGCCAGTATTTTATAGCTTGCTCCCTTATTATTAGTTTTTTTTTATTTTTTTTTTTTCCAATTTGCAAAAAAATTTAAAACTATAGTTATACTAAATTGTAACGCCAATAAATGTTTTATGAACTTTCATCACTAGCAATAAGAATTAATGTTGTAGGTATAATGAAAATAAAATTATCAACAAACATTATCAATATCATCTTTTTTAAGCGATGTTTATGGTTATTGCATAGTATTTTAAATTGGAAAATTCTAAAAAAAAAAAAAATCTTATTTTGCCCAACGTATATGATAATTAAGATACTTATGTCAAGTACTATAAACAACAGTATATATAGTCAAAGCAAATGACTCCATATAGTAAAGAATGTGAAGTGATAAATATAAAAAAGCACGCACGCATGTTTAATTGTCACATTTCACACGTGCAACTTCCAGCAGCAATATCAGCTTGCACTGTTGATTGAAATAAGCACGGACAAGAATAAAGACACAACAACTTCGCTACACAATTTTCATATTTAGTCATTACATTATACAAATTGTACGAATGCAAACTAGATTTGTCATAAATATTATTTTGTATTTATTTATTTAGAAAATAGCCACAAACGAAGTTTGTCCTATGCTGAGCAATACTGTTCATCGCTCCAGTATGACGACGAAGTGCATTGATTATGACGTCATGTGCATACACCCTATATAAATTTGTTATAGGTTGTATGCATTCATATTAAAGTCGACGTCATTATGGATGACTCAAATAACATGGGCCGCACAGGAAATAATTCATTCACCACAGCATTGTACTTACGCTATTTCGATCTCATTCTGGAATGAATGATTTATGTTAAAATATTATTTTTTAATTAGTATGTTTTATTATATTTTTTAATTTTTTTTTTTTTTTTTTTTGTATTTCAATATTTTTTAAGGTGTTCGGATGCAAAAAGTCATAGTATGTGTCTCATAATGAAAATAATTAATTTTTATTTTACTGATTTAAATGTTAGATTTCTTGTTTCTATAGTATTATATGGGGCTACATCACTTATTTGCAGATATTTATGAGATCTTTTCTTTTAATTAAAATCTAGCACAATTTTGTACTGTGGTGGTATTTAATGTAAGTATTTTTAAGTTCTATAAATAATGAACTACAAGAGTTGCGTCTGGTTAAGTTTTCTATATGGTTCTGATAAATCTTTTGGTAAAATAAGTCGTTGCATACATTTGTTATCCAAAAATAATATCATAATTTAGGTGAGCAAAAAAAACAAACTATTTCTAATAAGGAATAGCACTAAACTTTAATTTAGGTTAAAAAAAAAAGTATTACAGTTGCGCTGATTTTCTACAGGGTGCATTCATATTTAGGTCAACGCCGTGTTGAACCACTAAATAACATGAGCTGTGTAAGAATAAAACTCATTTTGGCAGTTTAAAAATACTAAGCACTATATTGGAGAGAATTGGTAAAATTAGTATCTATAAAATTTGTGAGGAAAAAAAAATAATTAAAAAATGACTGATTTCCCATAGAAAAAAGCCATCAACGCAGTTTGTCCTGTGCTGAGCAATGTTATTCATTACACCAGTATGGCGTCCAAGCGCATTAAATATGACGTCATATGCATACACCCTCTGCAGCAAGAAGCTTCGGCCTATTACAATTCTCCCAATACTAGTTCGAGCGGATACAGTGTAATTAACTATGTGAAGTCAACTGTGATTGGCTAGTAGGTTTATAACACGCTCTCTGATTGGCTTAGCACCGCGGATACAGCTTTTGGTGGAACGACGTTGTTTCGGCCAGAGTGTTATGTTATGTGCGGAGCCCAGAATGCGGTGAACACACTCGCTCACTTGCATTGTGGCTTGCTGTAACTTTACTAGTCTAGTTGTAATTAACGTTGTTCAAATTAATTCATTTGAAATAAAATAACCTTGCTCTATTATTTGGAAAACAATTTTAGTAAAAAAATTATTTCTATCGTAAATAATAATAATAATAATAGGAATAATACATATTTAAATGTGCTTTGTAAAATTTACTTAAGAAAATAAAATTAAAGAAGCTATACTATATTTATATCATATTTCTAAATTATAGGTTTTGTATGAACATTTTGAGGATTTGTGTCAAATACTTTGAGTTGAGTTGTAAAATTTGCATCCGCATTCTCAGGAGTCTCTCTCTCTCTCTCTCTCTCTCTCTCTCTCTCTCTCTCTCTCTCTCTCTCTCTCTCTCTCTCTCTTACATTTTAGCATACCATAACCACGGATAAAAATGAACACGTAATAATTATGTTAGCTCACTTCAGCACAATTTGTTGTTTTCAGCAAAATCTCTATGCTATCCTTCATAATAACTATGTTACATGGCAAAATGTTTTATGTTGTTCTAACAATTTAGCAAGATTTAAATGCTATAATGACATAATGGCAGCATAAATTATACGTATGTTATAGTTCCATGTATAAAAAAAGAATTCAAGAGCATAATAAAAAAACTTATATTTTTGTGTGAATCAGTATTCGCATATATTTGTTCAGTGGCGGTCCTACGTATTTTGGGCCCGGGGACAGAAATCTGACTGGGCCCCCTCAATAGACGCGCGAAGCGCCAATAGCCCGCCGCAGGCGCGATTTTTTTTTACCACGTGACTATTTACAGGTAATTCAGTATAATTGTCAGTGCAGATAGGTTTTTAAGAAAAAAATAATGTTCTTTTTATTTTATGATTTTTTTTTAATAGAGGGGGGAACTGCTAAATTTTATTTTAGAGTGAAATATTAAAAAAAAGAAAAAAAAAGTATGAAAAATTCATAATGGAAAATCTCTTATTTTTTTATTACTTTGCAGATTTAGGCCAGATTAAGCAAATGGAAAAAAAAAAATGCTTCGTTCATATTTTCAAAAAGCTTTTTTTTTCTATTAGAATTATTTTCATAATTCCAAAACAAAAGTGTTGTTCATAAACCCTGTTCTCTGGCAAAAAAAAAAAAAAAAAAAAAAGCACATATTCCATTTGAATAATCAAAGTTGATCGTCATCATCATTTTAGGAGCCGAGGACAGGGTCGATTTGATGAATAGAAAGAGAGAAAATTTAGGAAGATTGAGCTAGCGTTTATTTATAATTGAAATTTTTTCACCTACGCCAGGCCAAGGAGGACGACTAAAAATGTTTTCAGGGTAAAATTTTATTCCATATTCTAAAAGAAGACATTGTCCTGAATCGATTTATTTGAAAATTCTAATTATTAAGTTCATTAAGTATTTCTATTAAAAAAAAATCGAAAAATGTCGATACGCAATACCTATGCATGTGGGCATAGGAAAAAATTAACGACTGTTACGTCATTTTAAGACTTTTAAAAATTAATTATAAATTCTCAATGAACTCAAAAATTAGAAATGTCCATACGTATCTTAGGACTTACGACATTGCCATCTTTTAGAATAAAAATGCAATAAAATAACACCCTGAAAATATTTTAGTCTTCATTATATAATTCTCGTAAGTAGTTTATTTTACCTTTTTAATCCAGGGCAGCCCTTATTTAAAAAGATAAAAAAATACTGAATAAAGTTGTAATTATCACTAGTAAATTAAGAGATATTATATTTTATCTGTAAATTTATATGCTTTAATTTTTCTATTATATATATTATTATGCGTATAAGGAAAAAACCATCGCGGTTAGAATTAATAAGTTTAAAAAAAAAAAAAAAAAAAAAAAAAAAAAAAAAAAAAAAAATTAGAAAATAGTTGGTAGAGATTAGAGTACGTTGAATTGAAAATTAATAAAACGCGAAAATTCTCTAATTGATATAGTAAATTGGGACTAGGATTCAAATATTCTAGCTTTAGCTAGTTAAAAAATAGACGTTAAAGGGATGGAGGTAAAGTGTCAAAATAAAATACGATGTGCCTAGCATCTCACGTTCTCACACTACGTCAAAGACACAACATTATAAAACAGCATCAGACTTACTCTTTGCCTTAGACCGGTTTCGTCCTTTACCTAGGACTCATCAGTAAGGCTTGGCAGAGAGCTCTGTACAGCTAGATATGGCTCACACCACATCTGCTAGCTGACTGAGCTGAGGAAGCAAGTGGCAGCCGCGTTTTTATACGCGATGCCCCCGCAGCTGCACGCGCTGATTGGTTAAAATCGCGCGCGCAAACTCGGCTTGCTATTTAAAACCTCTCATCCTCACACTGTAGTATAAAATCGTGTCTAAGAGGGGTGTAAGACAGGCAGCCAGCAAGCAATATGTGTCCTCCCTCACTTCCCAGAGTTCCCCAACTCTAGAAAGTTCGCGAGAGCACTACGCCCGCCGACTGCACAGTATCGTGATTCACGCTAGTTACATCGTTTTATATGTTGACACTGGGGTAGGAAAAGCAAAAAGATGATAGAGTAGGAGAGATAGAATAAATATTATGCGCTTTGGCATATAGTTTAATTGATTTAGTACGTGCTCTTATTGACGTTGGCAAGTAAAAGGGCCGAATAAAATATAAAAATGAAAGAATATTATTTACAAAAGCTTAAAATTAAAACAAAAAGATCGACTTAGCGATAATATGCGTATAAGGAAAAAACCATCGCGGTTAGAATTAATAAGTTTAAAAAAAAAAAAAAAAAAAAAAAAAAATATATTTAGAAAATAGTTGGTAGAGATTAGAGTACGTTGAATTGAAAATTAATAAAACGCGAAAATTCTCTAATTGATATAGTCCCAATTTACTATATCAATTAGAGAATTTTTGCGTTTTATTAATTTTCAATTCAACGTACTCTAATCTCTACCAACTTATTTTCTAAATATTTTTTTTTTTTTTTTTTTTAAAAACTTATTAATTCTAACCGCGATGGTTTTTTCCTTATACGCATATTATCGCTAAGTCGATCTTTTTGTTTTAATTTTAAGCTTTTGTAAATAATATTCTTTCATTTTTATATTTTATTCGGCCCTTTTACTTGCCAACGTCAATAAGAGCACGTACTAAATCAATTAAACTATATGCCAAAGCGCATAATATTTATTCTATCTCTCCTACTCTATCATCTTTTTGCTTTTCCTACCCCAGTGTCAACATATAAAACGATGTAACTAGCCACGATACTGTGCAGTCGGCGGGCGTAGTGCTCTCGCGAACTTTCTAGAGTTGGGGAACTCTGGGAAGTGAGGGAGGACACATATTGCTTGCTGGCTGCCTGTCTTACACCCCTCTTAGACACGATTTTATACTACAGTGTGAGGATGAGAGGTTTTAAATAGCAAGCCGAGTTTGCGCGCGCGATTTTAACCAATCAGCGCGTGCAGCTGCGGGGGCATCGCGTATAAAAACGCGGCTGCCACTTGCTTCCTCAGCTCAGTCAGCTAGCAGATGTGGTGTGAGCCATCTCTAGCTGTACAGAGCTCTCTGCCAAGCCTTACTGATGAGTCCTAGGTAAAGGACGAAACCGGTCTAAGGCAAAGAGTAAGTCTGATGCTGTTTTATAATGTTGTGTCTTTGACGTAGTGTGAGAACGTGAGATGCTAGGCACATCGTATTTTATTTTGACACTTTACCTCCATCCCTTTAACGTCTATTTTTTAACTAGCTAAAGCTAGAATATTTGAATCCTAGTCCCAATTTACTATATCAATTAGAGAATTTTCGCGTTTTATTAATTTTCAATTCAACGTACTCTAATCTCTACCAACTATTTTCTAAATATTTTTTTTTTTTTTTTTTTTTTTTTTTTTTTTTAAACTTATTAATTCTAACCGCGATGGTTTTTTCCTTATACGCATATTATCGCTAAGTCGATCTTTTTGTTTTAATTTTAAGCTTTTGTAAATAATATTCTTTCATTTTTATATTTTATTCGGCCCTTTTACTTGCCAACGTCAATAAGAGCACGTACTAAATCAATTAAACTATATGCCAAAGCGCATAATATTTATTCTATCTCTCCTACTCTATCATCTTTTTGCTTTTCCTACCCCAGTGTCAACATATAAAACGATGTAACTAGCGTGAATCACGATACTGTGCAGTCGGCGGGCGTAGTGCTCTCGCGAACTTTCTAGAGTTGGGGAACTCTGGGAAGTGAGGGAGGACACATATTGCTTGCTGGCTGCCTGTCTTACACCCCTCTTAGACACGATTTTATACTACAGTGTGAGGATGAGAGGTTTTAAATAGCAAGCCGAGTTTGCGCGCGCGATTTTAACCAATCAGCGCGTGCAGCTGCGGGGGCATCGCGTATAAAAACGCGGCTGCCACTTGCTTCCTCAGCTCAGTCAGCTAGCAGATGTGGTGTGAGCCATCTCTAGCTGTACAGAGCTCTCTGCCAAGCCTTACTGATGAGTCCTAGGTAAAGGACGAAACCGGTCTAAGGCAAAGAGTAAGTCTGATGCTGTTTTATAATGTTGTGTCTTTGACGTAGTGTGAGAACGTGAGATGCTAGGCACATCGTATTTTATTTTGACACTTTACCTCCATCCCTTTAACGTCTATTTTTTAACTAGCTAAAGCTAGAATATTTGAATCCTAGTCCCAATTTACTATATCAATTAGAGAATTTTCGCGTTTTATTAATTTTCAATTCAACGTACTCTAATCTCTACCAACTATTTTCTAAATATATATATATATTTTTTTTTTTTTTTAAACTTATTATATATATATTATTATTATTATAAATTTGTTTGGACAATTTGTTAGGGATAATTTTATTAAAGAAAATCATTAAATTGGTTCATAAACTTCTCTCTCTCTCTCTTCTTACTGTCCCTTAACTTTCTTTCTTTCTTTTTTTCTTTTTCTTTTTTCTTTTCTTTTTCTTTTTTTTTTTTTTTTGTTAGCTTTGAATTTTTTACATGTAGGCCTCGTTCCGGGCCCCCCAATCCTAGTGGGCCCGGGGATATCCGCCCCTCAATCCCCCCTGTAGGACCGCCACTGTATTTGTTATCCACAATACAATATACTATTTTTAAAGTTTCATAAAGAGCAATTAAAGTCAGCCGACAGTTTAAACCATGGATGTATAATAACTTAGAAGTAAATTAGGATGTGGACGGAAACAAGAGGCTTAGGCTGATGCATGTCACTTACTGTAGCTCTATTTCACACATCTTAATATTTACATCAGATAAATATGAAATACTACATTTTTAAATTAAATAAAAATAAAGTAAAACATTTTTGAAACTTTTTAAAAATAATTTAATTCAAACACATTTCAGCTGTTAAGGAATATACGATAGTTTATCGTTTGGTCTTAATTATAACAAATGCATAGTGAAGCTCGTAATAAGCTTAATGAAACGCACCATGCATATTCAAAACTGAGAGTACATATTTTATAACATAAACAAATCACTAATCATAGTAAACACCACCACAAAAGTAGTTCATAAAGATAAAAAAAATCTTCATATATTGTCAAAGGTCTAAATTTTTATAGTTTAATTTTTATCTCTGTATTCGTTTTATCATTTTTTAGTGTTTTGCCTGGTAGTTTTTTTTTTTAATATTATTATGTGAAAAGATCTTTCTTCTCTTGTAACACTAACACCAGAATCTTATACTTGCAATGATTCAAGGTGAAGGGTGAAGGTGAGAATAATATACAATACAAATTATCTGATAGAAACTGCAAGTGGCAAAAAGATGGATCACACAGTAAAAATGTAAAAATAATACTATCTCTCTGTCTCTGTCTCTCTCTCTCTCTCTCTCTGACTCTCTCTCTCTCTCTCTCTCTCTCTCTCTCTCTCTCTCTCTCTCTCTCTCTCTCTCTCTCTCTCTCTCTCTCTCTCTCTCTCTCTCTCTCTGTCACTCTCTTTCTGTATGTTTCACTGGCTCTCTCTCTCTCTCTGTCTCTGTCACTGTCTCTCTCTCTCTGTCACTCTCTTTCTGTATGTTTCACTCTCTCTCTCTCTCTCTCTCTCTCTCTCTCTCTCTCTCTCTCTCTCTCTCTCTCTCTCTCTCTCTCTCTCTCTCTCCCTGTTTTTCTCTACCACGGACATACACGGACAAAAATGAACACATAATATTTATGCTAGCTCATTTCAGCACAATTTTTAATGTTCAGCAAAATCTCTATGCTATATTCTTTATAATAAAATAACTATGTTACATGACATAATTATTTATGTTGTTCTAATTTCGCAAGATCAAAGTGCTATAATGACATAAATGCAGCATAAATTACGTATGTTATAGTTCCATTTAGAAAAAAGATTTCAGAAGCATAAAAAAAAACGAGGACTTTGTGCTTAGTTTTGTTTCAATCAGTGTTTGCACGTATTTCTTACCAATTAAAAATATCAATATTATTATTTTAAAGTTTCATAAAGAGCAATAAGTCAGCAGTCAGTTTAAAACATGGATATACAACACAACTTACTTAAAAGTAAATTAGGATGTGGACAGGATCTCTTTTACTGTAGCACTATTTCACACATATATTATTATGTACATAATTAAAATATGAAACACTACATTTTTAATTTACATAAAAATAGAGTAAAACTTTTTAAATTTAAAAAAAATTTAATTCATACTCATTTCAGCTGTTATGCGATAGTTTATCGTTTGGTCTTAATTATAACATTTGCAATGAAGTGCGTAAAAAGCTTGATGAAAAGCAACATGCATATTCAAAACTGCAAGTACAACTTTTATAACATAAACAAATCACTAATCATAGTAAACACCACCACAAAAGTAGTTCATAAAGATAAAAAAATCATCATATATTGTCAAAGGTCAAATTTTTATAGTTTAATTTTTATCTCTGTATTCGTTTTATCCTTTTTTTAATGCTTTGTCTGATTTTTTAAAAATATTATTATATGAAGAGTTCTTTCTTCTCTTTTAACACCACCACCGGAATCTTATACTTGATTCAAGGTGAAGGTAAGAATAATACAGTACCAATTATCTGATAGAAACTGCAAGTGGCAAAAAGAGGGATCACACAGTAAAAATGTAAAAAAAATACTACTATCTCTCTCTTTCTCTGTCTCTGTCTCTCTGTCTCTGTCACTCTCTTTCTGTATGTCTCTCTCTCTGTCTCTCTCTCACTCTCTGTCTCTGTCTGTCTTTGTCACTCTCTTTCTGTATGTTTCACTGTCTCTCTCTCTCTCTCTCTCTCTGTCTCTGTCACTCTCTTTCTGTATGTTTCACTGTCTCTCTCTCTCTTTCTCTCTCTCTCTCTCTCTCTCTCTCTCTCTCTCTCTCTCTCTCTCTCTCTCTCTCTCTCTCTCTCTCTCTCTCTCTCTCTCTCTCTCTCTCTAACAAATGCAATGAAGCGCGTAAAAAGGTTGATGAAAAGCACCATGCATATTCAAAACTGCAAGTGCAACTTTTATAACATAAACAAATCACTAATCATAGTAAGCACCAACCACAAAAGTAGTTCATAAAGATAAAAAATCATCACATATTGTCAAAGGTTTAAATTTTTATGGTTTAATTTTATTTTACTTTCAATTAATCATTTTTTAGTGCTTTGCCCGATTATTTTTCTTAATATTGCTATGTGAAAAGTTGCTTCTTTTCTTGCAACAAGAACACAAGAATTCTTCTTGTACAAAGTGAAGGTGAGCATAATATTGTATTAATTATCTAATACAAACTGCAAGTGCCAGTTTTATTTTTTAATAGCAAAAGAAGCTTCAAACCTGAATCAAAGCCTTATTTCTAGCTCCTAATAAGCTCAAAGAATATGAGAAAAATTCGTTCAGTTGAAACAACTTTTTTTATTATTATTATTTTTTTTTTTTAAAGTAGGAGAAGTGATGTTTTCCCTATGCTGAACAATACATTAGGCACCACAAACATGGCGACAAAGCGCAAATATGTGCAAGGGGTCTATAGCACTAAATTAAAGATATTATTATTTTTTTTTTTGAAAAAAAAAATATATTTTCAATTAACTCGATTTTATTTGAAAATTGTAAATTTTGTTTTGTTGGAAATAAATAATGTACAAAAAATTATTGTGAAAATATAGTTTTTCTTTTAGCAATTTCCGGTCCAAGTTGGTCACGTTCTACGTTAAGTCCTATAAATAATGATATTATACAAGAGTTGCGCCTGGTTAAGCTTTCTTTGCTTCTGATAAGTCTTTGGGTCAAAAAATACCTTAACTTAGGTGAGACAAATAAATTCTTTGGCTAGTAAAAAATTAAATCAAAATTTATTTTCGTTAAATTTTTTTTATATATTTACGCTGATTTTCATTGGGTGCATACATGTTAAAGTCGACGCCATGTTGAACCACTCAATAACATGGGTTGCATATGAAAATGACTCATTTTGCCATTTTAAAAATACTAAGCAAGATTTTGGAGAGCATTGGTTAAAATAGTATATTATATAAAATTTGTGAGAAAAAAAAATAAAATAACCGATTACCCAAAGAAAATGGCCAAAAACGTAGTTTGTGTTGTCCTGAACAAATATTCATTACTTCAGTATGACGTCCAAGCGCATTTAATATGACGTCATGCGCATACAACCTCTGCAGCAAGTAGCTTCGGCCTAAGTATTTATTATATCATTATATGATGGTATTATGCTATGTGCGGACGTGTGCGGAGCACAGAGTGCGGTGAACAAGCTCGCTCGCCAACATTGTGCGGCTTGCTGTAACTTTGCTACTTTAGTTTTAATCAGTAATCAGAAATAAACGTTGTTGAAATCATTTTATTTAGAATAAAAAAGCTCTTTTTTGTTATTTGATAAAGTATTTATTTAAGTAAAAAAATATTTCTCTCGTAAATAATAATAATTCATATTTACATGTGCTTACGTAAAATGTACGTATAAGAAAATAAAATTAAAGACGCTTTAATATAATTATCATATTTCTAAATAATAACTTTTGAAAGAACGTATTGAGGTTTTAGGGCTAATACTTTGAGTTGAGTTGTAAAAAATGCATCCACATTTTCAGGAGCAACTCTCTCTCTCTCTCTCTCTCTCTCTCTCTCTCTCCTTCTCTCTCTCTCTCTCTCTCTCTCTCTCTCTCTCTCTCTCTCTCTCTCTCTCTCTCTCTCTGTCCATCCCATCTCTCTTACATTTTAGCATACCATAACCACTGTATGCACGAACAAAAATGAATAAGTATAATAATTATGCTAGCTCATTTTCAGCACAATTTATTTAGTAAGTTATGTCTAGCATAAACTCTATGATATCCTTCATAAAAGTAGCCTATATATAAAATGTTACATACAGCATAACATATAGCATTTATGTTATTCTAATGTAGCGAGATTTAAATGCTATATAAAATAAATGCAGCCTAAATTACGTATGTTATAGATCAATGTAGATAAAATAATTTAGGAGAGCATAATAAAAAACGTGTATTTTGTACTTATTTTTGTTTGAATCAGTGTTCTATTAAACATGTATTTCTTACCAATATTAAACAAATAAAATATATTTTAAAAATAAATAAGGTAAGAAAGATGACTAATAAAAAAAAAATGACAAAAATAAAACTTGCATTATATTAATCCAAAATATAAAGCTAATATTTTTAATTAGTCTGTAATACAAAACATAAACTTGCGATATCAGAAAATTAAAAAAAAAAAAAAAAAAAAAAAAACATGTAAGAATTGCAAATTAAACACCTACTTTATTATTAATTAATCTAATTAGCAAACATATTATATATAGAATCCGTGTGTCTATATTTTAATGTTTATTACTGAAGAAATACACAAGTATAGCTTAATTAAACATAATTTTTCAGAAAATATAAAATACTATGAACCCCTACAAAACCTACAAAACTGGTGAAAATTTTTACCAGAATGTAAATGTGGCCCTACAAGAGAGCTTAAAAAACTGTAAAGTAGGGAATTTGCGTAAATATTTTTGTTTATGACGTCAGAAACAGGCAAAAACTTGTTTTAGAAAATTTCTGATCACTGCTACGGCGTTACAGTTGGGTATTGAGACTAATTAATGTTATTTATGTAAGTCCCATCAAGTGTTTTGTAATGTAAATGCTAATGTTTTAATATTGGCTATGCCTTTAATATAAATACATAAATAACAAATTTATATATAAAAAATGACTTTCTTGTAACGTTCATTTAAAAGTAGAAATTTTATATTTTTAATTTTTTTCAATAAACGGCATAGCAACGTAATTTTACTTCCATTTATTAACAATTTTATTTGTCATTGCCACAACATGGTATATAATGATGTTATAAAACACAAATTGAGGCAATTCTAAAATAGCAACACATTAATGTTAATGCAATAAATGACATATAACGAGTATTATACTTACATAATACGTACAACCTCTCAAGTTAACCCAACTGTTTTACTTTGACAATTGACATTATTGCTTCAGTCAGAGAACGTCAAGTTTACGTACAATTTGAAGCTGGTGTGGCTTTTCATAGTTTTTTATATTTAAATGTATATTTTAGGGTTGTAATTGTACGTACAATTTAAAGGCAGCCATTTTAAGTGTCCTTTATTTGTAATGATATAATGTAGATTTCAAAGTCAATGGTAAAGAAGTTCCTAAAATATGATAACAAGTTTCAGAGCCCGTGACGCTCAGATAAGAAAGCTAAATTAATTTTATTACTTTAAATCATTCATTCCAGAATGAGATCGAAATAGCGTAAGTACAATGCTGTGGTGAATGAATTATTTCCTGTGCGGCCCATGTTATTTGAGTCATCCATAATGACGTCGACTTTAATATGAATGCATACAACCTATAACAAATTTATATAGGGTGTATGCACATGACGTCATAATCAATGCACTTCGTCGTCATACTGGAGCGATGAACAGTATTGCTCAGCATAGGACAAACTTCGTTTGTGGCTATTTTCTAAATAAATAAATACAAAATAATATTTATGACAAATCTAGTTTGCATTCGTACAATTTGTATAATGTAATGACTAAATATGAAAATTGTGTAGCGAAGTTGTTGTGTCTTTATTCTTGTCCGTGCTTATTTCAATCAACAGTGCAAGCTGATATTGCTGCTGGAAGTTGCACGTGTGAGATGTGATAATTAAACATGAGTGCGTGCTTTTTTATATTTATCGCTTCACATTCTTTACTATAGGGAGTCATTTGCTTTGCCTATACTGTTGTTTATAGTACTTGACATAAGTATCTTATTATGTAGACTAAACACCTACGACTGAGTGCTCTTGTATGGAGCGTATAGGGGGAATCATTCATATAAAAGTCGACGTCATATGTGAGCATTAAATAACATAGGCCGGTATGGGAAAATAATACACTAAAATACTTTGCAATATTTTTGAGAGCATTGATGCTGTTAAGAGGTTGAATTATAGTTCTTCAAGAATGCAAGAAAAATAGTATATAATAACAAAACACAAATCACGCGCGAGGTAAAAGAGCTCTTTGTAATTTTGTACTCTTTTGCAATGCGTAACCATCTCATGTTTTCTGTACAGATTTTTTACTATATATATAAACAAATTTTTTTTTGGACTTGGCCACACAATATAATTAGATGAAGATTTCAGTTGACGTGTATTTTCTTGTCTAACTTGCACCACAAAATTATACTTAATATCGTAACATAACATTAAGTTTGTGTGTACTTATAAAATACTGTATACAAAACATCCGCGCATTTTCTTTTTCTTTTATTAATATTCATACAATATTTATCACACAGTAAATAATATTTTATGTTTGAATAGTTGAGAAATTAAATATATAAATAAAAACTTATTTCTCCAAGTTTAATGTTGATAATAAAAATATTTATTTTTAAAAATTAATTAAATTTTGCAGCTGCAAAGATTTTTTTTTTATTGTGTTACTTGTGTGATTCACAATATTTCCCACGCTCGTGAAGAACAAGCGCGAGTGTGTGATGCCTTTTCGTGTGCATATAACATTATAGTATTATGTAATATGTATGTACATATATACGTACTCGTTGTGCAATTTAAGTTTATGCAACATAAACGTGTTGCTGTTTTAGAATTGGCTAAAGTTGTGTTTTACAACATTATTGCCATGTTGTGGCAACGCAAAATAATATATTGTAAATAAATTATAGTAAAATAAGGTTCCTGGCTACTTTTAAAATAAACATAAAAGAACTACTTTTATTGACTAAGAATAAGAAAGGAACAACTGTTTTGAAGCTGACTATAAGCGTTTTCAGTTATATCCACTTCCGTTTCTCCTTACTACGCATGCGCATTACGTAAAAACGTACGAAAAAACGGAAGCGGATGTAAGCGAAATTGATTATTACAGTAGTTGGCGTCAAAACAGTTGTTCCTTATGGTCAATATAAACAATTTAATTTATTGATTTATAATGATTTGATTATTAGGTTACATCATTATTTAGTGAGTCTTCTCTCTTTGTCTAGCCAAAAGTGACAAAAATAAATCAATACTTAAATTGCATGTGCAAAATTGAATGAGTTTATTTTCATGTTTTTGTGTGGCTGTTATTAATGCCACTGCAACAAGCGAGCAGCTTGGTTTATCAAACTATCACGTGCAAAATAGTAATGACACGTAATATCATAATAATCAATATAATATCATGTGTGTGGGTTGGCCTAGATGTCGAACCAAGGACACTTACAAGTTAGATGCATGCGCTCTTCTCGTGGAATTTTCTTAACGATAATTTATCACAGACTGAGTAGAGAAAGAAACCATAACAGTGAAATTATTGTTGAGATGCAATAAAATGCGACAAGATAAGAATTTTTTTTTTTTTTTTTTAGCTTTTTTTCTTATTTATTTTCAAAACATTTGTTCTATATTAACAATACTTCACACACAAAAAAAATAATAATAATGAAAAAAAAGTAAAAGAAAAAGTAAAACAAAAACAAATTCCTAATATTCTTTCTTGCAATGCTCTTGAATTCTTCTTACTAGCGGTTCTTGCATTACACTAAAATGAGAGAGAGAGAGAGAGAGAGAGAGAGAGAGAGAGAGAGAGAGAGAGAGAGAGAGAGAGAGAGAGAGATACAGACGCTCCTTAGCTTCCTATATGGATGAAATATTTACGAATAAAACAAATTATACAGTATATTCACATAAAATCTCAAATTTCATACAGAAGTTCTAAACTTAGATGAATTGATTTGTGAGTCGGATATCGAAAGTACGTGTAATTTTTATATAGCGTTTTCACTTTATTTTTTTATATCCTTAATTACAATTATATTGTTATGCAAAAAATGTTTTTGATTTTTTTTCTTGTTAGAGCTTTCGATTTTTTTATTATTTTTTGTTTACTTTGTGTAAAATCGCTAGGTATTTATCGCTGCAAAAATTTCTATCACAATTTTATGATTATTTTTACAATTAAGCTATAAGGTAAAAATAAAAATAATATTTTAATAATACTTTTTTTTAATATGAGTACCAATTGATCGATATTTTTTGCTATAACTTATGAAAAAATAACTTGCGAGTTTTCAAAGTCCGTCAAGAACGTACCAAATGAGACAATTTTAAACACTTAGCATTATAGTCCTATTTTTATTTGCTCGGTCGTGACTATATAACAAGCAAAAAATAGACAGTTTTAGACCCACTTTTAGGCCATTTTTTCTACCCCAAATTTAGACCAAATTCAAATGTTCTTTTCGATCAGTAAACGCAAAATATAATCTATTAGAATAAAAAGTTTGCTGAGCTCAAATCTCTATCGGTCGTATTTTTAGATTTATATAAAGGTTTTCAATACAGGAGTTTTTATTACGATTTTGCTGCATTTCTTTACATGTATTGGCGAGATGAGACCTTTTGGAGAGTTGCAGAATAATGAGGGGAGCCCTTTTGTCCCAAAAACTACAGTCTAATTTATTTTGCTATTATTATTATAATTCTGTGTGTGTGTGTGTGTGTGTGTGTGTGTGTGTGTGTGTGTGTGTGTGTGTGTGTGTGTGTGCAGCAGTGAACTGTTTCAAGGTATTGTTAACAGGTGTTTTGACTGCTCTCGTCGTACAACTTTCCTGTTTAACTTGAGTCTCTCAAAGTGTTACTAATTTATAACTATAGTTCTCTCTCTCTCTCTCTCTTTTATATATATATATATATATATATATATATATATATATATATATATATATATATGTATGTATTATCAATGAAGCAATAGCATGATTGTTGCTTAAATCTACATTGAATATTATTTGCTATAAATTGTATAGGGTGTGTGCGCACGATGTCATTCTGAATTCTTTTCGATGCTCTTCTTGAGCAATAAATTACATTGCTCAGCTTAGGACAAACGTAGTTTTGGGCAATTTTCTTTGCAGAATTAGCTATATTTTGATGGTTATTGAAATTTTTCTTTCATACTTGAAAAACTAATTCAACCTATTAACAGCATCATAAAATGCTCTCAAAAATATTGCGAAGTATTTGTAAACTAGCAGAAAAGGTCTTTTTCCCATACTGGCCCATGTAATTTCGCGCTCACTTACGTCAACTTTAACATGAAGGAAACCACCCTATAGAGGTTACTGTTTCAGTTTTTAATATAATAATAATACATTATATTATCACAGCTATCACATCACGTCACATGAGAAATATTTATCTCTTATTTTCATGAAACTTTTTCCCCAGTTAGAATGTATTATTAATGTTAGTTGTTTTTGTGGTTATCTTTTTTATGCTACTAAAAATAAGTAAAAAAAAGTGTTATCAAGATAACATTAAACTATCCATTATCCGATTTTTTTTTCCTGAATCATGATACGGATCTCAACGTAGTTAGATAAAAAAAAATAATAATAATTATACCAAATCCAACCAAGACCTACCCTTACCGGTTGGTTCTTATTTAATTTAATTTTTTTCTATATTACATTTATGCTTTAGAATTCAAAACAAATAAAATAATTTTATTCTCGCAAGTGAAAATTGCAAATAAAGATACTATAAATATAATATGGTAATAAAATCGATGAAAATAATGTAATCGATAAATAACATTTCATCCATGCTTTATTTGAAATTTTTAATGTGAGTATAGCGTCAATAATTATTTTATTTGTTTTGAATCATTATATATAGGAACATAATTTATCATATAAAAATATAAGTTAACATGACATGGCTAACAGCTATTAAGAACCAACAACCGATATGGCTAGATGCCTTCGTTAATCATGTGTTCAAAAATTAATTCTATATTTATGAATTTAAATATACAATAATTACCAATCAGGATTGGAAATGGTTATAAATCAGTAAAATTAGTATTTGAAACCGGTTGATAAAAAAAAAATAAATAAAAAATAAAATATACAAAATGTGAATAAGGATAATTTAATGTGTATCTTTTTATCCAAAAATACTAAACCAACGATACAATATATATATATATATATTTTTTACTTTTTATGCAGTAATAATATAAGCATAATGGAATAATATTATAGTACAATAATATAATATATAAATAAATAAATAATATATATATATATATATATATATATATATATATATATATATATATATATATATATATATATATATATATATATATATATAATATATCTCTCTTTAATATATTTTAAATTTTAAAGTACTTTATTTTAAAAAATTTAAATTACTTTTGAATATGTAAAAACCATTAAAAACTATTATAAATTTGTAAGATTGAGGTTCTCAGAATTGTGTTTGTATTTAGTTGACTGTCTTGTATGTGACTAGATGAAGCAAAACTGTGTTAAATCATGCTGCGATGGATTATTTACTTCTCAGCCCTGCAATATTTGTTGCATTTTATTAAATTGGGAATAATATTAATAAACAAAATGCAGATTGAAACATTGTCCGTTATTCATACTGCAATCCGAATCACAGCGCATAAAAATTTATATGTATCCATATAAAATAATATAGAATAATTTTGGTTTGATACGACTAAGTAGAAAGTACGTGTTTAAAGCAGACGAGAGTCTATATATACTAGGTAAAAATTGGGGCTATTTAGGGTGGTTTCATCCATGTTAAAGTGGACGCCATAAGTGAGCGCTAAATAACATGGGCCAGTATGGGAAAATAACTTTTACCAGTCATTTGGCCAGTTTACAAATACTTCGCAATATTTTTGAGAGCATTGATGCTGTTAATAGAAGTTGAATTAGTATATTAAGTATGCAAGAAAAATAATAATATCCACAAAAATAGCTAATTTTCTAAAGAAAACTACGTTTGTCCTATTCTGAGCAATGTTATTTATTTTTGCTCAAAAAGAGCATCGAAAAGCATTCAGAATGACGTCATGCACACACTTCCTATTAGGCGAATGATATACTTTTTTTTTGTCTGTAATAAGAGTGTTAACTTTTCATTCTAATAATAATATTTACTACATTATTATTTAAATGTCTCTAAAAATGTTTGATTAGTTTTTGAAACACTGATGAAAGCAAAAAATATTAATAATAACAAAAACTACATTTCCTGGAACCACAAATGTTTTTTAAATTTTGACACTAAATAATTTAAATATTTCTTTTATTATGCGTTATATTAGTTATTTATATCCAGCTGGATATATTGTATAAGGCATAATATTGTAAAAATATAGCGTTATTCTCATTTGATTTAGCGGCATCAAGGCATCCCACTACGTTATAAATAGGTAGTTTTACACACGGAAAGAACAATTAAATTATGTAATTTATGGTGCATTTAAGTCATTAGCATAAATGATGCTATACGTTAGAACAACATAAATAATTGTGCTGTAAAATATCTATGCTGTGACCGAGCTGGAATGGCCGAGTGGTGAAGGCAGCTGACTCGCAACTTTGTACTTCTCACCGTGTATAAGCCACTGTTGGGTGGTACATGAAGTGTGAGAGAGAGAGCACAACAAGTTGCACGATGCATGTTCACATGCATTTACATGCATTCCATGACGACGCACAGTATTCGGGAGGTGCATGATTGATGTGATTGCACCGACCAGCCTGCCTAGATGTTTCCACGGTTTCTCTAGGCTGTCATGGCAAATGCCGGGCTGTTTACTTAGGCCGTGGCCGGCCCATGTGTGCTTTTCCATTGATTGGAAAGTCCTTACCTGTCGATAAGACGATGTCTTGACTGGGACTGGGATTGGTGTAGCACGATAACACAATATGTCAAGAACAAAAAAAAAAATAATAATAATAATAAAGTTTCTTCGTTGCATTTTATTAAAATTGGGAATAATATTAAAATAAAAAAATCGGAGTTAAACATTAGCCGTTATCCGTACTGTAATCCGGATTACATGTGGATAAGAAGTTTATCGTAGTATCGTACATATTTAAATAATATAGAATAATTCTGGTTTGATATACGGATAAGTAGAAAATCTTTGAGGCAGACGAGAACCTACTTGGGGCAAATTGGAAGCTAGGCAAATAAAAACTTTTTTTTTTTTTTTTTTTTTTTTTACAATTATGTAATTCCTAAACACGCAATTTATAAACCAGCAATTTCTTTATATATATTTGTCATATATTACTCATATATTACTCATAAAATAATTTTTTATCAAATATAATGTATTTATTAGTTTTCGAAACTTTTGTTAATATAAAAATATTAACGTACCAACGGAGCAACAAACGCTTTTTATACTCATTATATCATTTGAATATTTCTTTAGTACGTTTTACAGATGGATATAAATAACGAATAAATATTTTGTGGATGAGCGTTATTCTCAATTGATCTATAGCGGCATCATTTCGGTAACCCACTATACGTTAGGTATTTTGTACACAGAAAGAATAAATTAAGTACGTTAATTATGGTGCATGTAGGATGTAGGTCATTAGCATAAATGATGCGCTACATTATAACAAAATATAAATAGTGATGATTATACAACAAAATATTTATGCTGTTTTAATATAGTTTTATGCAGTATAGCATAATATAGATTATGTATAATATTGATCAAAATGTGCTAAAAATGAGCTATGGCATAAATTTATTTTATTATTATTATAATTTTTTGTCTGTGTGAGCATAAGCAGCATACAGTTATTATTTATTATGCATAGTAATAGTAGCATAATATAGATTATATAATATTGAATAAATTATGCTGAAAATGAGCTAGCATAATTATAATGTATATTTAATTTTGTCCGTGTAAAAGTTTTGATCGATCGAATTGATTGATTGATCAGGATGTTTAATATCTGGTTTAATCTATAGATTAAAAATAATACGGCGATTGACCCGGATTTTAAAAACAGATCAATATATCCGGATAACTTTTTATTCTTACTACTTGGAGCAGCTCTACTATAACTCTACGTAACAAATTTAAGAACAATATATTTATTACGATACTGCGCTAATAAAATTAAAAAAAAAAAAAAAAAAGACGACAGACAGATAAAATCACATTCATTAACTAGTTTTAACTGTAGTTTATTTGAGTATATAAAAGTAAAAAAAAAAAAAAAAAAGGATATTATTTCTTATGTCCAAAGTGCATTATTTAGGTTTGAAATAATACTTTTATATTAAAATTATATTTATTAAACAACAAAGAATGGCTATTTAGTCCAAATAAAGTGATTATTCAACAAAGAAATTTCAGATTAAAACTACACTATATAGCATAATATTGTTATAGCACTGGCACACCAAAATGTTTAGCGAGCGCATTCACTGCACCTTGCTCGTCGCATAAATAATAGTTATGCCGAGTAAGCTACATAGAAAACCAGCGCAACTGTGTAAGGTCTATGCGGTGTATGCATTAATTCATGTATTGTTGACGTCATATATATTGGATAACTCGACAATGCATGTGCCGCGGTATAGGGAATTAGCTCATTTTGCCAGTTTAAAAAAACTATAAGCAATATTTTTGAGAGCATTCATGCTGGTAAATAGGTTGAATTAGTATAATAACCTAATAATATATAGTAGTACTGTACGCAGGGTCGGACTGGCTCGAAAAGGCCCACTCAGGAAGAGACCAGAGAGGGCCCACTGGGGGGGTCTGGGGGGGCGCAGCCCCCCCAGCAATAGGGGGGTCCGGGGGGCGAAGCCCCCCGGAAAATTTCAAGACACGCCCCTTTTTTGAGGAAAAAATCACTTAAAAAGGGTGCTTTTATTAAATATTTGTTTTGCAAAAAAAAATTTATAATTTTTTCAGTTTTTTCTGTAAAGAAATAAGTTAAACAATGAAAGAGTAAAAAACAAACAAAAAATATATAAGAACGAAATACTATCTATTAATTTAGTGAATGTCATATATTTTACTTAAATTTACATAAAATTGTAACGTATAATATTTTATTTTATTAATCAACATAAATTCAAATGTGTGCAACTTTTATTTTTGAAATAATTATATACAGGGTGTTTTTTTAAAAGCGCGCATTTTTAAACGCAAATTAAAATATGAAGAAATAAAATAAAATTAACTTTTTATATATAATTTTGTAGCCAAGACATAGACATTTTTAAAATTGTTCTTAGAAATAAAATTGAGTGGCCGGTTTTCTTGCACCGAGCGTCAACGTAAAAATGTGCTATTTTTTTCAAAACGTATTTTTTTCTACAAAAATGATCAGAAATTTGCTTTTTTAACTATCCTTTATTGACAATTAATGGAGTCTGTTGTCATAAATAAGATACCTATAGCACTCTAAACATGTTCTGTGATAAAAATAGAAGGATGGGGTATCAGGCTTGAGGTGAAAATTTTTGCGTTAAACATGGCTAAATTTGCTTTAAAAAATTCTCTTAAATCAAAGTTTTTTTTTTTTTTTTTTTTATCGATTTTGTATGAATTTTAATTTTCATAACATTGTTTGTAACTATCATTTTCTGTCAATTCTTACAAACTGGTTTGGTTTGATAATTATTAAAACCTTAAACATTTCAGTTTAAAGATCGGAAATTTTTAATTTGCATCTCTTTCTTTAAAAGTTGGTCCACATGCAAATCCGCACATTTCATTTGTTTTTTGCTGAATTCATTAATTCTTTGCATCTTGAATTTAATGAAGCCTTCATGTTGAATTTTTTTTAATACTTAAACCAAACATTACTTTTAGATTTGAAAGAAAACTGTGAGTGCTATAAGCCATTATAGAGAAACTAAAAATTTCGTTAAATCATTATAAAAAAATCTCGAATTAGAGAAAATGTTGGCAAATTTAGCAATGCTTGACTCAAATGTTTTTACCTTAACCCTGATAACAATGTGGCCCCATCCTTCTATTTTTATCACAGAACATGTTTAGAGTGCTATAGGTATCTTATTTATGACAACAGACTCCATTAATTGTCAATAAAGGATAGTTAAAAAAGCAAATTTCTGATCATTTTTGTAGAAAAAATACGTTTGGAAAAAAAAAAAAAAAATAGCACATTTTACGTTGACGCTCGGTGCAAGAAAACCGGCCACTCAATTTTATTTCTAAGAACAGTTTTAAAAATGTCTATGTCTTGGCTATAAAATGATATATAAAAAGTTAATTTTATTTTATTTCTTCATATTTTAATTTGCGTTTTAAAATGCGCGCTTTTAAAAAAACACCCTGTAGTATCACATGCAAAACTTATAGCAAAGATATTTTATGATACTTTGAAATTTGTTTGGATCCATGCAGCTTAATCTTTAAATATAAACCATAACTTTATTTATTTATTTTTAATTAAATTATAGCCAGCATCAATAAGGAATTCGAATCTAAAAAAAATAAAATAAAAAAATAATTATATTCTAAAAGAGAACATTGTCCCGAATTTTAGAAAATTGAAAAATGATGTTATGTTTTATAACTTTAAATTGTCTGGGCATAGGAAAAAGCTGACTATCACTGTGAGGTCATTGCGTCTTTTAAAAATTAATTAAAAATACTTAATGAACTAAAAATTAAAAAATTCACATATTTATCGATTTAGGACATTGTGTTCTGTTTTAGTTTTATATATAATGTTTTTATGAAAACTACCCCTTAAAATTTCTTGGTATTCCTCTTTGTTCTGTAATAGTTAACAGCTTAATATTTTTTCTTCCACTATATAATCTCTCTCTCTCTTTTCTTTTCTTTTTCTTTTTCTTTTTCTTTTTCTTTTTTTTTTTTTTTTTTGCGACACGATCGTTAATATTTTTTCGTATATGAATAAAATATTTCAGTCAATTTTGCATAATTATACTTTGTAATGACTAGTAGATAAAAAAAAAAAATCTTAAAAGCTGAATACTGGAAAATAAATTAACCTAGGTTTCTGAAGGTGTTTGAGATAAGAGAATAGTTCATAATATAGTTCTTGTGCAATGAAATAAGTAAATATAATAAATAATAAATCGTAATTACACCATTCACGTATTATTCATGAGCGCTTTAATTTAAGATGTGAAACAAATAATAAGTATGTGTGTAATTTGATGGAATTTTAAATTATTTTTTTTTTTAACTCTGTTCCTTTCAACTTTCTTCTTCTTCTTCTCTTCTCTTTTTTTTTTTTTTTTTTTTTTTTTTTTTCATTTTTGTTTATTAGCGAGCAAAGGGCCCCCAGACCAGGGGGGCCCGGTCAGGAATTCCTGACCAACTTAAATGACCAGTCCGACCCTGACTGTACGTTATAATAGTAGTAAGAAAAATAAAATAAAAAAAGTTAACTGATTCCCCAAAGAAGATATCTAAAAATGCAGTTTCTGCTATGCTGAGCATTGTTATTCATTACTCCAGTATGGCGTCAAAGCGCATACACGTTATAATATATATTATATATATTTATATATATATATATATATATATATTTACCTGAAATAAAAAAGCAATTTTCATACAAGCCCAAGCCAGTATAAAATTAGCCAATAAATATTAATTAATACAAAATGCATGAATGAAATATTTAATTATTTGTTAGGAGTAACTATAGTAAACTTTGCAACTTGTATTGCACAGTTTTTTTTGAAGTTTTAAGTGTTTTATTCAGATGACTTGTATCTCAAAATTTAAAAACAAAACTTCAAAACTTTATGATGCTATTTTAAAGTTATAAATAGTAACATATTTTATAAAATTTTCAGAACCTGTGACCATCACATAAGAAAGAAAATAATTATATTAAAATTAACATAGACTGTTGTGTGAAACTAAAACTTCAAACAATCATAATTAATAATCTAGCATAAAATATATGGTACAACCGCACCCTTATTTTTTTTGTATTTTTGAAGATATATAATTATATCCTAATGTATTCTGTTCAAAATTTTTGATTTAAAATTCTTTAAATTTTTTTTAGTCACATCCCGCAGTATTGCTGATTTCCCGGGAGCATTAAAATCAATACAATAATGTTCTGTGAAAAAAAAATAATAAAAAGCAAAAGAAAACTAATTTATTGCGTTTTCTGAGTAACATAATTGAGGTACTCTCGGTTCAAAAGATATTCCATACTTAAATATGTAAATTATGCTCTATATCTCTCACCTTGGCTTACCCTTAAATTTATTAAAATTATCAGGTAACTTTCAAGTAATCGATAAAGGAATTGTATCCGCGCGGTTGCTATGCAGTTAATCGATAAACAAAGCCAAAGGGTGTATCCGCTTGACGTCATAATTAATGCGCTTGGAGGCCATACTGGAGTAGTGAACTACATTGCAGAGCATTGGACAAACTTTTGTTTCAGGCAATTTTCTTTGGAAAATCGGTTACTTTTTTGTTATTGTTATTTTTCTTACATGCTTGAGATACTAATTTCACATTATTTATACAGCATCAATGCTCTCAAAAATATTGTATATAGTGTTTTAAACGGGCAAAATAAGTTAAATGAGCAAAAAAAAAAAAAAAAAGGTCCTAAATCGTGATTGATATGCTTGTTTCTTGTTTTTGAGTTCATTGAGTATTTTTATTTTTTATTGATTTGAGGTGAAAAATTGAAAAATGATGTCATGGTCGGTATAAGTTATCATATCAACCATGATGAAGTCATTTTTAAAGTGGGAGCAAATATTCATTAATTAAAAAATATGCTTATGTAACAATGAAACATTATTAAATTTTGTATTTTACATATTGTTCAAAAAATATATATATAAAAATATATGCATAATAATATTTACTGTTTTCTTTCTTTTTTCTTTTTTTTTTTCTTTCTTTCTTTCTTTTTTTTTTTTTTTTTTTAGACATAATTATTATGTGTGAAAAATATTTCAGGTGGAAAATACTACCAATTTAAAAAAAATCAATAAAATAATTTGTTTGGATAACAGACTATATCAGGAGGTATCACTATGAATATGAACCTTAAATCTAGGCAACCCATGTTGCATAATTTCAGGGGGCTAAAACAGCTGTACCTCCTAGAACTTTCTGTTCACATGGTAACAAAAATATAGTTCTGACCTCGCACAGAGAACGGCAACACGGCAACGGCAAGCAGGGATCTTGTTGCCGTTACATCGCGTTATTCGCATCGAAGTTAGGTGCACGTACCAATTTACAGATATACGAATCTAAGTTTGGACTGAGTTTGGTGTAGATAACGTGGGCGTGGTCATGCTCACCGATAAATTTGGAAAAACTTGTGAAAATTCTGTAAAATAACAGATCTGTGTACCAAGCAGATACTTTTTATGTTCACCAAAACCACCCGAACGGTGCACATATTGGTAAGAAAATGTTATTTGATCATGCATGTACGTCAAATAAGTGCATTGACTATTCTTATATAAAAACTATACCTAAACCCTAACCCGTTTAATATGTAGTATATAAAAAGCAATTTTACCCTATACTCAATGGTACTTCATGATGCCTGATACCTATATGTTTATGTGTGACACAGGGAGGACGACTACAGAATATAAGCTGCTGGTGGAGATAGCTCGATCTGCTATGTTGCTTGCCAATGCCAATCATCATGAGAGCTCGCGTAGAACAAACATCATGCAACCTGTGAGTACTAAGCAAAGTCCATATGCCCCTATATAGAATATTGACTCCATATAATAATAATAGGGTGTATACTTTCATGTTAAAGTCAAACTCCATGTTAGATCACTCAATAACATTGGCTACGTACGTAAGAAAATGACTGAAAAAGGATAGATTTACCAACACTGGCCGTACTTACCACAGTAGAAGTTGTAATGGAGATCAGGTGGAAGTCTCATATATGTAGCAAAGTATTGTTATTACAATATTAAGGTTCACTTCATAACTGAGAGCTTTTGTCATATATGTTAATGATATTATCATCATTATAATATTATCAGTAGAGGGTACCGGTATGATTAATATAATGATGAAAGTTTTCAGTTATATGAAATGAAAATATAACAAAATATGTAATTAATTAGGCTGGTTATAAAACCATTTGGGTTTGAATTGATAATCAAAGAAAAGAGGATAGGAGAAACCAACAATTAAGCGCCTTATACCACGACGATGAGGTCTGTAGCTTGGTGAAAATCTTGATGACACAGGTTACACAAATATTTACAAGTTTTAGACGTTTTGAGGGCAGCCCTGCTCTTCTTCAGTTGCTTAGAGCGTAGTCTAAAAATTGTAAATATTTGTGTAACTGTGCCATCAAGATTTTCACTAAGCTACGGACCTCGTGGTAAGGCGCTTGTTGGTTTCTCCTATCCTCTTTTCTTTGATTATAACAAAAAACTGCCATATGAGACTTTGACCTCTCCATACAACTTCTACTGTGGTAAGTAAGGCCAGTGCTGGTAATTCGGGCATATATTTTTTTACTCTCACAATAGAGGGGCGTGTCCTTTGTCTTGTTCCCTCGCAAGGCTAGCTTATCTCGCGGGCTATACATTAAGATTATACACAGTTACCTACCTACCTCTCATATATGTATAAGCTCTCTCTCAACCATACTGGCTCAAACAGTATTTGAAATTTGAATACACTCAAAAGTTGGAAAGAGGGGAAAAAAAAAAAAAAAAAAAAAAACTAGTTGCTCAGTTGAACTTTAAGTCCTCCATCAACAAAAACTGCAACTTACTGAAATGTAATGAATCATGGCTTGCAATGGACAATTAAACTATAATATGGACTGATAAAGGAACAATATCAGTTTTGAGGCTGACTGAAGTGATTTCGGTCACATCCGTTTACTTTCTACATATAAAAGCAGACATCGAAACTGAAACAGATGTGAGTAAAATAAAATATCTTGAAGTCGGACTCAAAACAGTTGTTCCTTTATATTAGTCAATTTAAAATAAATTTAAACATTCTTATTGCATGCTATAGTAAAATGGCTAACATATAAAAATGTTCATTGCAATTGTTAGTTACCATGTATTTTTGTCTTTTCTTATTTCTTTTTTTTTTTCTTCTTTTTTTCTTTCTTTCCTTTTTTCAGAAAGGTACGATAATACTAATACTGATGTGATATTATTATTATTTTTGAATTTTGCAGGTGATGTGGCAGGTTTGTGGCTGGAGACATCCTGAGAGAGAAACTCCTGCATTTGGGAGGATGTCGTGTCAGCGTGTTGTTGAGACAGACAAAGATGTAGAGATACCTCTGGAGGACCCTGCCATAGTAAGTACATCTAAGTTAGGTTAGGTAGGTGTAAGTGTAGCCCAGACATAGTCATGCCTAAATTTAGCTCTTCATACGATATATCTGTGACTATTAAATTGTTTTATTTCATTTAATCTTGATGGAGACATACATGCTAGCATAGGGACTCTTTATGTCACTTTCATTACCTTTTCTCTCTTAGCTGATATCGCGTGGAAGCTGAGATTTTTAACATTAAAGTTTCTACCATTGGCTTTTCAAATGGCATTAAAAAAGTAGGGGAGCAAATTGTGAATTTTAGATAGCCGCATCTTTTAACTGACTGGGAGTGGGCATATATTATTATGTATGTAATGTTAATAAGTTTAAAAAAAAAAAAAAAAAAAAAAAAATTATAAAATAGTTGGTAGAGATTAGAGCACGTTGAATTGAAAATTAATAAAACGCGAAAATTCTCTAATTTAAATAGTAAATTGGGACTAGGGATCAAATATTCTAGCTTGAGCTAGTTAAAAAGTAGACGTTAAAGGGATGGAGGTATAGTGTCAAAATAAAATACGATGTGCCTAGCATCTCACGTTCTCACACTACGTCAAAGACACAACATTATAAAACAGCATCAGACTTACTCTTTGCCTTAGACCGGTTTCGTCCTTTACCTAGGACTCATCAGTAAGGCTCGGCAGAGAGCTCTGTACAGCTAGAGATGGCTCACACCACATCTGCTAACTGACTGAGCTGAGGAAGCAAGTGGCAGTCGCGTTTTTATACCCGATGCCCCCGCAGCTGCACGCGCTGATTGGTTAAAATCGCGCGCGCAAACTCGGCTTGCTGTTTAAAACCTCTCATCCTCACACTGTAATAAAATCAGTATAAGTCTGATGCTGTTTTATAATGTTGTGTCTTTGACGTAGTGTGAGAACGTGAGATGCTAGGCACATCGTATTTTATTTTGACACTATACCTCCATCCCTTTAACGTCTACTTTTTAACTAGCTCAAGCTAGAATATTTGATCCCTAGTCCCAATTTACTATTTAAATTAGAGAATTTTCGCGTTTTATTAATTTTCAATTCAACGTGCTCTAATCTCTACCAACTTTTTTCTATATATATATATATATATATATATATATATATATATATATATATATATATATATATATATATATATATATATATATATATATATATATATATATATATATATATATATTTAAACTTATTAATACTAACCGCGATGGTTTTTTCCTAATACGTGTATGTAATGTTATACATAATACAGCCATATCACATTGTCTAAACCACTTCCCGTTGGATCACCAAAGTTAAGCAATGTTGAGCAAGGTCAGAACTTGGATGGGTACAATAGTACAAAGACTGGCGGCATACATGTTTGTGCTGGCAGTTTGACCACTGCTTGCTAACGTAAAGTTAAGCAACGTTAAGCGTGGTCAGTACTTGGATGTACTGGTGGCATGCATGTCTGTGCTGTCAGTTTGACCACTGCTTGCTTGCTAACTCGAGTGCTGTTAACTCTTGGTTTTCCAAGAGTCAGTGGTCCATGTTGCACAGATCTGGTAGTCAAGCCCAGAAGAGTGTGATAACAGGTGGAGCCTGAGGTCTGGTAAGCCTCAGATCATACATTAAAGCCCATACTGCAGGACAGGTTTAATCCTGGCCTTCACCGCAAGGTATTATGGTGTCATGATACTTACCTGTAGTGTTAAGTTATGTTATGTGTTGTTGCAGAGTGACCAGGTGTTCAAGAGAGTGTTCATCATGCATCTTCTTCCAAGGTGACCAGCTCAAGACCAGACTGAAGAAGATCTCTGCAGGTTTCCATGCTACGTTGTACCCGTGTCCCGAGGCTCCCCAGACAGACAAGAGATGACCATGAGCGTCAGGGTCAGACTGGCAATCAAGGGGCCTCGTCCGCAAAAGGGGTGTAACACCCTCTTTAGGGGCCACAAAGGGGGCGTAACACCCTAGTTACGCCCCTTTTTTGGGCCTTAGGGGCCTCCAAACAGGGGGGGCCACGTCCGCAATTGCGGACTTGCTCTTATGGCCAGTCCGAGCCTGATGAGCGTGATGACCAGGATTGAATATCTGAACACCGTGCTGGGACAGACCCAGGACCATCGTCATCGTGTGCTGGTGGCAGCAGCCAAGAACATCACCAACTGATTCATCAAGGTATGCACAACAAACAGACACAATGCAGGCTGTGTCAGTAATGCTCAATTACTAGAGAGAGAGAGAGAGAGAGAGAGAGAGAGAGAGACCACAAAAAAGGTACAAAGGCCAAAAAAAACACAGTGGTCCTCTGATTTTGTCACTGCTAGTGGTTCTTATACTTGGTGTTTTACAGACAGTGACGCCTATTTTAAATGAGAAGTTTTTATGAAAGGAGTTTTGGCTTGTGTATAATCTACCAACATCTGTCCAATATCGTATGTGATCTGTGCGCATAACATGTCATTCTGAATGCTTTTTGATGCTCTTCTTGAGCAATGAATAACAGTGCTCAGCACAGTTTTAAGGCTTTTTACTTGAATAAAAAAAAAGCTATTTTTTTGTTATTATTGTTTTTGTTTTTTTACATACAGCTTGAGATACTAATTCAATCTGTTAACAGCATCCATGCTCTCAAAAATATTGCTAAGTATTTTTAAACCGACAAAATGAGTAATTTTCCTATACTGGCCCATGCTATTTAGCGCTCACTTATGGTGTAGACTTTAACATATGAATGAAACCTTACAGGGTAAAAGTCATAAAGTCATGTTCATAAAGTCATTGTTCATTGTTCATAAAGTCATGTTCATAAAGTGTTGGAGTACTCAATACATGCAGGGCCAGTAACAGAGAATTGAAATCCCTGCATGTTTTAGGCAGACCTGTGTACGTAACAGTAAGCCGGCTACATCACTTTATTTCAAGGCAGCAATAGCAGCTCAAAACAGACCATCCTGAGGCACCAGAGTGTGTGACAAAACCAAGGTGCACAAAGTGTGTGTACGCATTCTCTGATTGGTGCCTCAGAATTACCTGTTCTCGCCTGCCACTGGTGCCTTGAAATAAAGTGATGTACATAGTTTTGTGTATCTGCCCAATACATTGGGATGTCACTTTGCTGTTAAAATTCTGTAGCTATATAAAGGTATAGTCAGGGCCAGCTCTAATGCTAACTGTATTTTGCAGATATTTCCGCAACCGCCTGAGTTTTCTGACGGAGTTCATTCCTCAGATCATCTTCATGTGCTTCTTGTTGGTGTTCCTGGTGCTGCTCATGTCCATCAAGTGGTTCAAGTCATCTATGGTCCCACCAACGAGGGCCGTACTGCGCTCCCTCCATCCTCATGACCTTCATCAACATGGTGCTGCTCATGTCCATCAATTGGGTCAACTATGGGCCCACCAACGAGGGCCATACTGCGCTCCGCTCCCTCCATCCTCATCACCTTCATCAACATGGTGCTGCTCATGTCCATCAATTGGGTCAACTATGGGCCCACCAACGAGGGCCGTACTGCGCTCCCTCCATCCTCATGACCTTCATCAACATGGTGCTGCTCATGTCCATCAATTGGGTCAACTATGGGCCCACCAACGAGGGCCGTACTGCGCTCCGCCACCTCCATCCTCATCACCTTCATCAACATGGTGCTGCTCATGTCCATCAAGTGGGTCAACTATGGTCCCACCAACGAGGGCCGTACTGCGCTCCCTCCATCCTCATCACCTTCATCAACATGGTGCTCTCTTCAAGTCCAGCAAGAGTCCTGACGTATGTGACGACTACATGTTTGCAGGCCAAGTGAGAATTTCCTACTTTCTGTATCTGCTTTTCAGCAGCTACTTATTTATAGCTGATGAAAATCATGTTGATTTCTGAATCATGAAAATTCAATTATTGAATCATTGAAAATGTTAACTTTCAAATATATGTCATCATAAAGTTTGCAAGTTTACATTTTAAATTTTGAGATGCCATCTAAATAATACAACCATACACTGTTTTGGAGCAAACGGAAGAGGGGTTAGGAAATTTAGACTTTTTTTAAAATTAATTTCCATTTCTATTTTTCTTTTAAAAAAAAAACAATAAATTTTGGGCTTATTTTTTATTATTACTATTTTATTTTATGAACAGCAAAATTATTGAAGTAACTATATACTCTATTATTTTAAAGTTGCAATATTATAATACTGTATCATTAAATAGAGAATGTTTGTGTTATCACAATGATCTTACGACTCCATACGACATTCACAATTATTTTCATATAGTATAGTACTAAATAGTAGATTTAGCACAACTTCAAGCACAACTTAAAAAAAAAAAAAAAAAAAATTAGTGTGTGGCCCTTTAACTAAAATCAAAAAATATATTGGAAGTTTATATTATAATTTTTATGAAATATTACCACAGCAAGTAAATGTTATTATTGAATACTACTATATTATTTTAAACTTTGCAATATTTTAATATATATTATTATAAATAGAAAATTGATTGTGTTATCACAATGATCAGTGATAAGCAAGTGCTGGATAATGTTTCAGAACCTCTCTGATAGGTTGGTATAGCTCCTATATACATATAAAATACAGAATCTTAATGTGTTTTATACATTTTTAATTAAACATGCACTATAATATCTCTTACTATTTTATAAAATTAACTTAATGTTTCTTCATTTATTGTTTATCAATTGCAATGTATTTTTCTCCTTAATTTGTATAAAATGTAATTATTTTCATGAAATATTTCAGGTCATGAACTTAGAACCTCAGAATGCCTCGTACCTAAAAACTTCCGAGCTGCAAAGATGACCTGGCTTCAACAATTGGCTGCCAAGGACAGCTTGACTTGCACGGAAGTAAATTCAACATTGTTCGTCATTAGTCAGGCAGTGAGGCTGGGAGACAAGGTCGTGCAGCTGACCCCTTGACCTAGAGAGATATCTTGGCACCAGTTCTTCCAAACATCAGGTTTTATGTTCAATTGGAACCTCCGTGTAGTGTTTCATACAAGTGGGAGGTACCCATTGTCTTAGTTAGTAGTTAGTCAACCTGTAGAGGTAACGTACTGGAGTAAGTTTTGACAAGGGCTTTAAGTAACACAAATTTCCCATGTTTTTAAACATTTATCATTTCCATCTTCACTTCTCTATCAAAAAGTATACGATTATTTTCATCAGAACATTCTGATGAAAATAATCTTATACTTTTTGATAGAGATCAGAATGTTCTGAAGAAAATAATTGTATATCTTTTGATAGAGAAGTGAAGATCGATGTAAATGATAAATGTTTTAAAACATGGGAAATTTGTATTACTTAAGGTACTACTTTAGGGTAGCAATGTTGTCGTAAAATTTAACTTAATATCACTTTTTAGGTTCATAATGAACCAAGGAACAATTCTCTATACTCCAAAAAGTTTCGGCTCAAATCAAATCTTCCGCAAATTAGCATTAAAAGTCGTTGGGATACGCTGCCTTTAACACGCAAAACATACAAAACTTCAAGCTCCCCGTGTGCAAAATTTTTCTTGGCCAACTTCTAAACAAAAAATACTAGTGTGTTCTATAGATCAAGTTTTAATGAATTTGACTTTTTAAACGATTTTTACGAGACATTTATAGAGAAAAAAATTAATGAAGATTGCATATTCACATTAACATGGGTCAATTTGAGATAATTTTTTTCTCGGCAGATTCGTTCTAGAAAAATCTGAAAAATCATTTTTCATTAAAAATCAACACGAAGAACACGCTATAGTATTTTTTTTAACAGCTGAAAATTTTTTGAAGTTGTTCAAAATTAGGGTCCAAATATAGATTCATTAGCATTAGGGGGCGGGGCATTTGCGATACTTTGACGCTCTGTTGCGACGAGAGTTTTTAAGATATAATTTTTTTGATTTCATTTTTGGGTACACCAGCCTTAACTTAATTCAAAGTCATAATAACAAATTTTCACTCCTACCCTAAAGTAGTACCTTAAAGCCCTTGTCAACTTACTTTTTTATCATTTAGAAATAACGTGAAAATACGTGATATAACCGTGAAATAAATAAATAAATCCAATTATAAGTCCAATTATTTTATGAATAGTTATATTATTTTTTTAAATCAATTACCATCGCAAATGCTAAAAAAAATGTTTCTTTTGTTTTATGTATTATGATATTCTTGGCTTTTTTTTTTTTTTTTTTTTTTTTTTTTGCTCCAAATTAAAAATAATAATAGGCTAATAATTAGAATACTCTGTACTTCAAAAAAATTAAGATCCCACAGGAAACCTTAAATAATTGTGGGGGAAAAATTCATTCCTAATGTATGCATGTCTTTTATAATAAACTTTTTTTCCCTTCCAATTGGAAGGGTTAACCCCCAATAAAAATGACGATCATCCCCTGGCGAAAGTGTATCCATGGATAATAAATTATCCATGGGGATTTCAACATTTTCCCCATGGATAGTTTCTATCCATGGGAAATTATTGTCCATGGACAAATTGCCCATGGATAGTTTTTTTCCCATGGATAGAAACTATCCATGGGGAAAATGTTGAAATCCCCATGGATAATTTTTCTGTCAGTGGATATTCACTTTATCATGCATTTTTTTTAAAACTATCAACCTATAGTGGTTATTTGTTAATGTATGCTCTTAATCAACAATTTAGAATAACTTTTTTGGGTATTAAAAATCGAGTTACATCGAAAAACGCGATAAAATTTTTTACGGGTTGGTAATTTTTCGAGATAAACCCACTTTTTGGGAGGAAAATAAAAAAAAAAGAAAATTTTTTTTCATTGATTCTAGTTAAAGATTAAAAAATAAACACTTTTTATTCTTATGCATTTTTTAATTTTTTGCACTCGGACTGTGTAAATGAGCTTGGATCGTCATATCCGTCATGCTGCCACGCTTAAATAATTCCCATGGACACACAAAACTGTCCATGGGAAATACTTAAACTATCCATGGGAATTAAAAACTATATGTGGGAAATATTAAAATATGTCCATGGATATTCAATTTCCCATGGATAGAAATAAAGTCCACGTGGGAAATACAATATCCATGGGAAATATGTATAAATATCCATTGGAAACCAGACATTATGGGAATCATTGAATATCCGTGGATAACTTTTGCCAGGGTCTAATATGCTTTTTAAATGAAATTGCAAATTTTTAAGAACAGCTTGTAAAAACTTGATGTACAATCATTCCAATAAAAAATGAAATTGTATTGGCTTATGGCCATTCAATGCAATAAGATGGAGATTTCATTTGACTCAAAACTCTATCTAAATACATGTTATTCCCATATGCCAATAGAATTTCATTTTTTATTGGAATGACTGTACAAGTTATTTTGACACAAATGATGTTTTTGTTAATTTGTCAGTCTTTGTACAATCTACATAAAATAATAATATATAGGTACAATTCATTACTTATATTAAATTCATAGTGTTCTGTCTTATATTAACCGCATGCTATTTTGTATAAGTTAAATCATAACTAAAATTTCTGGCTTACTGATGTAATAAAGTAAGCTAACATAACTAAAGCATTTTTTATTGACTTTAATTTAAATTAAAAAAAAAAAAAGTAAGTTAAAGTATTTTGATTATATTTAATTAAAATTTAAAGGAAATTGATTTTGATATTTATATTTAAAAAAAATGTGAATTATAATAATTTATTGCAGTTGCATGTAGTTCAATAATAGCATAATATCACTACATTTTAATTAATTAATAATTTCTGAATAATAATTTTCTTTAAATAATTAGATGGTAATAATATTTTATGTATGCAATAGAAGATGGGTAAAATAAAAAGTTTGATATCTGGATTTCCTATTAATTTGTGGCTACACTATACATTTATTTACAAACTAAATTTTGTAAAGTTTAATTGTGTGAGTTTATCGAATCTATTGTGTGAAATGCTCAGTTAGGTCCATAGCAGACTTCAACGTAAGCTTGCCAATGTTAAAGCTCTCCAGTTTGTGAAATCATTCAACTGTGTAAAATGTCAATTTCTTGAGTCAGCTAGCGCTTAACAAACTTGAAAGGTAACTGTATAAAAATATTATATTTATGAATAAAATATGCTAAAGCTTTGATTTTTTTTATCAATTCCCAATTGATACAGCTATTATAAAGTGTAAGCAAACATTCATTAATTAATAAATATTATTGAAACATTATTAAAAATTGTATTTAACATTGTAAAAAAAAAAAAAAAAAAAAAAAAAATCACATTAAATTTACTTTTGCTGTTTATGATTTTGCCTTATTCTTTTTTACATGACACTGAAGAAAATATTTCAGTTGGAAAAAACAATCAATTTAAAAAACCAAATAAAATACAATTGTTTGGCTAGATTTCTATGCCTCTTTTTATTCAAACCACCTCTATAGGCAAGCTGTATTAAATTAATGCTTAAGAAGTTGCAGAACTTCAAGTCGCTAATGAAAGTTATAAAAATAAACTACACCCCCTTAATGTGCTTCCGGTAATAATTTTCTAGACTCCGCCCACTTGCGCGTAGCCTCAGGTAAAATGGTAAAGGTATACCACCTTCTTTTAAGGGTTGTATTCAGATGGCTTGTATCCGTTGTATCTCAACTCAACATTTAAAAAGAAAACTTTGAAACTTTATGAAGACATTTGAAAGTTATTGTAAAAGCTATATAATACATTTTTCAGAACCCGTATAACCATCAGATAGAGAAAAAATAATTAATTATTGACATTAACATGGGTTCTTATGGGACTAACACTTTAAAAAAAATTATAATTTAAAAACTAGCATGGTGACCTTCCAATGTTTTATTACATTTTTGAAGATACCATAACCTAATGTATCTGTGCAAAATTTCAGATTTTTCTTTCTTTACAATTTTTTAATCAAATCCCGCCTAAGTTATGTCCTCCAATTACAAAATTTTACATTTTAGCTTGCATACATAACATACATAGTTGCATATATATATATTTGTTTTCAAAATGTTATTGGGATCACAGACTAGTGCAGGAGGTAAATGGCTAGATTTCACTATCAGCCTCAGATCTAGGCAACTTATGTTACATTTATGTTAGAAAAGTTGCATAACTTCAAGGGGCTAAATCAGCTATACCTCCTACAACTTTCTGTTCACATAGTAGTATGCATGCTCAGATAAACCAAATTATTGGCTTTTCGTTAAGAAAGAAAGCACCAAACAAACTTTCAGGGTTGGTAAACTACATGATCCTTATCATAAATTTAAGTAGAAGCCAAATAAGATTTGACACCATAGGTCGACCCTAAGTGACCTTTGACCTGGAGAACTTTTTTTTTTTTTTTTTTTTTTTTTTTTTTTTGCAAACGGTCATGTTCACCAAAAAATTGTAATGACATAAATAAAAGGTAATGCAACACATGACAAAATTTGCATTGCTCTATAGTTAATTAATATTCAAAATGGCAACTTATTATAACTTTAATTGTCAAATTTTGCATATTTTTGGTTCGCAATTGCCTATGAAAATGTGTTAACAATTAGAAACTTTGTTATTGTCATATTAATTAATTAAACATGCTAATTAGGCTTTTTAGAAGACAATAAAGGAGAGAAAATGTTTTTTGTTTTTTGTTTTTTTTTTGGTATTAGCCTCCAAACAATGGTAACAAAAATTTAGTTTTGACCCCGCACGTACAGCTAGAGTGGGTCAAGCAGGGATCTACAGGCAAAAATAATCAATGACAAGTCATATGTGTGCAGTAAGTTTTATTTTATTAAATGAACATGGTACATTCAGTCAGTTGCAGATTATTTTGATATAAATATAAATTATATACAACAATATATACATAAAGAAATACAATAAATAATATTTCATTTAATATAGTTTCAGTCAAGGTGACAAGCTGATTACATTGCACTGGCTACTGAAGCTGCTAACATCAATCAATATTGATTTGTATACAAGTTAGCAGCTTCAGTAGCCAGTTCATTGTAATCCTGGTGACAAGCTGATTATATTGAACTGGCGCTACTGAAGCTGCTAGCATCAATCAATATTGATTTGTATACAAGTTAGCAGCTTCAGTAGCCAGTTCAATGTAATCCTGGTGACGCGAGCTGATTACTTTGCTCTGGCTACTGAAACTTCACCATACCATTACCAACACGTCATCAATATTGATTTGTGAATTAGATACTGTATAATGTTGTTTGTTTAAATGTCATCAGAACGCTAAGTTAGGCTATTAATCAGTTATAAAAGCTATACTGCACTGACAGTGAGGTCACAAATATTTAAATGATACCTTGGCAACCTCTACACTACAATTGCTAATGTAGACCAAAATTTCATGAGGTCGTCAATTCCTAAAGTTGTCTACTTTACAGGTTTTTAACCACAGTTTATAAAAGACTAACAGCTTACTAGTCAGTTCAATGTAATCCTGGTGATGAGCTGATTACATTGAACTGGCTACTGAAGCTGCTAGCATCAATTAATATTGATTTGTATACAAGTTAGCAGCTTCAGTAGCCAGTGTAATGTAATCCTGTGACGAGCTGATTACATTGAACTGGCTACTGAAGCTGCTAGCATCAATCAATATTGATTTGTATACAAGTTAGCAGCTTAAGTAGCCAGTTCAATGTAATCCTGGTGATGAGCTGAGTATACATTGAACTGGCTACTGAAGCTGCTAACATCAAGCAATATTAATTTGTATACAAGTTAGCAGCTTCAGTAGCTAGTTCAATATGTAATCCTGGTGTTTGAGCTGATTACCTTTAAGCCTTGTCAACTTACTTTTTTATCATTTAGAATAGACTGATCATACCTTAATTATTATCCATGAATTAGACACCAACACGTTGATTTTGTATTTATTTTTGTTTATAGTTGCCTTTTTGCGGTTATATCACGTATCTGATGTCACAATGTACCGATAGGGCGGTGATAGGGGTAAAGAACTTGAGGAAGGGGCTTGAATTTATCACGTGACCATAGCGGTGACTGTGATTGGAGGTGGTATATTTTGTGACATCAGATACGTGATATAACCGCAAAAAGGAAAATATGAACAAAAATAAATACAAAATTAATGTGTTGGTGTTTAATTCATGGATAATAATTAAGGTATGGTAATTATCAGGCTATAGTATTCTAAATGATAAAAAAGTAAGTTGACAAGGGCTTTAATGTAATCAGCTCATCACCAGGATTACATTGAACTGGCTTCTGAAGCTGCTAACTTATATACAAATCAATATTGATTAATGCTAGCAACTTCAGTAGCCAGTGCAATGTAATCATCAGCTATAGTCATCAGGATTACATTGAACTGGATACTGAAGCTGCTAACTTGACAGAACTCGTGTTAGCAAGCAGTGGTCAAACTGCCAGCACAGCCACGTGTGTCACTAGTCTTTGTACAGTTTACCCATCCAAAATTACTGACCAAACTTGACATATTGCTTAACTTTGGTGATCCAACGGGAACCATTTCAGACAAAACATAAATACAAAATTAATGTATTCACTTCTAATTTCTGGATGTAATAAGACAAACTTAATTACAACATTTAGTCTAATATTATAAATGATAAATAAAAAAGTTTACTATGACTTCCACAGCATTAAATAAGTTTTGCAAAGTATCTAGAAAAATAATAACATTTATCTGAGTTAAAAGATAATGAAAGTTTCTTCTATGCTGAGCAATGTTATTTATTGCTTCAAGAAGACATCCAAACACATTATTAAGCTTTCTAATGTTCACACTCATTATAGTAAAGGAACGCTTTAAAAATAAATAAAAAAAAGTAAAATGTTTGAGATCCTCATTGCACACATAATGTCACTTAGCCTCTCAAACTGGGCTAAAAAAAACTGTAGAATAGACAACTTTTACGATGTCATGACGTCATCAATTTGGGGTCTACAATAGAAAATAGAGCTCAGGTTGCTTACTTTACAAGTTTTGTGCCCAGTTTGTGACATTACAGAAGTGACATAAACATGTAATAGCAACATCAAGCCATGCAACATTGAGAGCTTTTTTTTTTTTTTTTTTTTTTTTTAGGCTACATAAATAGAATCTATTAGGTACAGTACAAAAACAATTTCACAAGTTTTTAAAATCTTATGCGACTATTCCTTTTAATTTAAATATTAAATTAAAGTTTGATCGATAGATAATATCCCCTTCTGTTCCCCGTGCCCCTCAGCGTGGCCTAACAATGGCTGCTCCTATACCTGTAATGTTAATTGAGTGATTTCAGAGCTTTTGTGCACTGTCTCCAATGATGTAGATCCTTATTGAACGGTACGTAGTTAAACTTCAATTCTTTAACTTTTATTTTACGTTGTATTAAGATTTTTAGAGTATATCAAATTGAAATGAGAAGTTATTAAAAAATGTTCCTTTTTTCCATGAAGTTGCACAAGCAATCTGAAGTCATTCAATATTTCTAAACCGTAAATTGAAGTGATTAGAAATTAAAAGCTGTCATAAATTTTTATATTGTAAAGTAATAATTTAGCAATATTTAGCTGACTAAAATTCATGATTATAAATATTTATAATATAATTACTCAACGAATACCGTTTTTACATTGCTGACTAGCCTTTTCTGGTTTTGGGGGCGGAGTTTCTCTGTATTTATCTATCTAAATATATGTATTGTATCTTAGGCCAAGCAAATGATTAGCTGACTTTTATACTTCGATTCACGTAAGTTTTTAGCTTTAATCAGCACTCAGCCGCATTTTATGGTCAAAATGACAAACAACATTGCCTTGTATGAAGTGGCAATACCTGTTAATGTAATTTTGGCCACCAAAAGTGACCAAATAGCGTGAGACGGTTCTGAAGATACGTGAAGCTGAATATATAAGGGTGTGTGGCAAACTTTGATTTAATTTTTTAATTAAAAGGAAGAGGCGCACCGGCTCCAAACGACATTTACAATTATTTTTATAAATAGTAGTACTATAATAAATAGTGGATTAAACACAACTTCAAAAAAATTAGTGTCTGTGACCTTTTAACATAAATCTAACAAAACTTACAAGCTAATCTTACAGAGATCCTGACCTCAATGGTACCACACACAAAATATTTTCCTCAACACTTCTGTAGCCTCACAAACTGTAGTTAAAAACTGTAAAGTATACAACTTTAGGAATTGATGACGCCATGAAAATCCAGGTCTACAATAGAAATTGTAGCACAGGTTGTCTACTTTACAAGTTTTCTACCCACTTTGTGAGGCTACAGAAGTGACATAATTTGCAGTATGTATAATAGCAAATTATATTGGGTGAGAAAAGTTAGTTAAGCCATGCAGCGTCTATGGGGGACAAATCAAGCAAATGGACTTATGACTCCTGGTTTTCAAAGTCCTCCTGAATGTTCCACAACTTTTGCTTTCAAATGTGAGCATCACCTGAAAGTAAAACACAAAATAAGAATTGACAACAGTATAGAAAAGTTTGAGATGCTGAAGGCATAGAAAACATTGAAACAACATATATGTTCTAAACACAAAATGGGATCTACAAAACTGATGATATTTTTTACCGGAATGTTAATGTAGCCCCACAAAAGAGCTTGAAAAAACTTTAAAGTATGCAATTTGCGTGAATATTCCTGTTTATGCAACGTCATTAACAGGCAAAATCTAGTATGAAAATGTTGTGCGGGTTGCATAAATGAAAATTTTCTGATCACTGCTACGGCGCTACAGTTGGGTTTTGAGACCAACTAACGTTATTTATGTAAGTCCTATCAAGTGTTTTGTGATATAAATGCTTATGTTTTCATGCTTTCTATGCCTTTAAGGATTTTATTTTTGTCTTATATCTCGCAAATTTTAAAAACACAACTGCTTGACTTTATGATAACATTTGTTAGCTATATACTTAAGATTAAATTTTCAGAACCCATGACCATCAGATAAGAGACAAATATTTATTTAAATTAACATGGGCTCTTATGGGACAAAACTTTAAAAAATCATAATTTAAAATCTAGCATGTTGACCCCCCAATTATTATTTTTTTATTACATTTTTGAGGATAACTTATCCTATAAAGTATTGTCACGTATGGAAGTAATCCGGCACATCACTTCTAAGTACCCAAGACCAGGATACAATATGCCAACCCAATATAATGGAAGCTACAATATAGACCCCTTGCACATCCTTGCACTTTGTCACAATGTTTGTAGTGCCTGATGCATTGTCCAGCATTGGGGAAACATCATTTCTCCTAATGTTTCACATAAAAAAAGTTTATTTCAACTGAACAAATTTTTCTCATATTCTTCGAGCTTATTAAGAGTTAGAATAAGGCTTTGATTGAGGGTTGGAACTAGTTTTTAGTACAGGCTAGGTTGTTTATTTGCAAGGTGCAGGTATGACTTACGTTATAGAAATCTGCTCTGAAGCTCTCTGAGTCAATGACAGACAGGTGGTGGCTCAGCGAGTGTAAGCGTCTCTCACATACTGGCGAGGTGGCAGTTCTCCTGCTTGCACTGCTCTAGCGTACTGCAGCAGCAAGGCGTAATCTGCTGTGGAGCATCTTGATAGCACTGTGCTGGGCAGTCAGGTGTTCAGCAACTGAAAACATCAGCAAAATTTAGTAGTTTTCTCACAAACACACTAACAAGAGAGTTTTGCAATGTTAAATTAGTGCAATTTACTGTCTTAAAACATGTCAAAGTGTCTAGTACAGTATTCCACATTTAAATATTTGTGTCCTCAGTGCAGTATAGTTTTCTCACAAACACACTAACAAGAGGTTTCTACAATGTTAAATTACAGTTAGTGCATTTTACTGTCTAAAAACACATATAAATAAAAATATTTAATAAATATTAAATATTTGTGACCTCACAGTGCAGTAGTTTTCTCACAAACACTCTAAGAAGAGGCTTTTACAATGTTAAATTACTAGTACATTTTACTGTCTTAAAAACACGTTAAAGTATGTCTAGTACACCATATTTAAATATTTGTCACCTCACAGTGTAGTAGTTTTCTCACAAACACGCTAACAAGTGAGAACGTTAGACAAGACACTGCTACATACCCAGAGAACACTCGGCACAGTCACTCGCAGACATCCTAGCCACGTGGTTTACTTCGATACGCTCAGCTTCCTCTGTCGCCAAGGTGTACGGCAGCTCAACAAACAACAACATCGTCGCCTCTCCGGCCACAAGGTCAATAACGCTCTCGTACACCGTGACTGGCAGGTCAACGACACTACGAGCACCGGGGTTCAATTTGAAGAAGACTGGGCTCTTGTTGTACTGCATGTGTACCTCGAGATCTTTGTCTGTTGGGGATTCCCCTATGATGTACCATAGTCTACAACACATAGTCCAGTGTGTTGTTGCAGCACCTGTACACAGATAAAAAAAAAATCATTACAATTCTGAAAATTGAAATTGGTAAATAGAAAACCTAATTTTTTGCCTGTTTTAGTTGAAATTTACAGTTTTATATGGAAAATACCTATATCACATTTGTAAATTAACACACGCTAATTAATATAAGTATGTTTAAAAATTAAATAGAAATTACTACAACATTGAAGTGAAAATATTATCTGACATTTAAGCAGGGTTTCGACTATTTTGCCCAGCCCCCCCCCCCCAAAAAAAATTGGCTTTTTTCGAAGAAAAAAAAAAAATCTTGAAAAAACCTGAAAAAACCCACTTCTTAAAAAAATGACTAAAAGCAAAGAAAAATGGTTTAATTTACAATTTTAACTTTGCTTACAATGCATACTTTTTAATATGGAATCATTATATTTATTGTTTAAACAGTACATTGATTGCGTAGAGTTTTTAAATGTCTGGCTGTACATCATTTCATTAATTAAAAATTTAAATAATGGTGATGGTCAACAGATACCTCAAATCCCAAGACCTGAAGAAACACAGACCATGAAATATCATAGATCAGTCTTTTATATTTTATAAATATCTCAACCAAATAATAATACTCTGACCAACTACTAAAGTGCAGGTACATAAATTTAGTTTTAACATGCAGCCATGGTTGCAAAAAGAGAGAGAGAGAGAGAGAGAGAGACAACACTCTTTTTTTTTTTTTTTCCTGGTTTGCAAAATTTGCATTTCATGATTTAATTTAAGAATGACACGTTTTCAACTTTTAATCATAATAATACGTTTCTGCAATAATTTAGTCTTTAATTATTGATGGCTATTGACACAGTGCTAAACTATACTTTTTTAATGTGACGGGTATCAAAGGTTAACTTATTGTTAAAAACCAAGCCTCGCAAGCAACACAGGTCCTACCTGCTTGAGTGAGATGATATACACCAAGGTTACCCTAATTTTTTTCAAGGTATTGTCAATCAAAGTGACAGATACTTTAGTTTGTTGGTCAGAGTATTATTATTTATTAAAATAAATTGATAGCAAAAAAATAAATAAAATAAAAATAAAAAAGAAGTTATATGGTTATTTTAGTTTAATATCTTTGTTAAAAATATTTCCAGCATTTGTGTATTTTATGATCAATATTTTTTACAGACTCAAATAAAAAAAAAAAAGATAAAACCCAGATTTTTTTGAAATAACCCTGATAAACCCCAAAAAATCCGCTTTTTCTTCAGGTTTTTTTCCAAAAAATCCCCAAAAAAAACATGTAGTGCGTTTTTTCGGAAGAAAAAACAACAACAAAAAAAAAAAAAAAAAAGGTTTTTTTAAACCCTGCATTTCAGACATACTACCGAGATATTTAAATATGCCCGAAACAGTTCCGTAGCGTTACATAAACTGGGGGAGGAGATCTTAATTTATGTTGTACAGGCCAGGAACTAAATGCCGCAATTTGCATAGTTATGAAATTACAATATTGATGTTAGTTTTATGTCAAAATATGGATAATTTTTTCCATTAGAATAAGGTAAAGCATATTTAGGGAGTAGGGTATTGACATCAGCCATTAGACTCAAACTTTTCTCAAAAAAAAAAAAAAAAAAAAAAAAAAAAAAGCTGAAATTTGCACAATGATGCTACAGCTCAAGACAATTTCAAATATATAACAATTTTGGGAGGTCACAGTGCAAATTAATTTTATACAACTTTTTGAAATCTTAAGCCCATAAGGCCCAATGTTAATTTCCATAATTTTTTCTTTTTTCGGAACGGTCAAACATCTTGAAGTTTTTATTACGGCTAGATGTGACTCTTAGCTACACAATGACACCAAATTTAAACCCAAAACATTTCTAGATTTTTGAGATATAAGGTCGGTACCCTACTCCTTTAATCCAAATTAAGCAATCAGAATTTTAAAATCTAGAAAATGTAAAAAAAAAAATGTTTTCAGACATAATTTTATCAAAATAGCAAATGTTTGTGCAAAGTTTACCTTTCAAACTGATGGTAAATAGTTGAGGCAACTTACATATTTTATCTCGTATTTTACTAAGAATGAGCTTCTACTAAAAAAATTTCAACCAGTTGCTTTGATTTGGTCCAGTCTTAGATTGAAACAGTTGTACCTTTGAATTTTAGTCATAATTATAATAATAATAATGGCTAATTAATTAACATCTACTTTAACTAGTTCATGCTAAAATATTTGGTCCCTCTAGACCCAATTTACTATATCAATAGTAAATCATATATATTTTTTTAATATTCAATTCAATGAGCTCTAATCTCAATCAACTATTTTCTAGATTTATTTTAAAACTTATTGTTATTATAATAATAAATAACATATATGAAGGAAAATAGACCACTTCTTTAATTATGATAAATTTGAAAGAAAAACAATAGGAGAAACCAGTATTGACTAATAAAGGAACACCTGACTTGAGGCTGACTTATTGTAAGCAATGTTAGTCACTTCTACTTCTACTTACTATGCATGCGCAGTATGTACAGCTCTGGCCAAAAGTTTGAGAACAATTTGCATATAGGCAACCCGCAACCACACTATGTCATCTTAACGAGAAAACGCAGCGGCCGCCGCTGCCCCCTTCTCTAACTTTTGGCCAGAGCTGTACATCAAAATGGAAGTGGATGTGAGCAACATCACTTATAGTCAGCTTCAAAACACTTGTTTTTTATCAGTCAATCTACCATAGTGAAGAGAGTCGCATAGCTGGGTAAAAATTTTGCTAGATAAAAAATTACATGTTGGAATAGCTTTTAACATCAAACTCCAAGAGATATGGAGTGTATTTTGCCTTCTTCTGCCTTTACTGATTGAAATTCATTCAGTTTCTCTCCAAAGTTTGAAAGGACTATTGAAGGTAAAAACAAACTCCATTTTTCTTGGAGTTTAGTGCCTAAAACCTACCTATTTTTATTTATTTATTACTTTTTGTTTTTTAAATATTTTTCTTTTATCTCTTTGGTAGCAAAATTTTCACCAAGCTTCCCTTACTTTAATCTTTTAAAGTTTGCATATCTAGCTTATATTTCCCTCCTTCTCTTCCTTTCTCTCAACCACCCTATCTACTTTTTTTTTCTTTTTCTTTCTTTTTTTTTTTTTGATAAAAAATAGCTTTGCTCAAAATTAAAAGACCAGAACTAGATATAAATGTTTATGCCTGGTTTTACTATTTGCAAAATGCTGAAAAACAGTCATTTTTTAAAATTTGTGACTAAAAGCTGAAAAAAACAACAATTCTGAAATTTGATCAAAACCAATATTTAATTAAATAGACTCCTAGCTTCAAATATCTAAAGTTAAAATAGGATATAAAATTTTTTTTAAATAAACAAAAGAATAAATAAATTGAGTTAGATTTTTTTTTTATTTTTTTATTTTTTCTTTCTTTCTTTTTCTCTTTGCTTGTAAATGTATCATTCATAAAAACAAAAAATTAAGGGTTGACAATGTTTTTTTTGACAAAGCTTTGCAAAGTTAGAGCAATGTCCCCAGCATACACAGTTTTGTAAAAAAAAAAAAAAAAAAAAAAAAAAAACTAGCGATGGGACTCTCTTCACTATGGTAAGGCTGGCACTGTTTTCTCCTATCTTTACCTTTCTTGTTAGACTAGAACTCTAAAGTAAACATGACTACTCACCAGGTACAGGGGTAGCACAGGCAAGCAAAGCTTGAATATGCTCAGGTCCACCGAAAGTCCTCGACAACTCTAAGAAGTTCTGCAGAGGTTGAGCAGCTGCGATGGTTAGAATTGTCTCCAAGATGTCGAGGATTTGCTCCGTCAGTCTTGGATCTGCAGATTTACCTGCAGCTAGGCATAGTTGTGCAGTTCCTAGGAGAACTCCTATAGCTCCTAGGTCAGGGTGGGCTAGTTGCGTTCTTGGTTACTGCGCACCTGTGGAGGAAACACCATAGGGAAACATGTTGTAGTAACTTAATAGCTAGCTGATACATTTATGGTATAGAAAGATAGTAGTGATACCATTTTCTTGGTGATAATCGGACAGTATACAGGGTTTCAACTACATTGCCTAGTACAGATCACCCAGTCGGCATTTTAAAATAGAGAAGAGGGGAGAAATGCATTTTTTTTTCAGTTGGATCACATAGAGATACATGAATTATTTTGCTCATAAAACATTAAATAACAAAATTTTATTACCTTAATGAATTTATAATTTTAGCAAGAAGAAAGAAAGAAAAAAATATATCACCAGCAAAAAGTTAAGTAGGCTATTTAAAAAACGAAAAAAAAGTTCTGTCTTTTACATATTTGATTGATTTTACTCAAAACACTATTTTTCATCAAATACATATAGGAGAATATGATTACTTTTTCAATGCCAATATTATTATAGAATTCTCCCCGTTTTTATTATTATTTTCTTATACATTACAGCATCAATTATTACAGCATTAATTAAGTGGCATATTACTATTTTTAAAGAATTATGGTCCTACTTATTTTTAATTTTATAAACCAAACCCGATAAAACGTAAGATTTTTTCCTACTTGATAACATATTAAAGACCCACAGACACCTTGATTTTTTAGAATCTATTAGGTACAAAAACAATTTCACAAGTTGTTAAAAGCTGATTCGACTATTCCTTCTAATTTAAACATTACATTAAAGTTCAATCAGCTGACTTTTATACTTCAATTCATGTAAGTTTTTAGCTTTAATCAGCACTCAACCACATTCTATGGTCAAAATGACAAACAGGTATTACCTTGTATGAAGTGGCAATAACTGTTAATGTAATTTTGTCCACCAAAAGTGACCAAATAGCGTGAGACTGTTCTGAAGATACGTGAAGCGGAGTATATAAGGGGGCGTGGTAAACTCTGATTTAATTTTTTTTTAATTAAAAGGAAAAGGAGCACTAGCTGTCTCCATGCGAAATTTACAATTATTTTCATAAATAGTAGTACTAAATAGTGGATTAAGCATAACTTCAGAAAATTCAGTGTCTGTGACTTTAAAACCAATTATGTTACCACAATCAATCAGTTTAGTTGGTGTTTACCTTAGCACAGAGCAAGAACAGCCTCAGCAACACTTGTAACAATGGTTTGCCTCGTACTACGTTCTTCACTCCAGCCAGTCTTTGCAGCATCACCTGGAACACACAAGTCAAACAATTACAAATCAATACTAGCAATGAAGCCCAGGGTTCCATTAAAAAAAAAAAAAAAAAAACGACCCAAAAAAACCCACAATTTTTTTTTTCAAACAGCTAAAAAAAAAAAAAAAAAACAGTAGCTCTTTTTTTTTAAATTAGAGTAAAAATGAGCATGAATTATAAAATTTCAAGACTTTTGACACCAACTTGTTTTCAACTTTCACCCACTTTTTTTTTTTTTTTTTTTTTTTTTTTTTTTTTTTTTTTTTTTACCTTTTTCCAACTTTTCCCACTTTTCTTCAGCAAAAGAAAAAAAATGGAATTGATATTCAAAATTTCAACTTTATTTTGCAAAATTTTCACCTTTTTTCAACTTTTTTTACCCTTTTCAAAGTGAAATCAATAAAAGTGAAACTTATCACCTTTTTTAGTCACTTTTTTCAACAAGTAATCACCCAAAAATCTGTGCTCTAGCCATACTGTAGCCTAATGTAAATTACGGTACAAAAAATAAAAACGTAGTACATAAATTTTTTATTCTTTTATTAATAGTTTATTGAAAATCATTAAAGATAAAATGATATACGTAGCTTTTAAAACAGAAGAATTTTTATTTTTGACAAAATTAGAGGTTATTTTATGTATATTTATGGCTTCCATTAGTTTAAAAAAAAAAAAAAGGTTTTATTGTTTTTTCTTAAACAAAACAATAAAACCTCTACCCAGTGGGTTTCTTTAAACCCTGATTTTGAAGCCAATCAAATATATAGGCATATTTTTTATTTATTTACAATTTATTTACTTACTAAACACAAAATTTGTGTACAGAATACAGATATTAAAAAAAAAAAAGAAAAAAATATATATATATTTCAACATCATTTTACATAACGAGATGTATTAATAAAAATAAACCATCGAGGTTAGTTATAATAAATTTGAAAGAAAAAGGATAGGCAAAACCAGCGCAGGCCTTACCATAGTAAAAAGAGTCCCATAATAGTTTGGTGACAAATTTTGCTAGCACAGATAAAACTATTATTGGGTTCACTATACATTAACACATTTAATTATCAAGCATCCCCACTCCTATGATACTGATTCCCTATTCCCTCCCTACTCATCATCTCTTACCACACTCCCCCCCCCCCCCCCCCCAACCCCACCCTCACCAAACCTCTATACCACAATGTAACATCAGCAGAGCCATCATTTATAGTTTCTCTCTAAGTCTGTAGGGACTGATGAAGGCATAACACACTCCATATCTCTCTTGGAGGTTATTGTGGAAATGTTTCAAATGTTTTATATCTGTGCTAGCAAGATTTGTCACCAAAGTATGGGACTCTCTTCACTATGGTAAGACCAGTGCTGGTTTCTCTTAGCATTTTCTTTCTTTATTCTACATAATATTAATAATAATAACAAATTAACGAATTTCAAAATTCATATGCATTTTTATTTTGCCTTGGCATTAATCATGTTATCACAAAATATAATTACAAACTCACCTCTAATCCTTTACAATCAGTCATGACGTTAGCCATCTTGTAGACCTCTTCGTTGTTGACTTGTTGTTTGTTTTTGTTGTCCAAGGTCTCAACAAACTCTTCAGTGGCGTCTCCTAGCAACCCTCTCATACGATACACCACTCTCATCGCCTCTCCTTCTCCTTCTGTACGCCAAACTTTCTTGTATACTTCACGTACCTGGCAAAGGAAAAATTAGTATTTTAAAGCCATGAATGAAATAACAATCAAAATGAAAATAAATACAAAATCATGGTGTCTAATTCATGGATAATAAAATAAGGTATGGTAATTATTATTATTTTTTTCTTCTATCAAACCTCTAGGCGAGGTACAACTTATGCTAGTTATTTACATTGCATTTATACTGAATTTACACTCCCGAGACTTCCGATACCCTATCATAAGATTTGCGGGTTCTTCCATGGCGGGTCGGCCATGGCCTGGCAAATTCTTCCCGGCATTCGCCTTTACATACCGAGGAAACCATGGAAACCTCGGTCAGGAAGTCGGTAGAGGAATGCCCTGAGATATCCCTTCCACCTCCCGAATGCACTGTGTAATTCCGGTGGACAAAGCTTACTGATAAACTTTGCCTCTGCCGGGAATCGAACCCGTGACCCCTCGCGGACGAGTCAGACACGCATCCACTAGACCACAGTGCTCGGTTATGGTGCACAGTTATGGTAATTATCAATCTAGTATTCTAAATGATAAAAAAAAGTAAGTTGACAAGGGATTTTAATTTATATTTCTATTAACTTGTGTCTAGTATCCCTTATTTAAATATCTGGACTGGGTGAAGTAGTTTTCTCAAAAAGCCATGGAGCCCAAAGCTTGTCCTGCATATCTCTCCAAACAAATGAGAGTCCAAGAGTGACAGCTAAACTTGAGTGTGAAATACTTACAGGTAGATCTAGACTGATGATCTTATTGTTGACAAGTAGCTCCATGCCATTGTCGTCCTCTAACAAAGCCACCAACTCACAGTCCTGGCAGATCTTGTTCTTCACATCTCTCATCAGAGGTCCAAGTCCTGGTTCAGTGCTGGAGTAAGGGTTGCCAAGCATACGACCCTGTAAACCCTGGTAACATAGAAAACAACTCAGATAATTCTAGTATTGCTGGCGTTAGGTAATAAGTTGAGGGTGAAAATAAAGTACTCGGGAGATCAAGCAAAAAGTTTTTTTTTTCTTTCATTAGGCCTATTATTTTTGTATGCTTTTAGCCATAGGCCTATGTATTTGAAAAAAAATCCTTGCCTCCTGTTTTTTTTTTTTTTTTTTTTTTTTTCTTTCTTTGTTCAAAAAAAATCATGAAATGGGAATATTTACACACACATATTATATCCCTTTTAGTTTTAACTCACCTGTTCTTTAATAAACTGGGAAAACGGAGAAAAACTGTGCACGTTGATGTGACCCTACTGACGAGCTACGTTCACATGACGCTTTTACAGCACCTGAAACAAAGACAATGAAATTTTGTTACGAGCAATATTTAAAAATGGTGTTAATTAAAATTACAAACACAAAAATTGACATGGCTTTAGTGATAAACTGAAAATTGATTATAAAAGGAGTGTTTAGTAAGTGCTTTATGCACAGCAGTTTATGCATTTTATCTTTGAAAACTATTATAAGCAACAACAACAAAAAATTATCTTGATTTTTTTATTTTTTATTTTTATTTTATTTTTTTTTATATTTATTTATTATTATTATTATTTTTTTTTTTTGCATGAAGAAAATAATGATTAAAAAAACTGTTTAAGGTTTAGATTCAAAGTAAACATAATTCAAATCTTAAACATAAATACAATAAAAAAAAACATATAAAAATGTAATATTTCTATATGAAATTAGATTAGTAGTGAACTCAAGTGACTTTGAAACTAGGTGAAAATTTGAAGGAAAAAAAAAACTTTTCATCTAGTTGTGTTCAAATTTCAATTTATTAGCAATGTTAGGTAAAAAAAAAAAAAAAGTTTTGATCTAGTTGTATTAAATGGAAATTTGAACATGTATTATTATTATTATTATTTTTTTTTTTTTTTACAAAGAGAAAAAATAACAGCAGGCACTAAAATAATCAATAATCATAAGGTATCCAAACTAGCCCTTCAAAACAAAGCACTAGAGGAGATCATACTTTCACTAGCAAACCTGGTGGTCAAAGGGGAGAACCAATATGTTCTGTGTGTTGTTCTTATGGAGCATAGAGCTTATTGGTTCCACTTTTGGCCTCAACTTGTTAACAGCGTGGTATACCTTGTCAGTAAAGGCATTTTGAGTACCTTATCCCTATATGGTGTCAATAATACCCCAAATTTCAGACCATAATTAGGTCACAATGCCAACTATAAACAACACTCAGCGTGGGTATTCACTATAGTAACTATAAAGGTAGTACAGTCGATTCAGCAAAAGCGGTTTTTGCTTCACACCGTCCTATCTAAACCCATGTTAAAAGGGGTCACTTCAATAAATCATAGCGCAACTAATACAAATTGTCAGGACATAAAAATCATATCAATACATGACTAAACAAGTCAGCTATTGTTTTTAAATTTATGAATATCCTCCTGAGTTGATTAATATTATTAATTAATGATTTTCTGAGACATTGTAATCCGCCGCTAAGATTGGCTGTCGAAGTGACTTCGGGCATCTCCGCAAAAGCAGTTTTCTCTCTACGCCAATCATAGGCCTACAAAATGTGGTTTTCACCTCCCCTGCACCCCCTACATAAGAAGAATGCGGTGACCATACTACCTCTTTTAGTTACTATAGTATTCACTCACCTAAGAGCAGACACGACAGCTCCAGTAGAGAACTAATGATGGGACTGGCTGCAGCGTGGTGAATCAAAGCTTCAGAGCAAGCCTCTAACTGCTTAGCTAACGCAGATCTCTGCTTCGTCTTCTCATCTCTCATCTTATCCACTTTCTCAGGGGCTGGACTACTAGGAGTCCTCCTCAGTGAAGACTGTAGTAACATGTGTTCTACGCTGTACGAGGATGAAGCGATGGGTAGTGGTGGGTCATTGGAGCTCATGGGGCTACGCTTGACGAGTGCTTGACATGAGCCGTCGTCCTTGGCGCCACAGTCACAGAAGAAGTTGCCGTACTTGACATAGGTGACGTCGTGAGATTTGTGACATACGCGAGCACAGATACTGCACACTCCTACCCCATCAACCATCTTGCAGGTGTGGCAGTGGTACCTGTGGAACATATAAGAGGAGGGGGTTAATCAAGATAGATTTTAATATTATTATTTTAAAATTTCAAACACACAAATTATAAAATTATACAAAATGTTATCATGGATTCTGTTAAAGTCAACTTGACTCAACTTTTTTTTTTTTTTTTTTTCCCCTGCAAAATTGTGTGAACTTGCTTCTCTCCCTAAAATTCTGTTGGATATTTGGATGTATTTTTACAACAGTTGCAACTATAAACAGGATTTATGTTTTCATCTAATTTATAATAATAGGCCTACTGTAGGGGGAACTGGGGCAATACGGAACACTTTTCACATTTTATTTTTTCTATTTTTTAATTTTTGATAAATGATGAAATATAAAATGTGCTAATTTAGTTCATCTATTTCTACACAAACCCTAGAAGTTTGAATACTCTACTCCAAGTATCAGTATTTAAATTTTTACAAATACAAAAAGACCTTTTTACTCGCTTTGCGTAAAAACCCGTGGCAGTATGGAACATTTTGGGGGCAATATGGGTCAGCCCAAAAAAAAGCACAATGTGCATATTTAGGATGTCTGTTTTATTTTATTTGAAAGGAGACACTTATTATCTCCTAATATATCACAATTTTAAGCCTGAAATATGCAAACTGTCCCTGGAAAAAAAATTACAAAATTTCGCCTTCAACTGAAAAATCTGAGACTTATCCGATGTGATATTTAACTGTTGATTTGAGTGCTAACTTGGCAGCTATGAAATCATTAATACATTGATTGATTTGGTAATTATACTAAGCTGAATCAGTCTTCAAATAAGTGAGTTTTGACTTACTGCTACTAAAATTGAACAAAAGTGATCCCAATTAGCACAATGAAGGTGTTCAATATTGCCCCATTAAAGTGTCCCGTATTGCCCCATGGTAGGCTGTACTTGTTAAACATGGATATCAAGAATTGTAGATAAACTAATGAAACAAATTTTATGTAGTAATATAAGTGATATATGAAGTCATGTTCCTGCAAAAAAAATTTGATTGGGGAATGAATATTTTTTATTTTATTAGTAAAATTGTGAAAATATTAAAACTTGCTTTTTTGGCTCCAAATTTTCTTTCTTGGTTTTTACCAAAATGATTAAAGACCCATGTTTACAATTTGCACAGTTCAACACAAGCTGCTTATGTCATCAACTGGTAAAAATTTGAAACTTCCTACTACTACCATTCAAAGTAATTTAAATTTAAAAAAGTAGATTTTTTAAGTGTTCCGTATTGCCCCAGTTCCCCCTATAATGTAAATAATCAAATTAAGGGAATAGGGTACTGACCTTATATCTCAAAAACTAGATGTGTTTTGGGTCTAAATTTGGTGTCATTGTGTAGCTAAGCGTTACACCTAGCCATGATAAAGATATCAAGATGTTTGACCGTCCCGAAAAAAATGAAATTTTGGCCTTGTGGGCTTAAAATTTCAAAAAATGCATACAAATTTAATTATCAAGGTGACCCCCAAAATTTAATATACTGTATTTGAAATTGTCTCAAGCTGAAGTATCATTGTGCAAAATTTCAGATTTTTTTGACCGTAAAAATTTGAGTCTAATGGCCGATGTTGGTACCTTACTCCCTTAACTGCTAAATATGACTAATTAAGTAGTTCCTGAATAATAAATATTAGGAAAAAATCGTCTGTGCGATAGTTGATAATATATATAAGATTTGATAGAAACACATAGATAGATTAGGAAAAATTGGGGAATGGGAGATAGTGTGAGCTTATACACTTATACAGTGACGCGAGATAGAGAAAATATTCTAACCCAGGCCGAAATAAAATGCATCGTATGTAAAGTGGCCCAAATTGCTCTGTAGAAAGCGAGCGTCATTAAATAAATAAGGGAATTTTGGCTTGTATATTGGTTTAATAGAAAGGTGAAGACTCTCGAATACTTTTGTGAAACGAGTAAGTCACTAGTTCGCATGAACTACCTGGAGGTGGAGTGTGTGTAGATAGGGGCTAGAAATCTCTCTTCAGTGCCTGCCGCAATGTTAAATGAATGAGCGAGTACGAAGAGGTACTTATCATTATATCTAAATTAGTTTTCATCGCAAAAATACCATTATTGTTTTAAATTTGAGAAGACTATCCAACCTCAAGACCATCAAAATTTCAGATCTGAATAGCTAATAGTACCGTCCCAATAAAATCCTCAAGTTACCCCTTTTACTTGCTCTCAAAGCCGCTCTGGCCGCTTTGCCGCTCAGAGCTGAAGCACGCTAGGTGCAGTTTATCCACCTTATCGCCCGACTGAAACTTCGTAAATTTTCGATTTCTTTCGTTGAATGTCGCAAATAATAATAATAATACAGATATTTAAACCCTACCCTTCCTTTTATTATTGATATATATATATATATAGATATATATATATATATATATATATATATATATATATATATATATATTTATATATATATATATATATATATATTTACCTTTTGCTTTATATATACCTACTTAAAAAAAAAAAAAAAAAAAAAAAAAAAACAGAGTAGGGGGAAAAAAAAGACAAGAAAAAAAAATTACATAGCAAAAAAGAAATACTATTTTTTATTGTAATTAAAACCTGAAAGATCTGTGCAATAACATTTTTATACTGGAATGTTAGTGTAATATTACACTATACAATTTTGTTTTTCTAAACCCTTTTTGCTGAGTGATAAACGTTGTCTTTTGACATAAAATTTCCGTTTCTAGTTCTAGAAGAGTGAACATTGCAAACAGTTTTAAACCAAATGAATGGATAAAAAAAAAATTGTACAAATAATATAAATTATTGCGTAGAGAAATAAAAGTTCTTATTTCTAATATTCATAATTATTTATATAATCTTGAATCTGTATGTTTTATGTATAAAGATATAATATATATATTTACATTATATCTCATATAATCTCTTTCTTATATAATATAATTCTAGGAATTTATTGGATAAAAAAAGTCAATAGACAATAATTATTTTTTCAAAACGTTGTCGCGTCCCCCCCACCCCCTAAGAAAATAAAAAACTGCGGTGGGCATCAGGCAGCCTCACCCCTCATCCCCCCCCCCCCCCCCAATTCTCCAATCGTAATTTCCTGGCTACGCCACTGATATAATATATAATTATGGAAAACGCATAACTAACAAATATGATGGAAGAATTTATTTGATAAATTCTTAATTCAGTTTCATTTCGTGAAAATAATTATGAATTTCAGATTTCATAGGTATAAAAGAGTGACGCGCACAAAAATTTACTACTCTATATTATCTAATATAAAACTATTATGCATAAGAAACAAAAATCCTTTTATTATATTATGAAAATATAATAATATAAAATAAATATAACAACCTAAAATATTTTCTGTGTTAACATGTTTATATTAATTTTTTCTTTCATTTTAATTATCTGCTATGCTTATTATTCTTCATTTTACCCTCAGAATTGTCAGGGTACCGTATTACAGCATACCGAGAATCAACGAAGTTATTTCGCCTTTTCACGAATGTGAGCGATTTGACAAGCTTTGCTTTCTCTGGCTGTGAGTAGCTTTGCAAGCGAGTAAAAGGGGTAACTTGAGGATTTTATTGGGACGGTTCTAATTGCTATTCAGATTTGAAATTTTGATGGTCTAGAGGTTGGATAGTCATCTCAAATTTAAAACAATAATGGTATTTTTGCGATGAAAACTAATTTAGATATAATGATAAGTACCTCTTCGTACTCTCTCATTCATTTAACATTGCGGCATGCACTAAAGAGAGATTTCTAGCCCCTATCTACACACACTCCACCTCCAGGTAGCTCATGCGAACTAGTGACTTACTCGTTTCAAAAATATATAACGGGGCGTATAGGAAGAGTCTTCACCTTTCTATTACACCGTGGTTTAGACGGTGTGAGCATTGCGCATAGCACACTGTCATTTTCAGCACCTCATATCTCTAGCCATGGACAGCTGTTTCGTCCTTACTGGGACTCATCAGCATGGCGAGGAGAGAGAAGAGGGAAGAGAGAAGTAGACGCTCGCTTTCTACAGAGCAATTTGGGCCACTTTACATACGACGCATTTTATTTCGGCCTGGGTTAGAATATTTTCTCTATCTCGTGTCACTGTATAAGTGTATAAGCTCACACTAACTCCCATTCCCCAATTTTTCCTAATCTATCTATGTGTTTCTATCAAATCTTTTATATATTTTAAAGTAGTTCCTGAGGTTAACTAAAGGTGGTACTGACCAGTGTTGGTTCATGAACTCTTTCTGTGTCATGGTGAAGGTGCACAGTTTGTTACACAGAGAATCCTCATTGCTCTCCTCTCCAGCGCTGTCTTCATCCTCTGCTCCCAGTTCTTCCATCCAATCACACTCAAGTAGCGTGTCTGACGTGTCACCTTCCCATGTCGGGGACTGGCAGCGTTCTGCACTGGTGCCTGGAACACGCAACAACATTGCTACTGTTAGTGCTTTGATTCAGACAGAAAAAGAAAATGTTAATAAAAAAAAAAAAAAAAGGAAAGGGAAAGGGAAAGGGAAGGAAAGGAAAAGAAAGGAAAAGAAAGGAAAGGAAAGGAAAGGAAAGGAAAGGAAAGGAAAGGAAAGGAAAGGAAAGGAAAGGAAAGGAAAGGAAAGGAAAGGAAAGGAAAGGAAAGGAAAGGAAAGGAAAGGAAAGGAAAGGAAAAGAAAGGAAAAGGAAAAGGAAAAGGACAAAAAGGGACAAAAAAAAGTTATGTAACTGCAACAGTACAGAATTGTTAAATAAAAAAATAATAATAGGCTAATAAAAGACTAATTTTATTTTATTTGTTTATTTTCACTAGTATTACATACTGTATTATTATTAAAAAAAAATTAGCCTGAAAGCACTTTAATTTTTATAAATCACTGTTATTATTATTATTGTTTTTCAAACCATAATTTCTATTACAAACTTTGTAACGCAACCATGTTTCTTTGTTTGTTTGTTATTAATTTTTTTTTTTGTGCTTTTGTGTTTTTTTTTCTGTTTTTTTTTTCAATCCAAATGTTGTATTTTTTTCCCCCTTAAAAACTTAAGATATAACTAATTACTACTATAGCCTAAACTATTGAAAGACATTTTCTTTTCTTTTTGTAGTGCTTTAAAAAAATTATTAAATGGAATATGGTTAATCAATGAGAATTTTGAGCTCTTTTAGAAAAATGCAAAAATTTAATTATAGTAAAAATATATTACATCACATAGTTGATTTTTCATTATAATATTTATTAAATATTATGGCTATGCAGTTTTTAAAATTAGTTAATATTTATTACACTTCACATAAATGACTTTAATACTTGATAACTAACTCACCAGGAGCTGACAAGGTATGTGCAGGCCCCAGGGCAGCCACGATATCAGCAACGTAGCTCAGTAGTTGTCCTGCAGCCTCTACAATATCACGTGATCGTCCTTGTAGCGTCGTCTCCTGTGAAAACAACAACACTAGTGTTAACTAAGGAATATTGTGTCATCCTATTTATATTGAAACTTGGAAAACATCAGCAGAAAAAGTTTCTTTAACGTAAAGAGCAACTCACTTGCTAGTCAAATGATGAAATTTGAATTTACAGTAATTCTTTCTAGTCCTTGATTATTCTTTAATTCTTTGATTAGGTATATATTCAAACCAAAAGGGTTTTAACCTTTCCTTAATAAATAGTAATTAGTACTATTTACTAATTAATTTAAATAGGTTATTTATACCTATATCTATATCTAAAACATATTTTAAAGAATAAACAGTTTTTTTTTTTTTAATTACAGTATAGGCCTACTAAAATACAGGGTTTCTAGTAGTTTTTCAATGTCATTTTTCCTGCATTTTCAAGGTATTTTCAAGGTTTCTTTTTATATTTATATAATAATGATGATGTTTGTATACATCAAAAATAAAAACTCAAGGTTTTTTTTATCATTTTTACTGCATTTTCAAGGGTTTTCCAGGGGGGGGGGGGTCAAATTTCCTGCATTTTCAAGGTTTTCCAGGTTACTAGATACCCTGATATTAGCAAAAGCTGAATGAGCAAATACTGTACACCTAGTTTTGATCAACTTTAGGTTTAAGAGGTAACACTTACACACACACACATGCAATTGACATTAAAACAAAGTAATTTACCTCAGACATTGCTTTGAAGCACATGTGAGGGATGAGAGGTCGCAAGCAAGTTCTCATGCTGACATCATTGTCTGGCAACTTCCTCACTGCAACTTGATGTTCTGCCCAGCGCTCCACAGCCATCACCAGCTCGTACTCCTCACACGACAGCGTGTCTTGTTGCTATATCAGCAACAATGTCGACTCTGATAATAGCTTGAAGTCTTTCTGGTTTATCACCAGTTGTTGGTGTTGTTGCAGCACCTGTACACAGATAAAAAAAAATATATTACAATCCTGAAAATTGAAATTGGTATAAAATATAAAACCTAGTTTTATGCCTGTTTTAGTTGAAATTTACAGAGTTATATATGGAAAATACCTATATCACATTGCAAACACACTCTAAGTAATGTGAGTATGTTAAAAAATTAAATAGAAAATACTACAACATTGAAGTAAAAATATTATCTAACATTTAGACAAATTATACTGCAGTAAGTGAAATATTTAAATATGACCCAAACCCAAACAGTTATGTAGTGTTACAGTCAACTGGGGTGAAATTGAAAGCCAATCACATACCTGCTTTCAAAGTGCTCTGTGTCAAGCGAGATAGGGAAAAGTGAAAGCTGGCACATGATTGGAATTTCAATTGCACTCCGGTTGGCTGTACATAAATGGGGGAGGGGGGGGGGGGAAAGGGGGGAATCTTAATTTATGTTGTACAGGCCAGGAACTAAATGCCGCAATTTGCATAGTTATGAAATTACAATATACCAATATTGATATTAGTTTTATGTTATGTCAAAATATGGATAATTTTTTCCATCAGAATAAGGTAAAACATATTTAGGGAGTAGGGTATTGACTTCAGCCATTAGACTCAAACTTTTCTCAAAAAAAAAAAAAAAAAAAAAAAAAAAAAAAAAATTGCCAATGATGCTACACAGCTCAAAAAAATTTCAAATATATAACAATTTTGGGGGGTTACTGTGCAAATTAATTTAATACAACTTTTTGAAATCTTAAGCCCATAAGGCCCAATGTTAATTTTCATATTTTTTTTTTCTTTTTTCGGAACATTCAAACATCTTGAAGTTTTTATTACGGCTAGGTGTGACCCTTAGCTACACAATGACACCAAATTTAAACCCAAAACATTTCTAGTTTTTTTTTTTTTTTTTAGATATAAGGTCGGTACCCTACTCCCTTTATCCAAATTAAGCAATCAGAATTTTAAAATCTAGAAAATGTAAAAAAAAAAAAAATGTTTTCAGACATAATTTTATCAAAATAGCAAATGTTTGTGCAAAGTTTACCTTTCAAACTGATAGTAAATGGTTGAGGCAACTTACAAATTTTATCTCGTATTTTACTAAGAATGAGCTTCTACTAAAAAAATTTCAACCAGTTGCTTATTTGATTTGGTCCAGTCTTAGGTTGAAACAATTGTACCTTTGAATTTTAGTCATAATTATAATAATAATAATAATGGCTAATTAATTAACATCTACTTTAACTAGTTCATGCTAAAATATTTGGTCCCTCTAGACCCAATTTACTATATCAATAGTAAATCATATATATTTTTTTTAATATTCAATTCAATGAGCTCTAATCTCAATCAACTATTTTCTAGATTTATTTTAAAACTTATTGTTATTATCCTACTCTATCTCCTTTTTGCTTTTCCTACCCCAGTGTCAACATATAAAGCGATGTAACTAGCGTAAATCACGATACTGTGCAGTCGGTAGGCGTAGTGTTCTCGCGATCTTTCTAGAGTTGGGGAACTCTGGAAAGTGAGGGAGGACACTATTGCTTGCTGGCTGCCTGTCTTACACCCCTCTTAGACACGATTTTATATTACAGTGTGAGGATGAGAGGTTTTAAACAGCAAGCCGAGTTTGCGCGCGCGATTTTAACCAATCAGCGCGTGCAGCTGCGGGGGCATCGCGTATATAAACGCGACTGCCACTTGCTTCCTCAGCTCAGTCAGTTAGCAGATGTGGTGTGAGCCATCTCTAGCTGTACAGAGCTCTCTGCCAAGCCTTACTGATGAGTCCTAGGTAAAGGACGAAACCGGTCTAAGGCAAAGAGTAAGTCTCTGATGCTGTTTTATAATGTTGTGTCTTTGACGTAGTGTGAGAACGTGAGATGCTAGGCACATCATATTTTATTTTGACACTATACCTCCATCCCTTTAACGTCTACTTTTTTACTAGCTAAAGCTAGAATATTTGATCCCTAGTCCCAATTTACTATTTAAATTAGAGAATTTTCGCGTTTTATTAATTTTCAATTCAACGTGCTCTAATCTCTACCAACTATTTTCTAAATATATTTTTTTAAACTTATTAATACTTACCGCGATGGTTTTTTCCTAATACGCATATTATCGCCAAGTCGATCTTTTTGTTTTAATTTTAAGCTTTTGTAAATAATATTCTTTCATTTTTATTTTATTCGGCCCTTTTACTTGCCAACGTCAATAAGAGCACGTACTAAATTAATTAAACTATATATGCCAAAGCGCATAATATTTATTCTATCTCTCCTACTCTATCTCCTTTTTGCTTTTCCTACCCCAGTGTCAACATATAAAGCGATGTAACTAGCGTGAATCACGATACTGTGCAGTCGGTAGGCGTAGTGTTCTCGCGATCTTTCTAGAGTTGGGGAACTCTGGGAAGTTAGGGAGGACACTATTGCTTGCTGGCTGCCTGTCTTACACCCCTCTTAGACACGATTTTATATTACAGTGTGAGGATGAGAGGTTTTAAACAGCAAACCGAGTTTGCGCGCGCGATTTTAACCAATCAGCGCGTGCAGCTGCGGGGGCATCGCGTATATAAACGCGACTGCCACTTGCTTCCTCAGCTCAGTCAGTTAGCAGATGTGGTGTGAGCCATCTCTAGCTGTACAGAGCTCTCTGCCAAGCCTTACTGATGAGTCCTAGGTAAAGGACGAAACCGGTCTAAGGCAAAGAGTAAGTCTGATGCTGTTTTATAATGTTGTACGTGTCTTTGACGTAGTGTGAGAACGTGAGATGCTAGGCACATCATATTTTATTTTGACACTATACCTCCATCCCTTTAACGTCTACTTTTTAACTAGCTAAAGCTAGAATATTTGATCCCTAGTCCCAATTTACTATTTAAATTAGAGAATTTTCGCGTTTTATTAATTTTCAATTCAACGTGCTCTAATCTCTACCAACTATTTTCTAAATATATTTGTTTTTAAACTTATTATTGTTATTATAATAATAAATAACATATATGAAGGAAAATAGACATCTTTTTTAATTATGATAAATTTGAAAGAAAAAAATAGGAGAAACCAGTATTGACTAATAAAGGAACACCTGACTTGAGGCTGACTTATTGTAAGCAATGTTGGTCACTTCTACTTCTACTTACTATGCACGCGCAGTATGTACAGCTCTGGCCAAAAGTTTGAGAACAATTTGCATAGGCAACCCGCAACCACACTATGTCATCTTAACGAGAAAACGCAGCGGCCGTCGCTGCCCCCTTCTCTAACTTTTGGCCAGAGCTGTACATTAAAATGGAAGTGGATGTGAGCAACATCACTTATAGTCAGCTTCAAAACACTTGTTTTTTATCAGTCAATCTACCATAGCGACAAACTCCAAGAGATATGGAGTGTATTTTGCCTTCTTCTGTCTCTACTGATTTAAATTCATTCAGTTTCTCTCCAAAGTTTGAAAGGACTATTGAAGGTAAAAACAAACTCCATTTTTCTTTGAGTTTAGTGCCTAAAACCTTCCTATTTTTATTTATTTATTACTTTTTTTTTAAAATATTTTTCTTTTATCTCTTTGGTAGCAAGCTTTTCACCAAGCTTCCCTTACTTTAATCTTTTAAAGTTTGCATATCTAACTTATATTTCCCTCCTTCTTTTACTTTCTCTCGACCACCCTATCTACATTTTTTTTTCTATCTTTTTTTTTTTTTGGATCAAAAATAGCTTTGCTCAAAATTTAAAGACCAGAACTAGATATAAATGTTTATGCCTGGTTTTACTATTTGCAAAATGCTGAAAAATAGTCATGTTTTAAAATTTGTGACTAAAAGCTGAAAAAAAAAAAAACAATTCTGAAATTTGATCAAAAACAATATTAGCAAAAGCTGAATGAGCAAATACTGTACACCTAGATTTGATCAACTTTAGGCTTAAGAGATAACACACACACACAAGCAATTGACATTTAAACAAAGTAATTTACCTCAGACATAGCCTTGAAGCGCATGTGAGGGATGAAAGGTCGCAAGCAAGTTCTCAGGCTGACGTCAATAATGCTGTTCGTAAACCCTGTTCTCTGCACCAAAAATGACGATCGCCTATGGTTATTCAAATGGAATGCGCATTTTTTGGTGCAAGAGAACAGGGTTTACGAACAGCGTTATTGTCTGGCAACTTCCTCACTGCAACTTTATGTTCTGCCCAGCGCTCCACAGCCATCACCAGCTCGTACTCCTCACACGACAGCGTGTCTTGTTGATATATCAGCAACAATGTCGACTCTAATGCGAGCTTGAAGTCTTTCTGGTTTATCCCAGTCTAATGTGTTGTTGCAGAACAATTTGCATAGGCAACCCGCAACCACACTACACTATGTTATCTTAACGAGACTTCTGTAACAATAATATGCATTACAATAATTAATATGCTTGAAATAAAGACACATAAAAAAAGAAATATGAGAAGAGGAAAATGCAAAATATTGATTTATAAACAAAGTTACATACATTTTTTTAACTGGCGTTTTGCTTTAACATGGGAATTTATATAAAATTGCTATTATAAAGCTACTACATAATACTTAATATATCTACATTGTGAAAAATCTCTTGAAATATTCATAAAATTCACGTGAAACGATTTTAATGAACTTTAAGTATGCATAAACAGATATTGAATGGCATAATATGTTGAATGGCTAGTTACAAAATATATGCACGAGATATTTAGATGAGTTTTTCTAATTAAAATACATCATTAATGATAAATATTTGTGTAATTATGTACTTACCACATCCGTTTTATGATAAATATGTCACTAATTCTTACTTAATTAACTTAAATTTAAGTGAAAACAGTATAAATGTAAGAACGTTTTTAAAAAACTCACTCTTCACTCTAGTTTTTATTTACAGCTGAAAATAACGCTTATGTTTTGTTTTCATATTTACGCGCGAACGAGAATAATTTTCAAAGTTTAAAATTTCTTTATTCTTTCCTTCAGTCGTATACAATATACATCGTATTCGTCAAGGTTAATTAACAGACAGAAAAAGTCAATACAATTACATACTATATGCACATTTGGTGCTACTTTTACCTTCATATTTATATTATTATTAAAATCAATAAAAACATAGCTGTGGGCTCACTCTTCGGCCCTATGACTTTGTCAACTTTTTTTTTTTTTTTTTTTTTTATAATTATTATTTATTATATAAATTATTATTTAAAAATCATAAAATTCTTGTAGGTTGTAAAATGAATTATTTAATAAGAAAAATTTCAATTTCTTTTTAAAAACATTAAAATCACTAACAAGTCTCATCTCTAATGGTAATTATTAGAGAATTATTATGAACTTATAGCATTAAAAGAATGCAAAATAAGGCTCTCAAAATAGTATATAATTTTCCATACAGGAAAAATACAATTGATTTAATACATATATAATGAAACTAATAAACTAAATATAAATAGCATGAACATTGTGGCACTAAGCACTTTAATATATAGGATAATTCATAACTTAATAAAAAATTATTTTGAAATTGTATATAATAATGAAATACACAAGTATTACACAAGACAAGCTAAAAGATATTCACATTGATTTCCAACGAACTAATATGGGACGAATGGCAATCTTAACCAAAGGTATTCATTTATACAATGATCTACCCATACAACAACATCAAGCTTACATAGCACCCCCGCAGTACCCCAGCAACCCTGCCATGCAAGTGAAGGTAAACAAGTGTTACCAGTGCAGCCAGCAGTATGCCCAGCAGCAGTGGAGCTACATGCAGCAGGGCTACACCAACATGTGTGGACACCAGGGCTACGCCAACAACATGACGCAGCCTCAGTAATTCCCAGCAATACCAGTGCCAACATCACAACACCCCACGAACTTGGCGTTTTGTTAATTTGAAATGCTTGTGCTGTTCAATAAAAATGTGAGAATTAAAATAATTGTCTGTTGCGTGTGGTCAATTACTGTATTTTAAACTTAAAATTCAAAATTATCAATATTATTTATAGGGTAAGGGGTGCTTGGGCTGCAGGGGCGGGGCTAGCTAGGGGCTGCATGAAGCCAGGGCTTTGATTGTGACACACTGTAGCAGGAGGTGCTTGTGTTGGGGGGAGGGGGGGGCAGCTTGAGGTGGCGCCTGGAGTTCTTTCTGAGTGCCTGGCAGCTGATCTGTGCCAGCGACCTGTGCAAACAAAAAAACAAAGTCATATAAACCAACCAACCAGGTGTTTGCGACTTTAATACTTTTAAGAACACTAGAAATTCACAAGTATTTGAACCCCACAAAAAATTCCTATTACTTGTTTTCATTGTTGAGAGGTCACGATTATCTTTTAATTGCATATTATCTGAGTGTTAACAACAAATATTAAGGAAATAAACCATCACGGTAAGGTATGATAAATTAAAAAAAATATATACAAGGAGAAGCCAGTGCTGGCTTTACCATAATGAAGAGAGTCCCATAGTTTGGTGACAAATCTTGCTAGCACAGATATAAAAAACTACACATTCAAATATATTGGCACTAAATTCCAAGAGAGCCATGGAGTGTGTTATGTATTCATTATAGTCCTTACAGACTCAGAGAGAAACTATGCATGATAAAATTATGCTTTCTCAGTTTCTCTCTAAGTCTGTAATGACTGATGAAGACACTCCATCTCTCTTGGAGTTTATTGCCACAATTTTTGAATGTGTTAGTTTTTTTTTTATATATGTGCTAGGAAGATTTGTCAGATTTGCTTATTTAAACTTTAAAACTGTGTCACTGCATCGTATCTCATCTTGTCTTCCATCTCATATGCCACCTGAGCAAGCAATCTTGTAAGTGTTGGTCCACAGCTTATTGGTATAAAAATCAAGTTACTACAAAGTAACCTCTCTCAAATAACATGCTATCATTTATTGTGCTTGTCTACTGAAACTGACCAATTTAAGGGAAAAAAAAACATCTCGGTTAATGTAAATAACAAGGAATGAGATAGGAATACCAGCAAGGGCCATACTTACCACAGTAGAAGTTGTATAGAGAGGTTGAGGTCTCACATGGCACACAGTTTTGTTATAACAAAAGTTCATTTCATATAACTGAGAGCTTTTGTCATATGTTAATGACTTTATCAATCAAAGCCGAGATTAACTTGAGCACATCACTGAGCAGTGGTCAAGCTTGTGATGTGCTCAATTAAATCTCTTCGATATTGATTTGTATACAAGTTAGCAGCTTCAGTATAGGCTCTTCAATGTAATCCTGGTGACAAGCTGATTACATTGTACTGGCTACCGAAGCTGCTAACTGGTATACAAATCAATATTGAAGAGATTTACTTGAGCACATCACAGTACAGTACAAGACTACTCACTGCTAAGTGATGTGCTCAAGTAAATCTGGGCTTTGATTGATAATGTGAATAATATGTGGCAAAAGCTCTCAATTATGAAATGAACTTTTTTTATACCAAATCACTGTGCCACGTGAGACTTTGACCTCTCCATACAACTTCTACTGTGGTAAGTCAGGCCAGCGCTGCTAATTCTATCTTTTTCTTTATTATTTTTACTGAAACCTCAATATAGGAAAATAAACCATTTCAGTTAGGTATGATAAATTTGAAATAAAATGCTAGTAGAAACCATACACTGGTTTTACCATAATGAAGAGAGTCCTGTAGTTCAGTGAAAATCTTGCTAGCACAAATATAAAACAACCAACACATTGGAAATATTTCTGCAATAAATTCCAAGAGAGACGGAGTGCATTATGTTCCTGACCTCTACACAATGAAAACAATTACTGCAATTTCTTATGGGGCTACAACACTTGGTAAATTCTAGTGTACTATCACTTTTCAAAAATTTTATTTGCAGCGTTTATATGGGAAAACCATATAAACATACAAGAGTGGGTGGTGGGTGGCTTTGCTATCCCACCACCAAATTAAAGAAGAGAGGAGAAATCTTTGTCACCAAAAATCACGTGGTTTAAGTGACCAATAAGAGTGTGGTATTTTTGTCTTCGTTCACCTGAACGTGTGGCCAGCACCAGACAGGCAGGCAGGGAGGAAAGAAGGCAGCACGGCTGCTTGGCTTGCCGCGATGCACTTTGACCTTGCATCACAACACACAACAATACTGAGACTAAATCTAAACGCAGTTTTTTTTATAGAGTATGGACTCCACTGTGTGGTGAAATGTTGTGTTGTAAGTTGTAATGCAAGGTTGTCAAAGTGCATCGCGGCAAGCCAAGCAGCCGTGCTGCCTTCTTTCCTCCCTGCCTGCCTGCCTAGTGCTCGCCACACAGAATTCATAAAGAATTGCTTTATTTTTATTCACTATGGTAAGACTCTTAGCATTTAAATTCAAACTTATCATAGCTAACCAGGATGGTTTACATAAATTCCAATTATAGCTAAGGTAACTATACATACCTGTACATAGCAAACAGCAGTGCCAGTGCAGCAACACTCAGGCTGGACATTGGTTGCCAGGTGCAACACAGGTATAGTTGACGCCAGCCAGGTAAGGCTCCTCAGGGTTCTCAGGTCCCAGAGCTGACTGACTGGTTCTGTGGAAGTTTCTGAAACATAAACCATCAACATCTGTGACAAACAACAAAGAGGCATAGGCTGGTTAGAGCATAGAGTGCTTGCATTCATTTTAAAGTCAACGCCATGTTGGATCACTCAATAACAAAGTAAAATTAAATTTTTGCCAGTTTAAAAATACTAGGCAATATTGTTGATAGCATTGATGTTGTTAATAGCTTGATTTTTAAGTATGTGAGAAAAATAATAATATGTGTACTGTTCATATAATAACAACACCAAAAAAAAAAAAAGAAAAAAAAAAAAAAAAAAACTGATTTCCCAAAGAAAATAAACAAAGTTTGTCCTATACTGAGCAATGTTGTTTATTACTCCAGTATAGCGTCCAAGAACAGCAAATATGATGTCACGTGGATACACCCTATACACTCTAACATTGAACTACATAATATTGCCGTAAAGTCAAGCTATACGTACGTGACTTTGAATAACTTTTCAAACATCATTTCCTGCCTCTAACTTATAGAAATATCAAATAAAAGGTAACACTTGATTTTTGTACTAGCTTGCAGTTTTTGTTTCATGTTTCTACAAGCTTTAGTTAAGGAGGAAATATGACTTGAAAATTGGTCCAAAGTCACCTCACTTGCCCGATTAACAAAGCATGCATGTTTTGTGCTACTAAATAACAGTGATCAACTTTTGTTATTCAAATGGCATGTGCTTTTTTTGTTGCAGCTAGCTATGGTGTACATAGTTTCGTAGACAATATTTATCCATAAAAATATTTTATGTTTATTTAATTAATTTAAAAAAATGATTTTACAGTTTTTTGGAAAGAGAAAGAAATTACATTATCTGGTATTGCTACTTTTGACTGTGCAGGAAAGATTTTTTTTAATTATAGGCCTATATATATAATTAAAAAATAATAATAATAATAACTATGTACAGCTCTGGCCAAAAGTTTGAGAACGATTTGCATAGGCAACTCGCAATCACACTATGTTATCTTTATGAGAAAACGCAGCGGCCACCGCTGCCCCGTTCTCTAACTTTTGTCCAGAGCTGTACATGAATATGCAACTTGTGCTCTAAGATCCCAAGTATTTGATATCTATGTCACCACCAAGATGGCTGCCTACCTTGTAAATATTGTCAACACAGTCTGATACGTGCTGACAGAAAGAAGAAAAAAAATACGCTGAGGGGCAACGCCCCCCAGACCCCCCATCATATGCGGGCCAATTCCCAGATTGCCAGACCGGGCCGCAATATTCTAAATCCCACACAGCAATCGCAAATCTCATTCGGAAACACCTTTGCGCGCTCTCGGGAGTGCTCGGCAGGTGACAATTGACCGTGAATAAAGTGCTCATGATATTGAAGAAAAAAAAACATTTAATTGCGATTAACAAATCTCTTTAATAAGAAGTTCATTATTGAGATTTATTTACTCATTTTTAATTCATTTTCTTTTTTATTTACATTAATTAATTAATTTGTTGATTTATTCTCTCTTTCATTATATTATTTATTCTCATATTCATTAATTCACTTACTTGTTTAATTTATTGACTGGTTCCTTAATGTTTTATATTACTTAATTAATTCAATAATTTATCTATTTATTCTCTTATTAATACACGATGGTTTATTTTCCTTATATACATTTTATTATTAATGCAAATGATGTTTTTTAATTCACATATTGAATAATAATTACGTTTAAAAAAATAATTAGAAAATAGTTGGTAGAGATTAGAGCACGTTGAATTGAAAATTAATAAAACTCCCGAGAGCGCGCGAAGGTGTTTCCGAATGGGATTTGCGATTGCTGTGTGGGGTTAGAATCTCGCAACCGGGCCAACATACCCCAAGCCGGCCCTGCTTCAAGAGCACTGCCTGGTTTCAGACATATTTTAAGTATTTCTAACCTTTATCACTAACACAACTAAATACCAGAGTACCAAAATTTTACTTAAGTAACTTTAACAAATATCAAAAAGAAAAAAAAGAAGAATGTGTGTGAGATAGAGAGAGATAGATAGAGAGAGAGAGAACCCAGGTACCAGCCTAATCGGGCAACCCTAAACCTTTCCCCGTGCTTTCCCAAAATCCTTTCCGAAATCATTGCCTAATGTCTGCAGTTGAGAAAGGATTTCTGGAAAGCCTCAGAGGCATGCCTTGGGAATACTTTATTTATTATTATTATTATTTTATTTGTCATTTGAGCTCTTTTCAAGGAGCTCCTGACCAAGTAGTACTTACAGTCAAGAAGTCAGCGTCACTGTCTGCCTAATGAAGGACAGCGTAGAACAAATCAATTTCTTTGCAACACAAGCCATCTTTGGCAGCCAATTGTTGAAGCCAGACCATCTTTGCTTCATGGAAGTTGTCAAGTAGCAGACAGGAGCTTGTTCTGTAAAGTATAGTGAATATCATTAACAGTGATTGGCTGACCAAAAAAGTAAGACACATTCATTGGTTGATCTTGTTTTTTAAGCCGCGAAAAGTGAGTCACATTAATTGAGAATGGAACTTTTTTTTTGTAAAGTTTCCTACATTCCATTCTGATCGAGTTCAAAGTTTTAAATGAAGAAATAACACTGATCAATCATACATATAAACAGGTAATGACGTGATGATCAGATGTTTTTAACAAAGGAAAATTTTTAAGCTGGCTCAAGGTTTGTGTGTAGTTTTTAGAATGAGCTATCCTCATGTCATAAGTTCAATGACCTGAAATATTTCATTAAATGAAGACAAAATTAATATAATTATAAAAATAAAAAAATAAAAGATATTGCATGTTTAATTAAAAATTTATAAAAAATGTGAAGCTTCTCTATTGTTTATGTATAGGAGCTAGTCAACCTATCAGAGGTCCAGGGGGAGCTCATAAGGCTGTTGTGACGTCACGTGAATCGTTTTGCCCATAAGGTTAACATTGCATTTTCCGGAACGCGTGACGTCACAGCTGCTAGTGAGCCCCCCCTGTCAGAGGTCAACCAGCACTCACTTGTCACTCATCATTGTTTTGTTTGAAGGCACCAAAAACAGGGTTTCAAACACTACAGTATTATAATCTTTGTTTTATTATTATTTTAATGATGGGAGGGGGAGGTGGGGAGCATAAGGTGAACATTTTACTTTAAAAGAACTTTGATTTATACATATATACATACATATCATAATGCCCAACAACATAGATACAGGGTAAGCCAACAACATATTATATAGTTTTTAGCCTGACCCAGTGATAGAGTAGACCTATCCACAACTTTCTATCCTGACATATTTCTCTTGCTTCCATTAGATTCATATCTTGTTTCATACACTTTCTTTTGCATCTCATACTACATACCGGTACATTCTTATTTTTAAAACATCTGCTAACCACTTCAGACCATGATGTTTTAGGCCTGCCTCTATCCGTACTTCCATCCACTCTACTATGGAATATCTGTTTTGCAATTCTTTTTATCACCCATTCTCTCAACATGACCCAAACCACCGTAACACACTGCTCTCGTACTTCTCAGTCACAGTTTCTTTCACTCCACATTTCTATATCACCCAAGTATTTTTTACTCCATCTAATCTTGTATTACCACACATATATACTTCTAAGAAAACTCATACCAACCGCATTCACCCAACTCATATGCCTACTCAGACATACCATTAACAATATTTTAAGTATCAATCAATACCAAATACTCATAAACCCTGTTCCAAAAGCATATCCTAAAAGAAAAAAAAATCGCCTTGATAAAACAGATACAGTACTTACATTTAAGCATGGCCTTGAAGGCGTGTTGGTTGACATCAGGCAAGTGGATGGCTTCCTCTGGGTCATGTCTCCGTAGAACATTGCACACAACATTGGCCAGGGGCTTAGCCTGTGTACAGTCAAGTCAAACATCATTAATAAACCACAATAATTAACATAATATAGTTTGATATCTGACAAACTGAACTATCGTCAAATATAAAATTAACATCAAGTAAAGATGAAATGTCACTTCAAAGTTTAGTTATGTCAAGCACATGAAAACCACCAAATATTGAATTTAATGTGTAAATTCAAATCTCTACTAATGTAATAGCTGATATTGCAAAAGTAGGTTTAGTGATACAATAAACAAACTGACAGCTCAACAATATACTAACAAAGTGCTAGAAAGATCTTTCAATTTAACATACTTTCTTATGGAGCAATGACCAACTATAACTCAACTTATTTCCTGGATTTTGAGTCCATTGAGTAAAAATCAAATCACTTGAAATCCAGGAAAACAAAAGCTTTGAGACTTGGTAAACTGCAGTAAAAATTTCAGCTATGAGAAATAATTCCAGCTTAAGTTTTATGTAGCTGCTTCATTGCCCCATAAGAAAGTATGTTAAATGTAGACAGGAACACAAAGTCATCTGCTAGCACTTTGTTAGTATTGTTGAGCTGCCAGTTTGCTAGTTGTATGTATCACTCAACACAATTTTGCAACGCATTCTAATAACCTTTTATAAAAATTTATATCATATTCAAACTTTTTTCAAGACAAAGAACATTTTTTAATTTATTTCACACATAAAGTTTTGGTTTGCGTCGAATAATAAACTATACATTGCAAGAATAATTTTGAAAACAATTATATAAAGCTTCTTTTTGATTATATTATTTCCCCACCAAATAATGTCCCTCTACCCTTAGTCTTTCATAAACTGTGGTTAAAAACCTGTAAAGTAGAAAACTTTAGGAATTGATGAAGTCATGAAATTTAGTTCTACATTGGCAATTGTAGCGTATCATATAGGTTGCCAAGGTAACATTTAAATATTTGTGACCTCAGTGCAGAATGTAGTTTTCTCACAAACACTAAGAAGAGGCTTCTACAATGTTAAATTAATACATTTTGCAGTCTTAAAACATGTAAAAGTATGTCTAGTATACCAAATTTAAATATTTGTGACCTCAGTGCAGTAGTTTTCTCACAAACTCACTGACAAGAGTCGAGAATGTTAAATTAAAACAGTTAAAAATATCATTACTTTTAACGTTTTTAAAATTCATGAAAGAACGTACAATGTACATATTATACAAAGCTTCATTATTACCTTATAATTTGTTGTTATTTAAAGTCTTTCAACAAAGAAGTCTAAAAATTTGCACACTCAGCAATTTTCCAGATCCAGAATATTTGTCAACAAATCCGCAACATCTGTAATTTACGATCTTCGCTTTTTTTTTTTTTTTTTTTTTTTTTTTTTTTTTTTTTTTTTTTTAGCGCGAAAGAGAAGTTTGAAACTTTTTCTCTCCACATGATACCATAAAATAAGGCACGTACTGGAATAATTCACTGCTCTTTCAACACTGTTATACGAACATTTTGTATAAGTTCGCAGTATTAGCTTGCTTATATAGGGTGTATATATTCATGTTAAAGTATACGCCATGTTAGATTACTCAATAACATGGGCTGCTTATAGCCAGAGCATATAAATATAAAACAATTTAAACATTCATATTTTTTGATGCTGTTAAAATTAAGGTGTACCCTCTGAAAGATTGCAAGCAATAAGAGCCAATACCCTTTGAATGCAAAGAATTTAAAAAGTGTACTTGATCGAGCGGCAGACGTGAGAGAAAATACACAAAATAGCATCCCCCCAGTAAACCATATTATACGGAAATATACATGGCAAGTACTTTTTATTATAAAACTACGTGAAAAGTACATGCCCTCAGATTTCTGCATGTGCTTTTCATGTAGTTTACAAAAATGTAACTGAAATGTATTTGACATGTACATGAACAGAGCTTTTAAGAAAGTGCTTGCAAAGTGTTTTTTTATTTTTACTTGCATGCACTTCACAAGTACGCATGCAGTGCCAACCAATCAGAAGCGAGTAAAAAATAAAGAGAAAGATAAATATATGTTTTATCTCTATCTTATATATCATGCGACTATGGCTCAGTGGTAGAGTCTAGGTCTCATGATCGGATGGTCAGAGGTTCGATCCCGAGTGCCGGCTAGGTTGGCAATTGAGGGGAATAAACTTTTTATATATAATAAAAAATCATAAGTGAATGGAAAGTGCTTGCAAAGCAGAAAGTACTTGCCAAGTACATGACCCAGAGTGACACTCTTACATGGGTCAAGTACTTGTAGCAAGAGCCAGAAAAGTACTTGCAGGAAATCAAGAAATGTACTGGAAAAGTACTTTCCGTGTAAATAAGTGTGGTTTACTGGGCCTCGTTGGCTTGATCTAGATTTACATCAATACTGGATTAACAGTATACAATATTAAATACATCGAAAGATATCGACGACTACACAAGTGCTGGTTTGTATAATTCTTTTATAACTTTACAACCTTTCCTATTCCTATTCCTTTTCCTTTTTTTTTTTTTTTTTTTTTTTCCTTTGTAATTTTATAGAAACTGGATTTACTATGGTACTCTTTACTTTTTTTGTTATAGTATTAGGTAACTTTTAACCAAGACAGAAAACGGCGCATTGAACAGTTTCAAGTCGTTTGCGTTACCGATTTTCGACATTTTAACTTTTTTTTTCTAATTTTTACTATTTAAAATTTTAAACTATAATTTTCAGAAAAAAATTTAACATTTTTATACCATTTCTTCAAAAACTATAATAAATGCTTAAAAAAAAAAACAAAAAAACAAACAAACAAACAAACAAACGCAAATTATAAATTTTTTTCCATTAGACTTATAATAATTAATTAAAGTGTAAAAATATATAATTATTTTATAAAATTAAATTGAAGATGAAATATTTATTTGATATATATTTAGTTTTAAATCCCTAAAAAGTATATGCAATATATGTTTTTTAAATTTGTAAATAGTTAAAAAAATAAGCAATGAAAATATATTTCAGCATAATTTGCAAAGTAAAAAAAATAAAGCTCAAATGAAATCAATCTCTAATTCACGATAGATATCTTCTATTGTATATGAAAATTTATTAAAAGAAGTTCACATAATTGTGTCAAGTGGTTCAAAAAGATATCAATTTATATTTTGAAAATTATTATTGAAAAGTCTGCCAGAAAGGTTAAACATTTTTGACAACTAAAATTAACGTAACAAAAGAGCGGTTGTCTAAACAAAATACAATGGTCATTAAAATTTAATTATTTCCTGCTGCACTTAAACTTTTTTAATGGCATTTTCTTATCTTTTAATTTTGACTTTACCTCTAAGTATGAATGGACTAAGCTGCAAAGCAAGCCCAACAAGGAGGGGACCAAGTCTTTCTCCCTCCGTCCCTCTCAATCTTGCTCAAGTCACCACGTCAGTCAAGTAAGATTTTGGACACGTATTAGTGCATTGATTTCCTCATCTCTTCACTTTCAGCACTGGTGCACTTTACATCTACAATTGTTAATCGTAAGTCTCTATGTCTTTTATTTTTTATTTAAAATATATACTTTCTTCTACAAAAAATATAAATTATCTCTATGCATTTGCTGGTAGTGTGAATAGTTGATATTATTTTCTAATATCTATAGCTTTTAAATTTATAGAACTTTAAAAAATAAAACACCTTGAACAAAAAAGTGTTTATAAGTATCAAAAAAAAAACTGAAAATAAACGTTGATTTCGCTGAAGTCGTTGATTTCTAATTAATTTTACACGCACAAAATACCGCTGGCGGTCACTGACGTCATAGCTCGCGCCTGGTCTACGCGCGCGTAAACCGGGTGGACTGTGACGTGATTATTGCAACATTTTCATAATTTTTTTTTTGCCTTATTTTGACATTATAATCAGAAATATTAACCTTCATATAGTTTTATCACGCCCTCTATTGGGGCTACATTTACACTGTGGTAAACTGCTATAATTAAATTAAAAGAGTCCATCCATATAAATATTAAAAATAACTTATTGTTATTGTTTCATGAAATATTCTTATTGTTCAGGAAATATTATTTGTTGCAATATATATGGCTGAAATTTTGCCAAAAACGTTACAGTTTGTTAATTGCCATGAACTAAAAACACCAGCAATGTTATTCATTACCCAAGTATTGATGCGTCCAACTACATGTTTGAACGTCATTTGCGTTCTTCCTATACTCGACTCAAAAAACCTAAGTTACCTGCCATTCGACCTTTTATGGTATCGCTCAGCCGCCCCTTTTCTCCTCAAATGTGAAAACGGGCGATACTTTAGGCAAGCCCAATTTAAATCGACTGAGGGTTTTTGAGTCAAATTTAGATCTGTGTGAGTGCGAGCCTCTGCTTTGGTGACATAAGCAGTAAGTGCATAGTGCACTGAAAGGAGCTGAGAGTGGCTCATCACAGCTGCGAGTCACCTTGCAAGCGCAAGCAAGCAGGCATGTATATTATAGTGGCAAGTGAAAAGCGCGCGCGGAGACCTGCTCTCTCTATCTCTCTCTCACTCACGCAGCCACGTCAGATTTAAGACTGTGGCCACGTAGTGGTAAATAACACAGGGGCGGGCTGGCCATATACAATCAATATGTGGGAGGGAGGGAGGGAGGGAGATTATAATTAATTGTTCTATATTGAGCATACAGGTTTTTGTGTGATTGTGTGTTTATCTATATAAAATAAAAATTTAAAAATAATTCTCTATAAGTGCAATGTTGAATCAGGGAAATCTAGCGGTTCTTCACTCTTAATTAATATAATGCTGTGATTTTATATTTACTTATTTTATTACTGCTATGTATTTAATTTGCGTAACAGTTCGACAAATTGTAGTTCTATATTAAAAAACCTACTCTTTTATTGTGTTGATGTTTGCCCTCGTAAACGCAACTTGCACGTAAACGTAGCCCGACATAGACTTCCGATGTCCCGACACCACAGTCAGCTATGGTGGAAAATTTAACCTACTCCAGGAACTTCGGAAGAAATAAACCAAAATGAGTTTGAAAACTCAGACTACAAGCCCATCAATCCTAAATTGGGAAGATATTAAAACTTGCAATGTTTTTGTATAAGCCATGATAAAATTACATATTAAATACTGGTCTAAAATTTCTAAATGCAAGTTCCCTTTATTTTATACACAAAATAATGTAGTAATTATAATAATATGATGAACTTCCTATGGCTAAATAATGTAAATAATGGTATACAGAAAGGCAATCAAACATAAAAAGGGTTGTAAAAATAATTGTGTTAATACGTTATTATTTACATTTTTTTTATAATTACTATTGATAACATCTTAATTCTTTACGTAAGTCAAATTTCTGTAAATTGAATGTTCATTTTTTTACACACCATTACTTTTAAAAATCATCAATTTTACAAAGTTCTGTATTAAAGTAGTTTTAACGAGTTTTGATATTATTTAAACGCCGTTTTAGTGTTACCTGTAGATTCCTTTTTTTTCTATGCTCCTATTGATGTAATAAAAAATACATTTAGTTCGAAACAAGAATAAAAAAATAGCCGCAAAGTCGAGCATTTTCCTCATACAGCATTGGTTAATGGCTGAAAAAGCCATGCTCCTTCCACAGTAGATCATTCATATTTCTGCGAAAGTGTATTTAAATGGACTCAAAAACAGATAAATAAGCTCTTTGATAAACAAAGAAACTTTTAAAAGCATTAATCAAAATTTGGTTCGAAACGCAATGAGAACTTTTTGACTAAAAGAGCTGAAATTGAGAAAAATATTCAATTATAGTTCCAAATGCGGTCGTCATCATCAGTGGCGCTGCAGTTGCTTATTCTTTTGGCGATCGCAGGAAAACCATATAACCGTCAATTGAGCTCATAAACGTTAATAAAACTCTTGTAAATGTACTTAATATGTATTAATTCATTATAATTAATTAATATATGCACTGAGAAGCAAAAATTTGTGTTTGATTAGAAAATAGTTACAAAAAGCAATATATATATGATTTGCTGGATTATTTACTAGTGCCTTGACAGCACAGTTGGTAGAGCGCTGCTTTTACATGACGAGGGTCAGCGGATCGAGACTTGATTATTGCAAAGTTTTTAATGATTAAATTAAAATCAAGTGAGCGCCAAACTTCAAATAAATTTAAAATCAGCTGTTAACAATCTCGTTCAATGTCTTGTTTTTTATTATATATTACAAAGTAATTTATAATTTTCATTACCTTATATAAACCATCTTTGCCTTTTGTGTCTCCGTGCAGACAGAGATAATAATGTTCTTATAAATAAGTAAGAACTTATTTTGTACTCTCTTTATTAAAATTTAATGATAAAAAATACATTGAGTTAATATATTTAATTTAAACATTTTGCAATATTTTTTAGATAATGACATCCGACAACTCTGTTGATTGGCGCAGCTTGCCTCCTGTTGATCAAATGAAACATTTGCTACAGAGTGGAGAGCTCTTTGACTGCAGATTTCTAGTAGGACCTGTCGATAGAGAAGCTGAGGTGAGGAGAGCTTTTCTGTTATTTTCTATATAAACTTCCTTAAAAAATCTTCTACTTTTGAAAAGATACGTTATTAAAATTAAATAAGAGGCAGTATACAAAATGTTCGTTTAATTTTACAAATTTGCTACTTAAATTTTACACCGTTACCCCTTCTACTTTCCTGTTTTGTTTTATTATCTTATTATAATTTTATGTATTATAAGGACATAGTAAGAAATTACATATATAGCTACGGTTAAAACTAATAGACCTATACAACATAGTTAATGTTTGATTACTTTTTAATATACACTGTACAATCAGTCATTATAAGATTATGTTCTTGTGATTCAGAAATTTTAATTATGATAAAATAATGCTTATAATATATAGTGTGATAAAAAATACTCCAATTTATACCTTAACCTAGCAAAAAATTGTTAACCGGCTAATTTTTACAGTATCTGGTATAGAAAAGTTTCTGAATCCAGCAATATAAAATTGCAGATTTTTTAACCGGAGCTTCATGCTAGTTAATTGTAGTTTAATCAGACAATTATGTTTCACGAGAAAATTTATTCTAAATAATACAATAATACTAGAATATTTTTAAAGCCATGTTTACAAAGCTAAGATATCAAGCTAATAGAAGAAAAATAGAAAGAGCAAATTTAGCATTTAATTATAGTTTAATCGGTGATTAAAATTTTTTATGCACATAAGCGTCGCACAAAACGTTGATTTTGTTTATGAAATAACAATTTTATCCCAAAAATGTATAATATAAAAGTTGTATGAAATATTATTGCTATTTCAAAACTGTTTTTATTATTATTGTGCTGTGAAAGTTGGAAAAGTTATAGGGAAAGAAAGAGCACGAGGAGCTCGCTCCGCGGCAAACTTGCTACGCAGCGCGCATACATTAAGTAGCGCGGGCTGCTATTGGAAAATATTTTCCACTCGTGCAAATAGTTTCAGAGTAATAAAACTTAGTACACATTTACTTGAGACCCCGATGGTCATTTTGAGCCTCGGTACCTAATTTTTACTTTACCCCTTCTGAACCTAAGGGACCCTTAAAGGTTCAAAGTAAGGTTTTTTTATTATTTAACACTTTAACTGTGCAAGATAGAAAAACATGTTTCAAACAAAAATGGTTAGGCATAATTTTTTACATGCCCATGTAAATTTTCAAACTGCAACGTTGCAAAATTTTTGCACAGTGTTGCCAAAACTATGGCAGTTATGGGCAAAATTTGGGTTTAATTGCTATATCTAGTTCAAAAATTGCAAATAAACATTGAAATAAAATTTATATTGTTGAAACAATGTATAATTACTTATTTGTAGTTGAAACAACATAACTGAAATGAAAATAGGATTAAATATTCTTTAAACAATTGAACATTTTCACTTATATTTGCCATATGATATACAACATGGTGATTGATTTGACGTAAATTCTCGGACTAGAAAAAGTTATGACTGAGTTTAAAAGGTATCCAAATGAATTAATTAGATCGTCTAGCATGATTTGAGAGTTATTACCTATCGCTAGAGTCAACCCTAAACACCCTAACATAACTTTAAATTAGGGGTGTTTCGAGGAAAATCGTACTTTTTTTTGACAAATATACATAAAACAAACAGGAAAAGTTTTTGTGCTCCATTTTGGTCTAAAATAACTTACAAACATTATTAAGGTTCAGTAGCAACATTTGACTGTCAGTAATCATCACTAGGGTCAACCCTTGGCCTCCCGATGTCAATTAAATTTAGGGGTGTTTTTAATAAAATTACTAGATTATAACTAAAATATGAAAATAATAATTTATTACTTCAGTACGGTAATAAAATATTATTTACAAGCATTATTTAGGTCCTTAATTATCATTTAACGATCGGAACCCATTGCTAGAACCAACCCTTAAGACCCTGATAACTATAATAGATAATAGACCAATTTTTTTTTCAATTATATTCGATTTTATTTTTTTACATGTACGTAATACCGTGGTACTAAAAATAAATTTGTAATTTAAGCAGGAAGATATTTGTAAATAAAATAAGAACCTTTCCACCCCTTAGATCCTTGCAGTTTGAAAATTTACATGGGCATGTAAAAAATTATGCTCAACAATTTTTATTTGAAACATGTTTTTCTATCTTGCACAGTTAAAGTGTTAAATAATAAAAAAAACTTACTTTGAACCTTTAAGGGTCCCTTAGGGTCGGAAGGGGTAAAGTAAAAATTGGGTACCGAGGCTCAAAATGACTATCAGGGTCTCAAATAAATGTGTACCAAGTTTTATTACTCTGAAATCATTTGCACGAGTGAAAAGTATTTTCCAACAGCAGCCCGCGCTACTTAATGTATGCACGCTGCGTAGCAAGTTTGCCGCGGAGCGAGCTCCTCGCGCTTTTTCTTTCCCTATAACTTTTCCGACTTTCAAAGCACAATAAAAATAAAAACAGTTTTGAAATAGAAATAATATTTCCTACAACTTTAATTTCATACATTTTTGGAATAAAATTGTTATTTCATACTCAAAATCAACGTTTTGTGCGACTGTTATGTGCATAAAAAATTTTAATCACCGATTAAACTATAAATTAATGCTAAATTTGCTCTTTCTATTTTTTTTCTATTAGCCTGATATCTTAGCTTTGTTAACATGGCTTTAAAAATATTCTAGCATTATTGTATCAGTTAGAATAAATTTTCTCCTGAAACTACTACAATTATAACAAGCATGAAGCTCCGGTTAAAAAATCTACATTTTTATATTGCCGGATTCAGAATTTTTTCTCTACCAGATTCTGTAAACAATTTTTGCGAGGTTAAATTTATTTTTACCACACTAATATTGCTCTTTCGAAGCAACGTTGGGAAATCTTAACTATTATGCTTTAATAATTTCTGGATATAATATAGTTAAAATTTATAACTAAAACTTCAGTTTTCTCGGCCTAAAAAGTTTTAGTTTAATCTTTAGTGAACTAAATGTCAGTCTTAAATTTAAATTTTTTAAACATATAAATTATGACACATTTGTTCTCTGCTTTGAATCATTTAAATCATTATTTTAAATCAGATATCATAAATTTGAAATATGAAGACATTTATAAGTTTAGAAAGTGTTATAACATAGCTTACTAATAATAATTATGTTACAGCTGATTCCAGCTCATAAGTTAATTTTGTTTGGAGCAAGTAAAGTTTTTGCTACCATGCTTTCTGGATCACTGCCTAATGATGCAATAGTAAGAGTGAGAGACATTAATCCTGAAGATTTTAAAGCTATGCTGCAGTAAGTTAACAGTTATTTGAATTTTCTATGGTAGCATTTTGTAATTGTTATATTTATTTTGTAGAATCAGAACAAGTAAAAAAATATATACTTAATTCTGTTCTTTTTTTTCAGATATGTTTACACGCAGTCAATAGATTTGCGTAACGTTTTTATGTCTTTACAAGTTCTTTTAGTCGCCAAAAAGTACTTCATTGCACCTCTTTTCGAAAGATGTGTGCAATATGCAATGTAAGTTTAACATGTTAGGTCTTTGTTAATTTTATTGTATTACATTTATATATATATATATATATATATATATATATATATATATATATATATATATATATATATATATATATATATATATATATATATATATATATATATATATATATATATTTATCGATGCTTACCCGTCGAAAGCAACAAACTGCACTTTACAAAATCTAAATTCCCCTAGCTATTTCTCATGTTAAAACGCGTAGCAATGCCAAACGCAGATCGTTCATTTTAAGTGAAATTTGTAAAGTGTAATTCGAACAAATTGACGGGTAAACATCGATATACATATACAAATACGAGTGGCTCTAATGTTTTTGTTTAATTTTTTTTTCTTTATTTCATGTAGTGACAACATGCGGCCATATAACATAAACTCGGTGCTTCATATAGCTGACACTGTGAAAAATGAAAAGCTGAGGGAAGCAGTGATAAACGTAATTACAGTAAAATTTATTAAACAGATACATTTTATATTTTCTGCAAGCTTAGCAATTTTTAAAATGTTGCCCTTGAAGATAGTAGTTCAAAAAGCTATCTTTGATCGCATTTTACCTAGAAATGTTAAGAATTGTTTCTATAATAATTAGTAGCATACTTAATTGCAATCTACTAGAAATATATTTACATTGAATTGTAAGTAAATATATCTGTGCCACTTTAGAAAACATGATCGCTAGCACCACTCACATTCACTCACACACTCACAAAATACAAAAGTATTTTAACCCAAAAAATTAAAAACTTTTGCATCATTTGTAATACCTATAATGGATAAAGACTTACAATTTTACCTATTTTTTATCAGGTTATATTATAACTAAATAAAAAATAGTAGTATATCATTTATTTTTTACATGCTTTGTGTGTATTTTTACTGAACTGGAAGTTAACAATAGGCATTGTAATTTTTAATCAAAAAGTAAACAAACTTCTACCGAATATATGTGTACAAAATCTTAAAGGCGTAGTAAACCTTGAACAAAAAAGTTAGGAAAATCCGAACACAATTGTAAACCAACGTTGATTTGGCCCAAGTCATTGATTACCATTTTATTTTCAAAATTCCACAAAATGCCACTGGCAGTCACTGACGTCACAGCTTGCCCGGCTTACCCCACGAAAAAATGAACTACGATTGTCACCTTGCATTTTATAATTCGATCATCTGTACTTTCCACCTCTCTCAAATTTGCAGCATTCTTAATGTTGCGCTGGTGAGAGATACTTTAATTTCAGCAGAGATGGAGAACGCAGATGTTCTATTTGTAAGGCTTGTGAAGACTATCGATAGTTTAGTTTTCCGCAATGCTATCAACGTGTTACTTTGAGTATTAATTTTAGTATCATTTTTTTATATATACTTTTTTAACGATGTACAGTACATAAATGATATCCGCCTAGCTAAATCAATGGATGGCATTACTGGTCTTCCTATAGTACCTTATGGCGTTTCGTTTGGCTAACAGTCGTCCATGCACCAACTTTATTAAATTTATTTTTACATCATTGTTACCAGCGTAATCGTATCTACCCAAAGAAAAAAAATTAGCATATTTTAATTATTATTTAGTCATGTTGGTTGTCCGAGTGATTGTTTTGCTAATCAAAGTGACAGCTAGAGGGTCGAAAAAAAATTCTTCCCCTTCCGTCACCACTTCCAGTCGCACATGGAGCTAGAGCCTGCTGTCTCAGTATTATTTTCTTGTATGTTTGATTTTGTTCTGTGATTTATATAATTATTTTAAATATTTATCCCTCTCTCTGCTCTCAATGCACACGCACCTGCTACATTATATATAAATATATATTTCTGATTCAGTGATAATAACTGATATGTATACACGATACTTGACAAGAAATTTGATTCCTCATTTTTTATGCTTTGCGAGAGAGATAAACATTCATTATTTTTAATTTATTATTAAGTATTATTATTTACATGATAATTTTTTAAACTTTTTTTCCTTGTTAAATAAAACACGGATTGTGTAAATTACTTAATACATAAAATGCTACATTCATGCCTTCAGAGGATATGATAACATTTCCAACTGTAAAAAATTTGTATATGATTTTTTTTTCTCTCTCTATTTCTCTTTCTCTTGCGTTTAGTATGCGTCCTCTTGGTTTACTATATAAATATGTGATTCTAAAGGCCATTTATATCTGTTTTTTATTGACAAGAAATTAAAAAGATTCTTTTTACACATATTGTTTAAAAAAAGTAAAAAGAGAGATATCATATTTAATACGGAAGACTGAGCTATGAAGATCTTATTTTTTCCCTAATATTATAATTTTTTATGTAAGAAACAAAGTTTTTCAAATCAAAGTTCCATTCATTATGAATGTTACTATATCCTGGAAATGAACGGAGCATAATATAAAGAAACATTACCACCCTTCACCCACCTATCGCAGAAAAAATGTTACACGCAGTAACGTCTTTTTGTCGACTTCTTCAATCCTTACTCAGAGAGAGAGAGAGAGAGAGAGAGAGAGAGAGAGAAATCGTAATTTTATAAATAAAATTAAACATAAAAATTGATAAAGATTTTGAAAGTTATTATATTGCTATTAATAGAAACATTATATTAGGTATACCATTAATGTCATATACGGAAAATATAAAATATAATTTTAACTTTCAGTGTTTTATACGTAAAATAAAAGAGAACGAAAATTAAGGGAAAAGGAATGTATAAAAATAAAATAGTAAATGGAGCATACATCTCTCTCTCTCTCTCTCTCTTTCAATAACTCAATCTAAAAAAATCGAGTAGCATTATTATCTGTAGCAACAGTGGCTGCAGGCAAATGAACTGTTTCAGTGTTTATAACTGAATTCAGAATACATATTATAGTAAAGCAAGTGCGTAAGATAGATTTTAATTTGAAGGTTATGGGATTTTTAATTATTGCTTTAATGGCAAACATTTATTTTTCTATGAGATAAGTTATACTTTCCTAATTTAATTCAAGAAGAAAAAGTTCAAGAATACAAAAAAAAAAGTTGTCAAAAAATGTTTATCAGTTTTCAATAATTTCAAAATATGTACAGTATAAAAAGCACGCGCGCCCGACACAAAAAGCGCTATGCAATAGAAAAAGAGAGAAAACTTAAATTATATGAATCAAAATGGCAAAGTAAAACTTATTATATAAAAATATTAAATATATTCTATTATTCTTTTATATGCTGACATAAATGCAAAACAAAATGACGTATGCGCAAACGTAGTTTTTTAATAATTTATAGTTTAAATACGTCACTTATTCAAAAAGGAAAAAAGTACAAGTAAAGTAGGAAGAAAGAAAAATATCTAGTCAAAAATTAAAGTGCAGCAGTTTTCACTGAATTCATAGAATAAATGAATAGCTATAATATAATATACTGTATTATTATTTATTACGACATAAATGCAGTAAGCAGTTTAGGTAAAAATTTTCTGTGTTTCATTCAACAGGAATGATTTTACAAGTATAAGATTTATTTAGTTATTTTTTCAACAAAAAACAGTAATAACTGACTTCAGCTTTACACATTCATATAGCAAAACCAGCACACGACGCGAGAGAGATTGAAAGTTTAAATTTGTTAATCACAGAAAAAAATGTGACAAAATCAAACATACAATATTCTGCAAGAAAATATAATACTGAGTCGACGACGGTTTTCACTGCACGTGCGATAGGAACTGGCGAGGAAAGGAGGAAACACCTTTTTGTTGGTTTTTTATTTCTGGTTGCCTACTTTTCAGGCGTTCTTCTAATAAAAATATATTTCTCAAATATTTGCAAAATAAATTATATTTTTTTAGTCGTCCCTCACGTATTTTTTTGTAACACATTTGGTGTAAATTCCAATAATAGCGAGTAATTAGTTCTCAAGTTCTGATGGAACAAAGCTACAATGTTATTGGTATAGGCTTTATATCATTTTGGCACACCCTTAAAGTAAAATCGTTTTTCTACAGATGATACGAGAGAACACAGAGGAGCTGATCAATGAACCAAGCTGGATTACAAGTAGCACGAATTTCGTGCAGTTGGTCCTTGCACAAAATATTCTGAAGGTGAACAGTGAATTGTCTCTTGTAAAAGCGTGCTATCGATGGGCACGACACAACGTCAGCTATAATGAGACAACACGAGACCTTCTTGCGCAGTTCTTACCGTACCTTAGACTCCGAAGTCTCAGTACAGAAGAGTTTGCAAAATTTACTCTCCTAGACGACTGTGTATTTTCAAAAGATGAGTGTTTGAAAATAATACAGTGTTTAGTGTGTTCTACACAAAGCATGCCAACAGGATTTTGTGAAAACAATTGTCCTCGAATTACATTTAACAGCGTTGGTAATGAGGACACCAATTAAAACGTAATTTGGAAATCTAGAACATGCTAAAGAAGAGTGCAAAAGTAATATAAAATTATGATTTTTCTATATATCACATATTTCATGTTTGACGTGGAATATTTATAATATTTTTAAATTATTTTACAAGAAATCTATCATTAGTGTTAAGTTTTGTCGTCGTATATCTCTATTTATGTATATCTAATAATCATTTACAGGAAAGTGCAGTAATCCTTGAGAGTAAACCGTGCAATTTTCTTGAACACTGTAGTTTGGATATGGTAACGCCAGTAACAGATATTAAATACAACCTGGATCGATGAATAGAAAGATCTATTTTCAATGTGTTTCAAATTTTTTGTCCTAACTTAAAGTAATGAAATAGATAATCAAGAAATCCCTTAAATAATTACTTTGTTTTTTTTATTATGTTGAAGCTGGAAAACTGAACAGTTAATTATTTTTCTGGCTCTACTTCAGATCAATTTGTTCAGTTCAGCATAATTTTTGCTTTTCTTTATGACAAATATGCACTATAGCATAAATATTATGTTATGGACCATATTTTTTTATTTTGCTATTATTTATCACCATTACATATTAAATATTAAAATTAATTATAAATTACGTAATTTTCGTGGAGTTAAGTTTGTTAAGTGTCTTAGTTTTACTTGTTAAGAAATTAATAAAATATACAAAAATATTACAATATTAAAAGGAACAATCTAGGGTAAGGATGTATCCGAAGTGTGTTACTTGTGGAAACGTAACAAAACTAGTGAAGAACAAAAATGCAGAATACTCCTTTTTTAGTTTTGTATTATTTAGCATGCATCATCCTGTAAGTAAAATTTGAGAATGCAACTTAAATAATTGGACCAACAAAATTTAAAATCACAATTGAAATTTCAGAAACTACTTTAAAGCATTGGAGTTTTTTATGTAAAGAAAAAGTTTTTTTATGTGTTTTTTTAAAAAATTTCTATATAACATTAAAGACTTAATAATATAACATTTATTGCAAATATTTGGCAATAAGCTTAAAAAATTATGAAATATATATATGTGTTTGAGTATAGTTATCTATTTTAACAAGTCTATCATTTACACGTACTGAACTCAGAATTGATTGAAATTTACTGTTTTGTTAGCAAGTACACTCTTCTTTTATATGTTGCGGCCTTAGCTGGGTTTTACTTCTCTTTTTGAATTGTATTGTAATTTTATTTTTTGTTAACTTTTGTAGTTTATATATATATATATATATATACTGTATATATATATATATATATATATATATATATATATATATATATATATATATATATATATATATATATATATATATATATATATATATAAATGCACACAATTTTTAATATATATGTATTATTATTTCTATTTTATTATTATGTGTATATATATTATTATATTTATAAGTTGTAAAAATTCAATTTCGAGCAAGACGTGACATGATGAATTAAAGAAACTTTTGTCTTACCTTTTTATTGAAGACCATAAGCTTACACGCGATTGCTGATAGTCTATTGAATTTTCACTAATTTAAATTATTCACTAAAAATGTAAATATTAAAAAACCTAATTCACTTGTCTTAATTACATAGAGCATATATTGGCAAAACGAGCTGTCTGCCCTAATAAAATGTAAAAGAACATAGGCAAAAGATAGACAAAGAAGACGTGGGATATTCAAAATAAATAGATCGTGTACTTAAAAACAAACACCATATTAGGTGGGATGAGGCAAAAGTAATTGGCAGGGAGAGAAATTATAAAAAGTGAAATAATTAGAAGCAAAAGAGATGGTGAGAAGAAAACATGACACGATAAGTCAACTAAGTTAAAATTTACCCCCGGTTTGGATATCACTCTTAGAAATAAGTAGTAAACGAGGAGGTATCTTGTCAACTGAACACTCTCACATGCATTCACTCTGTATTTTTGTTTTTACGCAATACGCACAGTAAGCTATAAGAAGGCGGAGAAATGCAATTATCTTCCAGCCCCTTCATTGGAGCGGAGTTAAGCTTTCTTGCCAGATTATATCATTCCAACTGTGTATATATATATAAATATATATATATAAATATATATATATATATATATATATATATATATATATATATATATATATATATATATATATATATATATATATATATATTATATATATAATATATATAATACACATATAATAAATAAAATTTATGACTTTTTCTTTTTATGATCACTAAGCTCGTCTTTCCTCTAATTAAAAAAAAAATTGAGTTAAAAAAATAAATATCGTTAAGGACTTTAAAACTAATGTAAAAATAAAGTTTTATATCGATCCGATCAAAATTTCAAAATTTTAGGGCACTTTGAAATGTTTTTTGTTTTTCACTCTGAACATAATACGTTGTTTTTTTGCGTTTTCAAAACAATTTTCTTCCTAAATAAATGTTGCAAGTGGTTAATTTTATTTTTTACTCATTATATGTTGGTATGTGAATAAATTATTAAAGGAAAAAAATTCAAAATTGTATAGTTTTTTCAGAAAAAAAATCCATGGGACAATTTTTTTTAAGTTACTAGCTTTATAAAAAAAACATTCACTATATTTATAACAAAGTTAAATGAACATATTATTAAGTAATTTAATTGTCACAAAAAAAAATTATTTTTAAAACAATCCGTGCTAATACGGCTCAGCTTCCAACTTGACTCTTTTACCAAAAGATGGACTCAAAAACTCGCAAAATTAAAAACTGTGCTTGAAATATTTTTTTGAAATTTTAATGGAAAAGTTCATTCTAGGATGTACCGACAGGAATTGAATAACCTGCACAACAATAGAACGAAAAGCAACACTGTATGCCCGTTCTACTGTCTGTTATTTCAGCGCTCTGTTCCCCTCATACCTGTTATCTGTAATATCAAACACATCCTGTCTTATTTCTTGACCAAGTCAACGCTCACCACGTTTAGTAAACAACCAAAAACTTTATCTTTATAATAAATACATATTGACTGATGTTACAATGTTTGCAACATATTTATGTAATAAAATGATAAATTTTATTATAATATTATATATTTTGATATAATATAAATATTGTGGTTATTAGGGAAATAAAAAGACACGTGAAGCATTATAATATTATGATTTCTGATATAACTGAATTTTATTTATAATTGTCTTATAATTAGTAAAGTAATATAATTTAAACTTTAGTTTTACGTGTTTAAAAATAATTTTGACATATATATATATTTATATCACAAAATAATCACTAAAATCGATGGTATATATATATATATATTTTTTTTTAAGAAAGTGCAAGTGTATCTTATCTTCTAAAATTGCAACCTAAAAAAATATACCATGAATACGAGTTACAAATTCTTCTCGCGACGTAATGATAATAACTTGAACAGCATTCTACTTCTAGTAGCGAGTGTGTTCTGCATTAGCTGCAACAACACATCGCAATTTAGGTATACAATTTATAACACTACATAAAGACTATGAAATATTTCATTTGCATTATTACATTTAATTCAAAATAATTTTAATATCCAGAGATTTATTAGTTCATTTGATTCACCAACTATTGTTTAAAATTACTTCATTGTGTATATTTTTTTATCGTAATATTTTATTTATATAACTTTTCAAATATTTTATTTTTTGAATTATATTCAGATAGAAAGAACAAAATTGTCAACAAAATATAACACATACAGCATGCATCAAGTCTGGTGAGATATTTTACCTAAAAGAGATGAGGAGAAGTAGAGGAGGGACTTTTATTTTTCTTAGAAATAGCTATGTTGCCGGTTTTTTCATATTTCCATAAGGATAATGTATTGCAGGTTATTCAATTCCTGTCGGTACATTGTAAATTCTTGTGATTTTATGGAAGACGTAATTTATATTTTGTTTGGATTATTTTTTATACTAAGCTAAAAAATGAGTACTTTTATTATTTCTGCGTGTACCCTTAGTTAATTATTATTTATTATTATTAGATCCTGCTAATAAGTTTTAAATGCTTTTCCTTTAAACATTTGACTAAATATCAAAGTAGAGTGTGTGGAAACACAAACATAACGTTTCAAGCATAAAAATATATTGCATACATGATTTATTGATTAGAAAAATAGTAACAAAAAAAAAAAAGAAAAAGGCAGTTCATATTTGAAATTATAATTAATTATTGTTTTAAACTGTTAATTGTGTTTAAATGTTACAGTGGTTTATAAAATGAGGCATTTGGGTAAATTAGGCCAACGGGTACATTGAGACAGGTAAATTTCTTGAACTAAATACAGAGAAGAGGTCTTTTTACTGCCTTAGAAATTATAGAGCAATGTGAATAGACATCATATACAAAGAGCACAAAATTAATTAATTTTGATATTTGCATAGACTGAAGTTTAATTAAATTCATTTGAGTTGAAACTTATACCATTTAACTATTTAAATTAGAGAAGTTGCTTTACTTGCATTTCACATAGCTTTAACTTCTCCAACAACCGACCCTATTTCTATATTTCTAGTGTAAAAAACAAAGTGCAAAAACATGAAATATATATAAAATAAATATAATTTAATTATATGTACCTATAATTTATTATTAGTTCTTTATATCAAGTTATTGTCACTTGTGTAACATCACATACTGGGGTTAAAAACTGTAAAGTATACAACGTTAATGTCTTGAAATCCAGGTTTACAAGACGAATTATAAAGCAAGTTATATTATAGGAAAGTTAAAGTTTTACTCAACGATACCTTTTTTAATATTGATTTTGTTTATTGTTTTTAAACATACCAAAAAAAATGATCACAAAATTATATTTATTATTGCCTTGACTTGTGAGATTACAAATATTTAAATATAGAATACTAGATACTTTACATATTTTAATAAATAAATATTAATAAATAAGTTTATTGATCAAAATTTTATGCGGCCACGCCCCTTTTTTGGAAAAAAATAAAAAAAATAGTATCTTCATAAAAATATTCTTAAATTGTAAAAAAAAAATATTGATAGATTTTTCTTTTGTTTGTTTCTTTCTTTCTTTATTTTTATTTTTTTTATAAGCAAAACAAAAAAAGGAGTAAAAGTTAGAGAGAATGATTTCTGAAATATTTTCTATTTTCTACTCTCTTTGACATATTAATTAATGTTATTTGATTACAAAAAATGTTTTAATTGTTTTTTGTTATCAATTTACTTAAAGTTGTTTTGCACTTTTAAAACTATTAATATTATAATAAATGTAAAACATAACTTATATTTAAATGTTTTGAGAAAAAAATTATAAATTTTGCACAAAAGTATTATTTCATGGATGTTTACGTTATATATCTCTGATACTGCCCTGATCATATGACAACTTAAGGTGATGGTAGAACTATTATTTTCTGTTATACTCAGGATTCAAACGCTTTTTATCCACAAAAAGTTGCGCCTGAGGCAACTTAGTCCTGAAATATGGACTAAAATTTTTTCAATTTTGGCTCATTTTTTCCACCCACGTGGGCCGTTTGGGGGGTGGCGGTCGCCCCCACCGCCCCCCCCTGGATCCGCCCCTGTTAGGTATGCACTTATTTGTGTTAACAGTGCCAGAAAAAGATCTTCACCTAGCAACGAACTTCAAAGGCTATACCTACTTTTTTCTATGATAAAGAGAAATCAATATGATTTTCATCAGCTAATTAACTAGCTGCTTGAAGCAGAGATACAAAAAGTAAGAAATTCTTACCTGGCCTGCAAACATGTAAACGTCACATACGTCAAGGACTCTTGCTGGACTTGAAGAGCACCATGTTAAGGAAGGTGCATGAGAATGAAGGGAGCGCAGTACGGCCGTCGTTGGTGGGACCATAGTTGATCCACTTGATGAACATGAGCAGCACCATGTACAACAACAAGCACATGTAGATGATCTGAAGAATGAACTCCGTCAGAATACTCAAGTGGTTGTGGTAATAGCAACGTAGTAGTAAGTAGCAACGGAAGTCAGCTTCAAAACAGTTGTTTCTTTATTAGTTAATGAAAATTTGCTGCTAACACATGTATAATATATAGGAGACATTACATTTACAACGAAATTTGGTAAATCGAACGCGCAGGTTGCAAGGACGTATCAGAGAAATGGGTTATTTCGCAAAATTTGAAGTTTTGAACGTCAAATCGAAGCAACGAAAACATCGAAAAATATTTAAAGACTATCATCTAAAAGACTGTTTAGTTGGCAATGTATGAGCGTAGTTTCAGATTTTTTATGTTATTAATAAGCTCGCCAAAAATTAATTAGTAACTGAGTGCCTTTTTATCTCGGAATGTTTAGAGGATGGCCAACTTAAGCTGACGTATCTACGTTATCCATAATGCAAAAAATTTCCAACTTATTTTGTATTGTGTATAAACATCTATACTACACGCTACAATATTGAAAAAAAAATTGGTTAAATTTGCACTTGCTAAAAATCCGCAAAAAACTAAAACTCAATGTATCTCCAGATTTACTGATGATTCAATTAAAACTTAAACTGCAAAAGTATTCTAGTGTTCTTTTAACAGCACTTGTATAAAACTTAATTATTTTGTTTTAGTTAACAAGAAATTTAATTTTTATTAAATTTGAAATTAAGCGGGTTGCCTACTTCAAGCTTCATTAGACACAAAAATTTGTAAAACTCCGTAAAATCAAAAATCACAATTTTTTTAAAAAGCATTGTTAAATGAATACTAGAATAATACTAGAATACGTTTGCAGTTTAAGTTTCAATTGGATCACACCATTTAATCTGGAGATACACTGAGATTTAGTTTTTGCTAATTTTTGCCATGTGCAAATTTTTGCAATTTTTTTCAGTATTGTAGCGTGAACTAGAGATGTTTATACACAATAAGAAATAAGTTTGAAATTTATTGCATTATGGATAACATAGATATGTAAGCTTAAGTTGGCATTCCTCTGAAAATTCCGAAATGAAAAGGCACTCTCAGTTACTAATTAATTTTTTGCCAACTTATTAATAACATGAAAAATCTGAAACTATGCTCATGCAATGCCAAACAGGCTTTTAGATGATAGGTGTTATATATTTTTCAATCTTTTCGTTGCTGCGATATGACGTTCAAAACTTCAAATTTTGCGAAATAGTCTATTTCTCTGATACATCCTAAACATCCTGCGTGATCGATAAAAAACTCTGGCCAAAAGTTTAAGAACGGGGCAGCGTAGGCCGCTGCGTTTTCTCATAAAGTTAGCATTGTGTGGTTGCTGGTTGCCTATACAAATCGTTCTCATACTTTTGTTCAGGGCTGTACATTAAAAGTTTAGATATTCTAACTTTTTTTAATTTATTTATTTATTTTTGGCTTATTTCTTATTACAAATTGTTGTTATAAATAACTGGTATGCCTTTTGCTTTTACAAGTAAATTTCAACAAAATTATTTTGCTAAAATTCAATTTCACTATATCGAGGTTCTAATATATCTACCATATTAACTTATTACTTATTATTAAGTTAATTAGGAAACTAATTTCTATGTATTTAGTGATCTACTGAAGCTAGCTATGTGTTGTCGCAATTTAAAATGATCCTGAGGTTAAGACTAACACAACAGTGACAATATTAATTAGCTTTATTAATTAGTATTGTATACCTGTCTCTCCATGAGTGACTTAGCCTGGATGTAGTCAAGAGGTAAAGGAAGGTGTCAAGCTCCAACATGTGTTCCTTGAAAAACTGAATACACTGATGTGCTGTGCTTTCTGTGTCCATCACGATGGCCTCCATGAACTTGCCTTGTTGAGCACATGTTGCAGTGCTTGTGTATGGGCTGACACATGCTACCATGCAGTCAAACTGAAACAGTTTTCTACCATTATTAAAGTACGCAACAGGCCAAAAATTGAAACATTTTCTATTCATCAGTAAAGATGAAAACTACAACTGAAGAGAATACAAAATACTGTAATCAAGTTTGAAAAGTTTTTATCTTTACTGTCTCATAAATCAAGCCACTCACCTAGTTCAAGCGATGATTGCAATTTACCTTTGCTACACCTCATTTACAAGACCAGCAGGTATGTAAAATAGCAACAACGCTAGAGTTCTGTTGTCTACCTCAGCCAACCTGTATTGTAAATGAAATCTCACAATACACAGGTAATACATGTCTTCCGACTTCTTGTATAAATTTTTAGACAAGCATGATTCAAGCTTTTACACTCTAGCGCCGTGATTGGCAGCCAAAACTGCTATTACTGCTTCATAAGGTTTGAGCTCTTGTACCTGAGCGCAAGAATCCTGAGTGTTTATTTCTGTTTACGTCATACATTATATCGTTTCTGACCTTTAGTCAGCCTTATCATAATAGTTCAAATAGCCACCAAACATATCGCAGTTTTTCCTCTTAGAGAGGGACATTTAACAAGTTTCTAAAAAATCAGACAAGAGTTGGAAGACATGTAAGGGACATTGGTATGATTAGAAATGTGGCAATGGTTCTTGACATGGGGGAGTGTGGCCTAATCATCTGGTTAGAAATGAGACAGAGTATAGTTTAGCATAAAACTTAAATGAAGTGCCAAAGCTCTATCAGCTCTAATTTGGAAAAAAAAAAAAAATTGCAATGTTTATTGAGTTTTACTCACCATGGCAGTCTCTTGAAGTTCTCCACAATCTCCTGCTTCTTTTCCTCTTGGCCTCCTCATGTTTATCCACTGTGGCGACACCCAGGTGTTCTACCACGCTCTCCAGCTCTCGCTGCAGCTCCATCACTTTCTCCTTGTTCGTCTTCACGTTGTTCTCCAGCTCTCTGCGCAGACGTTGGTTCTCCTCCAGAGCAGCGTCACCAGACCTGAACAACAACGTACATACATCATTGATTGATCACAACTAGCACGCTCACACTATATCAATTATAAACCACAAGCAAAAGTAAGGAAAATAGGGCATTGCAGTCAGGTAAAATAAATTTGCAATAAAATGCTAGATTAGAAAACCATACACTGGTCTTACCATGTCACTCCTTACAGATCATTTATAGTTTCTCTCAAAGTCTGTAAGGACTGACAAAGGCACACACATTCTTGTAGTTTAGTGCCAAAAGCTCTCCAATATGTTATTTTTTTACATGTGTGCTAGCAAGATTTGTCACCAAACTATGAAGTGTATATCTCTTCAGTGTGGTAAGACCAATACAGAAATAATATAACAACAATAATAAAAAAAGGCTAATAGTAAGATAAATATTTTTTTCTAGTATTTTTCTCTTATATTTCTCATATCCAACTCTAGATAAGACAGGTGCACTGGACCACTCACCTGATATGCTCCGCAGTTGGTCAGAACGTTTTTCCGTCTCATTCTTCTCATGTCCCATCTGCTTTATCCTGTTCTCAATCTCCGCCTTGTTGTGAGCCTCGTTGTTCAGTGTATTTTGATCAGACTTCTGCTTTTTGTTCACTGAGTTCAGCTGTTGCAGGTGAAGCCGCTTTCTTGAAACAATGGTTCTGGATTACCTGGGCGTAACCCAAGTGCACGTCACGACCTGGACACAACAAAACATCAACTATGGGAATACTTTTGCTAACATACTGCTTTGTACACAAGAAATATATAATATAATACAGTAATAATCAAACCTCAATAGTAAAGGATAGAGATACCAAGGCCTTACTTATCACAGTGGAGGATGTATGGAGAGGTCGAGGTCTCACGTGGAACACAGTTATAAAAATGTTCATAACTGACAGCTCTCGTCATATATTAATGACATTATCAATCATTGTGATGACGAAATCTTACTTATAAAAACATTACAACCAAACTGTCTGCGACGTGAGACCTCCACCTCTCCGTACAACTTCTACTGTGGTAGGTAAGTAAGGTCAGCGCTGCTATCGCTATTTATTATTAGTCCGAACTACAATGATTTTTTTTAACAGTATACTGTAGTTCATTTTATACTGTACTTATACCACTTATACTTTATACATGCCAGCAATATAGCTACCTTGAGATTGACGCTCTCCAGCCAAGGTGTACTCTTCTTCTTGTCCACCTCGTCCAGCTCAGCGACGTCCTCCATGTGAGCCTCGTGAGCTTACTAAGCTTGGGCCAGCCACTTCTTAGCCGTCTCCAGCTTCTTGTGGTGTTGAGTCACCTTCTCCTTGGCCTTGATCAATGTCAATCTGATCTCAGTTGTCAGACTCCTGGCAACACAACGAATGACAATTTAAGAGAGAGCAACACTACGAAAGCAACGTCAAAACAAAATAAACGTTTTTCATATGTCTAATTTATGGATAATAAAAGGTATGTTAATTCTTACTCTAATATTATAATATATATAATATATATATATATATATATATATATATATATATATATATATATATATATATATATATATATATATATATATATATATATATATACGATAAAAAAAAAGTTTTAAAGAAGAAACATTAGCAGAGTTAATCACCGTTTCTCGGACCTCCTGCTCAATGTTAGCCATATCTCTCGTGACGAGATCTTTCCTTGCTCTCCTTGGACCTCTCAATTTTAAGCACACAACTTTGCTGATTCTCCAGGTCTGTCGTGTACTCCTCTATCTTACACTCGTTGTGGAACAAACAAAACAAAGACAGCTCCACTTGTTTGTCAACCTGGAAACACAAAGAAACAAACATAAGTCATATTATATATCAGCATTTTAATGTTAAAGTATACTTAAAAATAAGTAATTTAGTACATCCCTAAGATAATTCAATAAAAATTTGTCATTTATTTGACTTTTTTAGCCCCCTGGGACCAGTGGCGGATTGAGCGCCGAGATTTCGAGATTATCTCGAAGGGCCGTGGCTAAAGAGGGCCGTCTTTGCAGCAAACGGCACAAAAAAAAAAAAAAAAAAAAAAAAAAAAAAAAAAAAAAGCAAGAAAGGGAAGAATAGATATTACTATCCATAGATTTTATGGATAGTTTAGAAATTGATATAACTATAATAAATTCTTATGGCGATAACTGATCCAACAATATCATGCTCTTGCGCTTATTAGTATATCATGCTTTGGATGAACTTGGTCAAAACAAAATTCATGCAAATAAATATAATATTTTTATACATGAATCTTTTCTATTCGTGCCTTTTTTTTTTTTTTTCTTCTTCTTCTTCTTTTTTCTTACGTAAAACGATTGTGAAATTAGCATGCCACGCCCCTTTTTAGTAAAATTTTCGCCTGCGGCGCGATTCTGGGGGGCTTTGCCCCCCAGACCCCCCAGTGGGTGTGGGCCGTCTCTTTAGGTATCTCGAAGGGCCGTGGAGCCCCAGTCCGCCCCTGCCTGGGACAAGCAAGCCCCGTGTAGGTAAAGAGGAAAACTGTGACATAGTACATTTCTTTTACTGTGTGGGTGAAAAATCTGTACACCTTTTCAGGTAAGCTAAGCAGGTAGAGCAAGGTGTATAATTTTTTTTGCTCTGCTTATAGTTTTAATCTAATATTGTACCAGGATGACTGTGAGGATAACTTTCGGTACGTCCATACTCTATATTGCTATCACAGGGCTCAATCCCGAGGACTGGAAAAGTCAAATTATATAACGACTGATTACTGCGAATGGTTTAAAATAATAAGAGCATTTTACCGTCTTAAAACATGTAAAAGTGTTGATATATTTTTGTAGAAAGTACAAATGCAAGTAAGTCCAATATATGTACATACATTCTTTTTTAAATTCATCGAATCGAGAAAAATCGGATGCGAAAAAGCCGCAAACCATGTTACATTCATCTATGATTTTAAGCTCAAATTACATTTATTTTACATTTAAACTTGTATCTAAATATAAAACTAATTTGAGTTCTCAAACATTATACATTTTAATTTTATTTAATTGCTGTAGAATTATAGAATTAAAAAAACTTAAAAAATAAACATTGATATGAACATCGACAAAATGAGAAAGTTCTAGTCATGTTTTTCTTGATTTTCCGGTTATTTTAACATGTCATTAAACTGTCTTTACATATTAAACGATCTAATTATAAATATTTACTTACTATTATAGTAAAATGTGCAGTAAACCAACTAAAACATGCATGCAATATTCGTTATTTTAAACTCAACATTATCAATCCACGTCATACAACAAACAATAACAAATGCTTTCCCCCTTTCCCTCCTGCTCAAGCGTTCGAAAAATAACTGAACGCTTCTGATATCTAGCGGTCAATTTTAAAACTACAAGAGATGTTGAAAAAAGTTTCAAACTTTTAGGTGGTAAAAAATATTTCGTTTATAAAATTTATTTTTGTAATATATAAAATTAATGCATAAAAAAACGGGTGAATGCGCTTCGACGCAATACTGAAGCAATATTTAACATTACCCAGCATAGGATAAATGTCATTTTTGGCTAAAAAAAATATGAAATATTTTATTTTTGCTTCATTTTATTGATTATATTTTAGATTACTTTATAGCGACAACTTCAAATATTTCAGCACTTATTTTCACTGGCAAACCGGACATCTGTCAATCATTGCGGCAAGGGTCGCATAGGAACGGGGGGAGAAAAATGTGCGAAATGGCGACTCTAAAAAGGGTCTGGATTTCGTCAGAAATTTCAGTTTCTCACGCAGCTAAATTTCGAAATTATGAATCAAAATTGCATTTTAATAATGAAAGGCCGACAGTGAGAAACTGAAATTTCTGGCGTCAGACTCTTTGGAGTCATAACATTATGAGCACATTTTTCATCTTTTTTCTTATACATGCAGCTCGTTCACATCCTACATACTTTATGATGGTATGAAATTGAACGGGATTTAAAAATTCTGAAGCAAGAAATTCAAACATTAAACCTCTCATTCAATTTAACAAGGCCAAAATTAACTTTTTTTTTTTTTTTTTTTTTTATTATATAATTATACGTACATCACTTGTATAGAAATCCAACCAAGGCCTAGGCTTTATCGGTATCGGTTCAGTTATATTATTATAATTTTTTTACATTTTTATACATATACAAATTTCATTTAATTTGACAAAATAAAAAATATTCTTATACATATATATATTTAGAAACAAAAACATAGAATAGTGATTGACCTGATGACCCCCTTTTGCCAGTGCCGTGTCTTGATAATGTGAAGTATTGGCTTAATTTTATTTAATTATTAATTTTAGTTAAAATTTAAACCGCGGGATACAAAGCTTTTTTTTTTTTTTTTTTTTTTTTTTTTTTTTTTTTTTTTTTAAGAACCAGCTCAATACTCTCAAAATATTTCAAAAAGTATTTTTAAACACTGACAAAATGTGTCATTTTTCGATATCTGCATATCTGTGGCGCATATGTGTTAATTATAGTGCTCACAGATGGCATCGACTTTTATATAGCCACCTTTTAAATGTTTTAAATATAAGATCGATTGTATAGGGTGGTTTCATTGATGTTTAAGTCGACGCCATAAGTGAGTACTAAATAACATTAGCCGGTATAGGAAAATGGCACATTTACCCAGTTTAAAAATACTTAGCAATTTTTTTGAGAGCATTGATGCTGTAATCAGGTTGAATTAGTACCTCAAGTATGCAAGAAAAATAATAATGATAAAAAAAATAGCTAATTTTCCAAAGAAAATAGCCAAAAACTACGTTTGTCCTATGCTCTGAGCAATGTTATTCATTGCTCAAGGTGAGCATCAAAAAGCACTCAGAATGACGTCATGCGTACGCACCCTTATAGGGTGCGTACGCATATGTAAATGAATTAAAAATAAACACGAGTATATTATACGAGCTTCTTTTTTCTTAATTATAAAAACAGAAAACTTATTTTCAAACATTATTAATTTTAACTGTAAGTTTTTTGTTTTTTGTTTTTTCTTATTCTATTTTTTTTTTTTTTTTTTTTTTTTTTTGCTCAATTAAATTGGTATATGTTATATAAATTTGTACTGTTTTTATGGATTAAAAATATTTCAGTATGCTAATGTATAGTTTGATTTACTCTAATTTCTAATCAAGAGCCATATACTTTGTATTTTGATCAAAAAATAAAAATATATTTTGATGCCTGTTTATTTCTTTCCAACACCAATTAATATTTACAAAATATTTATTTATAACAACTTTTATAAAAAGGAGATTTTTTAATACTTACTATACACGATATACGATGATTCAAAAACTGTATAAAATATACAAAATAAATAATATATTAAATATATAAATAAATAAATATAAAATAAATAATAGTATCATAAATTAGATAATAATTAAATGAGTATTATTTTAAAAGGTTGTATATATACCTACATTTTCAGCATGGTAGGTTATTATTTTTGTCCTTATATAGCATCGTAACTGATTCAAAATAGATCTTCAAAAACTCATTTTTTAAGTACTTAACTTTGATTCCAGTGCTTTTTAAAGATATTAAATCAAACTTTCCTCTTAGAAAGTAGAGAATACGGACACTAACGTACTAAATTTTTGTTGTAACAATAAAGTTTGGACATATTAAAGCCATATATAGACCGCATAAAACAACATGTGCTTTTTAATGAATATACACGAAATGGGATCTTCAAAACTGATGATAATTTTTAACAGAATATTAATGTATCCCCACGAGAGAGCGTGAAAAAACTGTAAAGTATGCAATTTGCGTGAAAATTCATGTTTATGACGTCAGAAACATGCAAAAATTAGTATGAAAATGTTAAGCGGGTTGCATAAATCGAATTTGCTAATCTCTGCTACTCTTGTGTTTTGGGACAAACTAACGTTATTTTTGTAAATCCCATCAAGTGTTTTGTGATATAAATGCTTATGTTTTTCTCCAGTCTATTCCTTTAAAGTAAGTTAAGTAATATTAATCAAAAGAATTCACAATCCATTTCACAAGTATAACATAACAAAAAGCACTTGCCTTTGCAGTGTGTCTATTAAGGGTTGTATATAGTTGATTGTATTTCAAAATTTAAAAGAAAACTATGAAAGTTTATGATGCCATTAGAAAGTTAAAAGTAATTATTGAAATTAACGTGAGCTCTTATGGGACTAAACCCTCAAGAAATCATAATTTAAAATCTAGCATGATGACCTTCCAATTTTCTTACATTTTTAAAGGTACCATAACTTTTTTTATTTTTTAATTAATTTATATATTTTTTATTTTTTACATTGTATTGCAATTTGCAAGTGTGTATAACATAAAAAGACAAAGATACAGAGGGCATATATTTTTTTAGTAGCTTTAAAATACAACCACGACTAATAGTGCTAAAAAGACATTTTTCTTGTTCTGAGTTTATACTGTACACTCCCCCCAAATAAATCTGACCGCAGCGTTCATGTCTCCAAATGTTAAATATATGAGGAGACTTTAACGCGACCGGTCAGATTTATTCGGGGGGAGTGTATATATGACCCAAAAATGTGAAACAAAATCAAATTGAAGACATAACATATGTTTAACCTGAGCATTATATAGCCAAGACGCTATCATTATTAGATACAGTAACTTTTATTATTATAATCTTTTATTTGAGTATCAGTATTTCGAATATTTATTTATTTTTTAACATAATAATTAGCCCTCTTTCATTTTTTTTATAAACTTATATTTACACCACCTTTTGTTATATCAAATGAGTGGTAAAATCAATATTATGTAACATTTTTTTAAGTCTATGAATAGGTGATAATGCAATAAAGATTTAACAGAAGGTGGCATATAATTAAATGTTTCTTACAACAAAGTCAACCTTATATGTCACGGCTCTCTTCAGCTTGGCATCAATAAAAACAAAACATGAACTTAAGGGAGAAGGGTACAGGCCTTATATCTAAAAAACTAGAAGTGTTTTGGGTCTAAATTTGGTGTCATTGTGTAGCTAGGGGTCACACCTAGCCGTAATACAAATTTCATGATATCTGACCGTCCCGAAAAAAGAAAAAAATTATTGATATTAACATTGGGCCTTATGGGTAGGGACCGGATTTTCAGTTTTGAAAATGTGCATTTTCAGTACTGAATTCAGTCCAGTTTTTTTGCGTAATCAGTTTGCAAAAACAGCAAAATCAGTTCACTTTCAGTTCAATTATATAAAAACAGTGAAATTCAGTTTAAATAATTATACTTTAAAATAAAAATTTATGAAGAAAAAAGGATAAAATTTATTTTTTTTTATGAATTTTTTTTTTAAAAAAGCGGTTAAATTATTATCCGATACACTATACCAGCGAGTTAGAATGAGAGCTGTTTTTTGTCTTTTTGAACTTCTTTTTAACCATTTTTTTAATGGTGTTCAGTTGAATTTAGATAGTTTTGACTTTTGAGATATGCATTGAAAATAATTATATCAAAATATTATTATTTTTTTTTTAACATGTCATTTTAAGTTTTTGTATGGTAAAAGTCCATTTTCAGTTTCCGAAAACTGAGAAAAACTGGAGAAAACTGACAAAAACTTAAAATAACTGACCGATTTCAAATTTCAAAAACAGTTTTTTTCAGTCCAAACTTTTTTGCATTTTTGGCAATAAAACTTCATGATTCGTGGACATCTGGACTCAGATGTGACCTAGCATGCATATTTCAAAAACTGAACAAACTGGAGATCTGGTCCCTACTTAATTATGGGCTTAAAATTTCAAAAAATCATATAACATTAATTTGCACTGTGACCCTCTATTTTTTTTATATATTTGAAATTATCTCAAGCTAAAATATCATTGTGCAAAATTTCAGATTTTTTTGACGATAAAAGTTTGAGTCTCATGGCCGACGTCGGTCCCCTACTCTCTTAACTTACATTTTGACAATAAACCTGTTACTGTGCCTTTTCTTTTCTTTTTTCTTTTCGGAAGAAAAAAAAAAAAGAAAAAGAAGAAGAAGCAATTAAGAAAACTTATTCTAAATCTTTATATATTATTATTTTTTTACAACATAGACTTTATGAATTCAGTAAGAATTGCACTTCCCTACTAATAAAGTTCATTTAATTTTTGTTAACATAGATACTTAGAAGACATATTTTATAATTATTCTTACATTTATCTTATTATTTTTTAAAGTCATCTTGCATTAATATTTTAGCATTGGGATAAACATATTTTCAATTACAATCTATAAAATTGGTATCTTTCATTGAGAGAAAGAGAGAGAGAGAGAGAGAGAGAGAGAAACAGATCGCTACAGGTTGTTAACACAGCAAAAATACAAACTCCTATCTATTATTATTATTCCTGATCTTGCTTTTTATCATTTATTTTCTGCATATTTATAGATTTAATTAAATAATAGTTATATGTAAATATGTAAACTAGCAATTGGGAAAAACTAGCACATAGAGGTGATTGTATGTGTGTGAAGCTTAAAAATTGTAAGGATAAATTGGTGTGAACACAAAACGTAATTGTGTGGTAGAGAGTTGGATGACGTAAAAAAAGTAAAAACAGAAATAAAAAAATGGATGCATGAAACACTATAAACACTATAATTAAAAAAAAAAAAAAAAAAAAAAAGTATAATAGCATATCGGATATGTTGGAGATTTTAAATCCTTTCAAGCTCTGGTATCTTTAATTGAAATTTTTGTGTTTAAAATATAAAAATATTTTTTTACAAAAGTCTATAAATAAAAAGCACAGGCATCCTATAGTATTCCTTGATATAACTCGCATTAAAGGGTAAGTACGCACGATGCCATCTTGGAGCAATTAAAAACACTGCACAGCATAGGACAAACATGGTTTTTGACTATTTTCCGTGAGAAATTATTTACTCTTCTTTTTTTTTGTTAATAGTTTTGTCACATACTTGAAAACAACCTAGTAAAAAAAATGGGAATAGGAATTAAAAAAATCAAGAAAATAAACTGCAGTCTTATGTGTGTGTGTGTGTGTGTGTGTGTGTGTGTGTGTGTGTGTGTGTGTGTGTGTGTGTGTGTGTGTGTGTGTGTGTGTGTGTGTGTGTGTGTGTGTGTGTGTGTGTGTGTGTGTGTGTGTGTGTGTGTGTGTGTGTGTGTGTGTGTGTGTGTGTGTGTGTGTGTGTGTGTGTGTGTGTGTGTGTGTGTGTGTGTGTGTGTGTTACCAATATTTTATTTTATTATATATTATGATTACCATGTTATAGTGTATTACCAAATCTCATTTTAATTACACATTAAAATGTAATATGCATGTACTTATAAGAAATAACTGTGATCAAGTTATGATAGTTTTAATGCATCTAAATATGTATGAGAGAAAGAACAGTGATTTATTATTAATATTATTATTTGGTAGCTTATTTTAATACATTCTAATTCAAATTGAAATTATACTTTAAAGCAAATATATATTTGTTTTATTTATCATCAATCATCACTAACGAATCCAAGTGATTTTGATTGATCAAGATATGAAGCAACTTGAAGTAACTTGAAATACTAATTATATACACGCAGCCTGATTGCAATTTCGCGAGTTTCAGATGCATTTTTTAAAAATTTTGTTGCAGTTAGGACATAATTGAGGCTTGCAAACTCTCACATACATTTTAAACTACATTTCAAATAAAACCAATACATTTTTTTTTTTTTTTTTTTTTTTTTTAGATACTGGCATCACCGAATTGCCTCACCTCACATTTATATTTACAACATTTTTAATTGCAAATTTCGGGTGTATATAGGACATTTTTTAGTTTTTTTAATAAATGTCAACATTTTTTTATTGTTTGATTATTTATTTATTAATAATAATTAATAATAATAATTATCTAGTTACTTAATTTATTAAATTAATAATCAATCAAACAATAAAAAAATATTGACATTTACGAACAAACTAAATAATGTCCTACACCCGAAATTTGCAATTAAAAATGTTGCAAATATAAATGTGAGGTGAGGCAATCCGGTGTTGCCAGTATAAAAAAAATAAATAAATAAATAAAAAGATATTTCTTTTTTATTGGTTTTATTTGAAATGTAGTTTAAAATGTATGTGATAGTTTGCAAGCCTCAATTATGCCCTAACTGCAACAAAAATTTTAAAAAATGCATCTGAAACTCGCGAAATTACAATTAGTCTGCGTGTATATAAATATTATTTCAAGTTACTGCATCATATCTTGAGCAATCAAAGTCACTTGGATTCGTTAGTGATGATATGAAAACAAATATATACTTTCTTAAAAATATACTTTCAATTTAAATTAGATAAAATTAAAATAAGCTACAAAATAGATATATATAATATTAATAAATCACTACTATATTACTAATCTTCAAAAAAAAAAAGTACAAATTAATATGAAATAAAAAAAATACATAAATTGTGCTGCATTCAGGTCATCATAGCTAGCTGGTGCTAAACTAGGTCAAGATATGCCAATTTATAAAATATTGGATATACATTGAAAGTTTTAACTGTTATATTTAGGATTAATATAAGTTATTTAAAAGCATAAAAAAAAACATGAAAAAATTATTATTTGCATCACAAAACACTTAATATGACTTACAAATAACATTAAATATTCAGTCCGCACAACATTTTCACACTAGTTTTTGCCTGTTTAAGACGTCATAAACAGAAATATTCACTCAAATTGCATACTCTATAGTATTTTCACTCTCTCTTGTGGGGCCACATTTATATACATTCTGGTAAAAATTATCATCAGTTTTGTATAATAAAATTTATAAGATAAAGTATATAATTTTTTGCCTCATGATACTAATAAGTGTAATAAGCTACCTTATTATTTTAATTTGATATTTTTATAATATTTAAACACAACCTAAGCTTCATAGCAAATAAATAAAAGTATATAAAAAAACAAGTAGTATAAATATCAAATCAATTTAATTGTTTGTGTATGATACATTAAATAAAACAATAAATACGAATAATACAGGAACCGAACTAAAAATTAGGTTTTGCATATTACTATCATACGTTTTATAATTAATTTGAAAGTTTATTTATGTAGTTGTACAAAGTGGCATGCTTTTGTTACTTAGTTTCAAGGTGTCTATACAAAAATAAATAAGTGACTACATTTTAAACATAAGATATACCAACGCACAAAGACTTTAGTTTTTATACAATGAAATCTATTATCAGGAGTATGAACTTTTTTATGACTATGAATGCTTGCACATTGCCTGTTTTTTATTTAAATTTGTTACATATATTATTTTATTAAAAAAAAAGATTAAGCGTATCATCAGCTTAACTTATAGCGAATTATTTGAAATAAAAAAAGTAATAACAATTTAAAATCGAATTGAGTGTATGTGCATGACACATATAAGATAACAAAACTTACACAAAATAAAGAAACTGAATATAAAAGAGGGTTTTTGCATAATATTATTATTCGCTGTAGAAAGAAACTCAAACAATTTATAAGTAGTTTTACAATTTAGCTTGCCGATAAAACCTAATTATAAGTTGGAAACTAAAAAATAGTATATATTTATACTATTTTATATACTATATATAGTTACTGCATTTAAACATTACATTTCCTTTCCTAAATGCTAAAGTTCATTAAATAGAGACAAAGCCACTCAGCGCTGTTTTTTAAAAATTTTAAATTGCAGCAACTTGATACTTTTATTTAAGTTGCAGCTTGAAATTAGGTTACATCGGCCAGCTAAATTGAGGAACTACTTAAAAATTGTTTAAATTTATTTCTAAAGCAAATAATAATAATATGCAAAACTTATTTTATATTGAATTCCTTTATTACGCGTAAATTTTGTTACATTATGTGTGTCATGCACATTCACTAAACTCATTTTTTAATATTATTTCTAATTTTCAATTGTTCACTTTAATCGCTAAAATTACTTGAGCCTGCTAAATATTATTGAAATAACATACTGAAATAAAAAAAAGACAATTTCAAGGGTTCTTTCAGACCTAAAAAATGACACTTCTATTATTAAATTTCATTAAATAAAGACTAACATCTTTGTTCTTAGATGCTTCAATGTTCAAAGATCCACGTTGTTGATTTTTTATTTAAATATGATCTTTGTATAATATTTAATCACAGCTAAGAAAATGTAGCGAGTTAATTGAAATATGAAATGCCAGTAATAACAAAAAAAATTGATATGTGCGTATGTGCATTACACTGTACAAATATATTATTACGTATTTTACAGAAACCAAACAAAAAATACGTTTTGCCTTCTATATAATATTATACGCTTTAGAATAAAATTCAAACATTCATGTAGTTCTACAGTCTTACATTCTGTGGTTTCCTATTTGTTAGGTCTACATTACAAATTAAATTATTTACTGAATCATAAACCTATGATGTACCTAAGAACAAACATTTTAGTCTATATATAATGAAACTTATTATTAGAAGTGTCATTTTTTAGGTCTGAGAGAACCTGTTAATTTCCTTTTTTTTTTTTTTTTTCAGTATGTTATTGTTATAATACTTGGACACTGCTCAAGTAATTTTAGTGAGTAAATTTAACAATTTAAGACAAGAAATAATATTAAAAAATAATTTTAGTGAATGTGCATGACACACATAATATATCAAAATTTACACATAATAAAGAAACCGAATGTAAAAAATGTTTTGCATATTATTTTTATTCGCTTTAGAAATAAATTTAAACAATTTTTAAGTAGTTCCTCAATTTAGCTTGCCGATGTAACCTAATTTCAAGCTGCAACTTAAATAAAAATATCAAATTGCTGCAATTTAAACATTTCATAAAACTGCGCTGAGTGGCTTTAGTCTCTATATTTATCAAACCTTAGCTTTTAAGAAATGTTTTTTTATGTCCTTAAAGATTCTTTTACGCTGCCTATTTTTTATTAAAATTTGTTATTTTTATAATATTTGAACTCAACTTAGGAAGTTGTAGCAGGTAAATTAAAATTAAAAAACAAATAAAAATAATAGAAATCGAAATGGGAGTATACACACATGGCATTAAAAATATTAAAAAAACACAAAAACACACGCATAACACAGAAGTCGAACCGAAAGTAGGTTTTGCATTTTTGAAATAAATTCTTTAAAATTTAATTTCATAATCGTTTATATACGTTGTTGCAGCAAAAAAGTTAAATATAAAAAATTATATAAATAATAAAAATAGATTCAGAAGTATACTACGCATTAAAAATATCACAAAAAGTACGCATAACACAGAAGTCGAACAGTAAATAGTTTTTGCATATTGATAATATATATACTTTAATATTTAACTCAATCATTGTTAAATAACATCTAGAGTGTAGCATATAATGGTAAAAATGGTAATCTAATTTTTAGCTGTAAATAAATTGATTATTTAGTTTTTGTAGCGCATCTATTCGTTATAAATTCAACATAATTTTAAGTTCAGTAAATTGAAATTAAATTTTTATTTTCACTTACGTTAATTTTTGGTACATTAATTTGTTGATAATATTAAATCTAATCAAATCTTTAGTAAATATAGGAAATAAATTAAAATTGAAATATGCAATAATAATGAAAAATAAAATTTAGTATAAGCGGGTGACATAAAATATAACAAAACATACATAATATCAAAGCCAAACTGAAGATAGGCTTTGCTTATTATAATATTTGCTTAAGAATTATCTTTTATCATTTTGTATGTAGTTGTACAGTGTACAATGCTGTAATATACTAAAGTGCATCTGTAATTTACATTTTAAAATAAGTGTTGCTGCATAATTTTTAGATATAACTGCGCAGTGTGAAATTATTCCGTTATGGATCCCATTTTGTGTTTAATGATTAAAAAGAACGTGTTATTTCATGTTTTCAATGCCTTTAATCAAACATGTAGTCTTATTCTATTTCTTATGATCATTCTATTATTTATTTTTTTGTAATAGGGTGGTTACATTCATGTTAAAGTCAACGCCATAAGTGAGCGCTAAATAATATCGCCTGGTATGGGAAAATGGCACATTTTGATAATTTTAAAATACTTTGCAATATTTTTGAGAGAATTGATGCTATTAACAAGTTGAAATATAGTTCAAGTATACGAGAAAAAAAACACGTTTGTAGTATGCTAAGCAATGTTATTCATTGCTCAAATATGGCATCGAAGCACATTCATTATGATGTTATGGGCACACACCTTATTGGATAATTAGCTCGATGTACTTAACCTTTTTAATGATCTTTTTGAGCAATTGCTTCAAAGCTTTTTATATTTTGACTGTGCCTGTATTTTGGTTTGTACACGGAAATGAAATTATTTAATTAATGCTTCATTTATGTCAATAAAGCATAATTAGTGCCAAATTAGAACAACAAAAATAAATATGCTGTGCAGCATAATATTTATGCTACTGAAGCGTATTGAAATTGTGATGCATTGCAAAAATTATGCTAGGGCTAAATAATGTAACATAAATAATATTTATTTTTCTAAAAAAATTTATATTATTATATTCAATATAGCTATAAAAGTCTATTTTATAAAATAAAATTATTAAATTTAAAAAAAATTATTGTTGTAATAATTTTAAAAGTCAATCAATTAAGTTAGAATTGCATTAAATTTTAGAAAAATAAAGATACTCCAAACAATAAATGAATGAATAAGTAAGTGAGTAAGTAAGTAAGTAAGTAAGTAAGTAAGTAAGTAAGTAAGTAAGTAAGTAAGTAAGTAAGTAAGTAAGTAAGTAAGTAAGTAAGTAAGTAAGTAAGTAAGTAAGTAAGTAAGTAAGTAAGTAAGTAAGTAAGTAAGTAAATAAACAAATAAACAAACAAATAAAGAAGTAAATAAATAAATACATAAATAAATAAATAAATAAATAAATAAATAAATAAATAAATAAATAAATAAATAAATAAATAAATAAATAAATAAATTAATAAATAAATAAATAAATAAATAAATAAATAAATAAATAAATAAATAAATAAATAAATAATTAAATAAATTTTGGCATCTACAAACAAACAAAAAAGATCCGACGCACGACATTTGCAGTTAAAAATGTTGTAATTGTAATTATGAGAGGAGGCAATCCTGTGATGCCAATATCTGCATTTTTATTTTTTTTTATTAGTTTTATTTGAAATGTAGTTTAAAATGCATGTGATAAGTTGCAAGCCTCAGTGCTGTCCTAAATGCCCAAAAAACTTAAAAAATGCATCTGAAACTATTTAAAAGTAAAATAGTATAGAATAGTATAGTATAAATAGTAATTCAAGATATACTGCTCCATATGTTGATAACTATCAAAATTACTTAGACTCGGTAGTTTGTGTTGTAAATGAAACAAATAATAAATATCTTAAAATTACAATTTATATTAAAATTAAGAAATTTAAAAATAAAAAATAAGTCACAGAAATTGAAAAAAGTAATTATTTACTTCTATCACTTACAATTCAAACATTTAATTTAGCAATACATTTTACATTTTGTACATTTGTACATTTTGCTGCATTCCTGTCTTTATAGCATTTATTTATTTACTTATTTGTTTATTTTTTATTTGTTTATTTATTTATTTATTTATTTATTTATTTATTTATTTATTTATTTATTTATTTATTGATTTATTTATTTATTTATTTGTTTATTTATTTATTTATTTATTTATTTATTTATTTATTTATTTATTTATTTATTTATTTATTTATTTTTTTTTTTATTTTTTTATTATTTATTTTTATTTGTTTCAATCCTTTGCATATTGAGAAAATAATGAACTTCGTTTTACAAAACTTTTATTTAGGAAAAAAGAATCAATTTGTCTACGTATATTTTGTACACCATGAGAATTTCTAAATATTCCTGAAATTTAATACTCAGATTGTAAAGATAGATAATTCTGAAGTTATAAACTTTAATAAAAAGAGTCAAAATTTAAGTTTCAAATAGTAATAATAAACTGGAATATAAATATGTCAGCGTCTATGTTAATGAAACATCTAGTTTAATTAATTTTTGTATGATCATTTTATTGTTTGTTTTTTTAGTGAATAATGACAAAAACAAAATAAATATGCTGTACAGAATAATATTTATGCTACTGAAACGTATTTAAATTGTGACGTATTGCAAAGATTTTGCTATAAATAAATATGAAAACATAAAAATTACGTTCCTTTTTTTCTCTACAAATTTATATTATAATTCAATGTAGCAAAGATCTATTTTATTTGCAAACACAATTTTTCTCATTAAATTCACGGGAAAAAGTAGATAAAAAGTTACAATTAAGACGTTTTTTTATAATTAATTGGCTATATTAAAAAAAATTTAAATAACTTTATTACACTGCTGAAGAAATAACGTTTATACTAACAAGTTACTCTTAAAACTTTTTAGCAACCAAATTATTATTATTATTATATATTTCTTGCTTGCCATATTGTTTTATCATGCTACACAAATCCCAGTCTCAGTCAAGACATTGTCTTATTGACAGGTAAAGAATTGTTAATTAATGAAAAAGCACTCACGGGCCAGCCACGGCGTAAGTACACAGCCCGACATTCGCCATGACAGCCTAGAGAAACTGTGGAAACGTCTAGGCAGGCTGGTCGGTGCAGTTGGTATGAAAATATAATAATTGCCTTAATTGATGTTTTCCATGTTTATTTTATTTTTTTAACTATTTTTATTATCATAAGGAAACTGAAATTTTATACTTTTGCAAGTGCAACGCACATATTACAAGATATTGTCTGCAATGGATTGACAATAAAAGCTACAAAAGGAAATATTTATACAATTTTGTTGACTTTAAATATGTATATTTTAATTTATGTGCACGGAAAATTATTATCTAAAGAGTTACTAATTAGACATTTTTCATAATAAATTCGTTAGATACAAACTAAACTTTTAAGAATCTAACGAGTTGACTATTTACCGCTAAAGAAATTACGTTTACACTAACGAGTTACTCTTTAGACTTTTCGCAAGAGAGTTATTGTTTAGTACTAAAGAGTTATTTATATGTATCTGAATAATTTATTAAATTTATGTTTTCCGTGTGAATTATACAATAAAACTCATACTCTGTCATATTATTTTAATAATTTAATGTGAAGAAAAAACAATTTTATATTATATATAGGATGTGGAGTATTTAATTACCAAAGCCAAAATAAAAATCTATTGCAGTAAGTGACATTATTACAAATAAATGTGAATCTTTTTGTTTGCAAAAAAAAAAAAAATAAAAATAAAAAATGTTGCACTTGTAAATTTGTTCAAATTTGCTACAAAATCGCCTTTAGAATGGCATAACATAGTAAACGTTTAAACAAGTATTGAAAAACTTGGTACCTTAAGCTTCAAAAATCATTTACAGTTTATGAATTAATTTATAAAACTTTTATATGAGGTTATAATGTTTTGTTCATATATCAATATTTTATATGTTATATTTTGAGTGTCACTTTTTGAAATAGTGAAATAACAATTTTAAACCCATTTCATTGTTTTAACATACAGTAAGAAATGTAACAGATATAAAGCAACTCTCTCTCTCTCTCTCTCTCTCTCTCTCTCTCTCTCTCTCTCTTATTTTCTCGATTTATTTTAACTGATTTCTTTTTCTCATTCACGGAAAAATATCAATTACGTTATTTTAGGTGCATTTATGTCATTATAGCACAAATGTTAGAAAAACTCAAAATAATTGTGCTGTACAACATAATATTTATCAATATTGTATTATTGCGCAGTATATAATAGCTATGGAATATTAAATAAAATATGCTGAAAGTAAGCCAAACGAAATGCACAAATCTGACAAATTATTCAGTCTTATAGATGTAACTCTTTTACAAGCTAATAACTTAGTTGAAAAAAGCATACACAATAACTTGTTAGTACAAACGTTATTTCTTCAGCGGTAAAAAGTTAGCTCTTTAAATTATAAAAAAAGTTGTTACATCTGCGAGATTCTAAAAGCAATAAAATAGAAACTATTTAGTTAATTTTTTCCGTGCAGCAAAATTATTACGTAGTTATTCATGTCAGATTTAGTTACGCTCTTATTATATCATTTTTTGCCCACAGAAAACTGAGGAGTACACAAACGATTTGTTGTACAGCAAAGTAACTTTTAAGTCAGCACTGCTACAAGCTGAAAAAAAACTAAGGACAGGTGGGAAGGAGCCACGAAAAAAAAAATTTTATTGTAGTTATAATTATAAAAGTCAATCAATTAAGTTAGAATTGCATTAATTTTCAGAAAAATAAAGATACTCCAAACAATTAATGAATGAATAAGTAAGTAAGTAAGTAAGTAAGTAAGTAAGTAAGTAAGTGGGTAAGTAAGTAAGTAAGAAAGAAAGTAAGTAAGTAAGTAAGTAAGTAAGTAAGTAAGTAAGTAAGTAAGTAAGTAAGTAAGTAAGTAAGTAAGTAAGTAAGTAAGTAAGTAAGTAAGTAAACAAATAAACGAATAAATAAATAAATAAATAAATAAATAAATAAATAAATAAATAAATAAATAAATAAATAAATAAATAAATAAATAAATAAATAAATAAATAAATAAATAAATAAATAAATAAATAAATAAATAAATTAATAAATAAATAAATAAATAAATAAATAAATAAATAAATAAATAAATAAATAAATAAATAAATAAATAAATGAATAAATAAATAAATAAATAAATATTGACATCTACAAACAAACAAAAAAGATCCGACGCACGAAATTTGCAGTTAAAAATGTTGTAATTATAATTGTGAGAGGAGGCAATCCTGTGATGCCAATATATGTATTTTTATTTTTATTTTTTTTCTATTAGTTTTATTTGAAATGTAATTTGAAATGCATGTGAGAAGTTGCAAGCCTCAATTCTGTCCTAAATGCCCAAAAAACTTAAAAAATGCATCTGAAACTCGTGAAATTACACTCAGGCTGCGTGTATATAAATAGTAATTCAAGATATACTGCTCCATATGTTGATAACTATCAAAATTACTTAGACTCGGTAGTTTGTGTTGTAAATGAAGCAAATAATAAATATTTTAAAATTACAATTTATATTAAAATTAAGAAATTTAAAAATAAGTCACAGAAATTGATATAAGTAATTATTTACTTCTATAACTTACAATTCAAACATTTAATTTAGAAATATGTACATCGTGCTGTATTCCTGTCTTTATAGCATTTATTTATTTATTATTTGTTTATTTATTTATTTATTTATTTATTTATTTATTTATTTATTTATTTATTTATTTATTTATTTATTTATTTATTTATTTATTTATTTATTTATTTATTTATTTATTTATTTATTTATTTATTTATTTATTTACTTATCTATTTACATATTTATTATTTCTATTTGTTACAATCCTTGGCATATTGAGAAAATCATGAACTTTGTTTTACAAAACTTTTATTTAGGAAATAAGAATCAATTTATCTACGTCTCTTTTGTACACCATATGGGAATTTCTTAATCTTCCTGAAATTTAATACACTCAGATTGAGAAGATACGTAATTCTGAAGTTATAAACTTTAAAAATAGAGTCAAAATATAAGTTTCATATAATAATAGTAAACTGCAATATAAATATGTCAGCGTCTATGTTAATGAAACATCTAGTTTTATTAATTTTTGTATGATAATTTTATTGTGTTTTTTTGTGAATAATGACAAAAAGAAAAATACATATGCTGTACAGATTAATATTTATGCTACTGTAGCGTATTTAAATTGTGACGTATTGCAAAGATTTTGCTATAAATAAATATGAAAAGATAAAAATTAGGTTCCTTTTTTTCAAGACAAATTAATATTATAATTCAATGTAGCAAAGATCTATTTTATTTGCTTACACATTTTTCTCGTTAACTTCACGGGAAAAAGTAGACAAAAAGCTACTATTAAGACGTTTTTTATAATTAATTTGCTATATTAAAAAAAATTTAAATAACTTTATTACACCGCTGTAGAAATAACGTTTATACTAACAAGTTACTCTTAAAACTTTTTAGCAACCAAATTATTATTATTATAAATTTTTTGCTTGCCATATTGTGTTATCATGGTACACAAATCCCAGTCTTGGTCAAGACATTGTCTTATCGACAGGTAAAGAATTGCCAATTAATGAAAAGCTCTCATGGGCCGGCCACGGCGTAAGTACACAGCCCGACATTCGCCATGACAGCCTAGAGAAACCGTGGAAACGTCTAGACAGGCTGGTCGGTAGAGTTGGTATATAAATTAATAATTTCTTAAATTGATTTTTTCCATGTTTATTTTTTTTAGCTATTTTTATTATCATAAAGAAACTGAAATTTTATACTTTTGCAAGTGCAACGCACATATTACAAGATATTGTCTGCAATGGATTGACAATAAAAGCTCCAAAGTAAAATATTTATACAAATATGTTGACTACAAACATTTGTATTTTAATCTACACATTATACAATATAACTCATATTTTATCATATTATTGAAATAAATTTTATGATACAAAAAATGCAATTTTATATATATTTAGGAAGTGGAATATTTAATAACCAAAGTACAAGTGCAGCAGTAGACGATATTATTACAAATAAATGTAAAGTATTTTGTTTGAAAAAAAAGAAGCTTGTTGCTCTTGTCTCGTGAGAGCGACTAGCCTTCTTTTTTTTTTTTGTATTTTATTACATTGCATGGCAATTTGCAAGTGTGTATAACCTAAAAAGACAAATATTATAATAATAATTCATTATTAACGGCTTTTATTGGGTAAAATCAGGCTACAGAACCTCTCAATTTAACCCAACTGTTTAACAGTACAGTCAGTTACAATATTTAAATTAGTATAAACACAAATTTCACGATGTTTATGTTTTTGTTTTTGTTTACTTATAAAATAATCTTACAGAGGGTATAATTTTTTTAGTAGCTTTGAAATACAGCCACGACCAACAGTGCTAAAAAGACATTTTTCTTGTTCTGAGTTTATACTGTACATGACAAAAAAATGTGAAACAAAATCAAATTGCAGACATAACATATGTATATCTTGAGCATTATATATGTATAGCCAAGATGCTATCATTATTAAATACAGTAACTTTTATTATTATTATTCTTTTATCTGAGTATTTCAAATATTTATTTATTTTTTAAAATAATAGCTAGCCCTCTTTTAATTTTTTTTATAAACTTATATTTACACCACCTTTTGTTACATCAAATGAGTGGTAAAATCAATATTAAGTAGAATTTTTTTAAGTCTATGAATAGGTGATAATGCAATAAAGATTTAACAAAAGGTGGCATATAATTGAATGTTTCTTACAACTAAGTCAACGTTATATGTCATTTTATTGGCTCTCTTCAGAGTGGTATCAATAAAAACAAAACATCAACTTAAGGGAGTAGGGCACCGGCGTTATATCTAAAAGACTAGACGTGTTTTGGGTCTAAATTTGGTGTCATTGTGTAGCTAAGGGTCACACCTAGCCGTGATACAAATTTCATGATATTTAACCGTCCCGAAAAAAAAGAAAAAAATTATTGAGATTATCATTGCGCCTTATGGGCTTCCAATTTTAAAAAAAAATCATATAACTTTAATTTGCACGGTGACCCCTATAAATTTTATATATATTTGAAATTGTCTCAAGCTGAAGTATCATTGTGCAAAATTTTAATTTTCAGATTTTTTTGACGATAAAAGTTTGAGTCTAATGGCCGACGTCGGTCCCCTACTCCCTTAACTTACATTTTGACAATAAACCTGCTACTGTGCCTTTTTCTTCTTTCTTCTTTTTTGGGGAAAAAAAAGAAAAAGGAAAAGAAAATAAAAAAATAGAAGCAGTTAACAAAACTTATTTTAAATCTAAATTTATTATTATTTTTTTAAAACAATGAATTTATGAATTCAGTAAGAATTGCACTTTCCTATTAATAAAGTTCAATTTAATTTTTGTTAACATAAATGCTGTTTGTAAACCCTGTTCTCTTGCACCAAAAAATGCGCATTCCATTTGATTAACCATAGCTGATCGTCATTTTAGGAGCAGAGAACAGGGTTTACGAACAGCATTATAGATACTCTGAATACATATTTTATAATGACTCTTACATTTATCTTTTTTTTAAAGTCATCTTGCTTTAATATTTTAGCATTGGGAATAAAAATATTCTAAATTACAATCTATAAAATTGGTATCTTTCATTGAGAGGAAAGAGAGAGAGAGAGAGAGAGAGAGAGAGAGAGAGAGAGAGAGAGAGAGAGAGAGAGAGAGAGAGAGAGAGAGAGAGAATAAACAGTTCGCCACAGGACTGTTAACACTGCAAAAATACAAACTTCTATTTTTTATTATTATTTCTGATCTTGCTTTTTATCATTTATTTTCTGCAATTTCTAGATTTAATTAAATTACAGTTATATGTAAATATATAAACTAGCAATTGGGAAAAACTTATCGTTAAGGTATATTGAGCACATACAGGTGATTGTATGCGTGTGAAGCTTAAAAATTGAAGGGATAAATTGGTGTGAACACAAAACGTAATTATGTGTTATAGTGATCAAAGTGCAGTAGCATATCGGATATGTTGGACATTTTATACCCTTGCAAGCTCTGGTATCTTGAAATGAAATTTTTGTGTTTAAAATATAAAAATATTTTTTTAAAAAAGTCTATGAATAAAGCACAGGCATCCTATAGTATTCCTTGATATAACTCGCATTAAAGGGTAAGTACGCACGATGCCATCTTGGAGCAATAAAAAACACTGCACAGCATAGGACAAACATGGTTTTTGACTTTTCTTTTCCGTGGGAAATTATTTACTCTTTATTTTTTTTGTGTGTGTTAAACTGAAGCTTTGTGGTGTGTGTGTGTGTGTGTGTGTGTGTGTGTGTGTGTGTGTGTGTGTGTGTGTGTGTGTGTGTGTGTGTGTGTGTGTGTGTGTGTGTGTGTGTGTGTGTGTGTGTGTGTGTTACCAATACATTTTTATTATTATATATTATGAATATTATGTTATAGTGTATTACCAAATCTCATTTTAATTATACATTAAAATGTAATATGCATATATATGTACTTATAAAAAATAGCTATGATCAAGTTATGATAGTTTTTCTGCATCTAAATATGTACGAGAGAAAAACCAGTGTGTTAAAATATAATACTGCATATTGCATGTATACTTAACTACGTTTAATTTTGTTTTTGCAGTGTACGTGTTATATTCTTCTATGATATATAATATAACATCAATTTTTTTTTATTATTAGTAATAGCAGTGATTTATTATTAATATTAATATTTGGTAGCTTATTTTAATACATTCTAATTCAAAATGAAATTATACTTTAAAGCATATATATATATATATATATATATATATATATATATATATATATATATATATATATATATATATATATATATATATATATATATATATATATATATGTGTGTTTTATTTATAATATCATCACTCATCACTATTCATTGCTCAAGATATGAAGCAGTAACTTGAAATACTATTTATATACACGCAGCCTGATTGTAATTTCGCGAGTTTCAGATGCATTTTTTAAAAACTTTGTTGACATAATTGAGGCTTGCAAACTCTCACATTCATTTTAAACTACATTTAAAATAAAACCAATATATTTTTTTTAGACACTAGCATCACCGGATTGCCTCCCCTCACATTTATATTTGCAACATTTTTAATTGCTTCTTATGTAAAGAATTAATCATTATTATTAATCATTATTAATAAATAATTAATCAAACAACAATAAATATTGACATTTATAAAAAACTAAATAATTTCCTACCCGAAATCTGCAATTAAAAATGTTGCAAATATAAATGAGAGGTGAGGCAATCTGGTGAGAACAGTATCTAAAAATAAAAAAAATACAAAAATAAATAAATAAATAAATAAAAACTTTTTTATTGGTTTTATTTGAAATGTAGCTTAAAATGTATGTGATAGTTTGCAAGCCTCAATTATGCCCTAAATGCAACAAAATTTTTAAAAAATGCATTTGAAACTCACGAAATTACAATCAGGCTGCGTGTATATAAATAGTATTTCAAGTTACGGCTTCATATCTTGATTACATCAAAGTCACTTGGATTCGTTAGTGATGATTATAAAACAAATATATATTTTCTTAAAAATAAACTTTCAATTAAAATACGAAAGAATTAAAATAAGCTACCAAATAAATATAATATAAATAAATCACTACTATATTATATACTAATCTTCTAAAAAAAAATAAAAGTACAAATTAATATTAAATAATAAAATAATACATAAATTGTGCTGCATTCAGGTCATCATAGCTAGCTGGGGCTAAACTAGGGCAACATATGCCAATTTATAAAATATTGAAAATACATTGAATGTTTTAACTGTTATTAAGTATAAGTATAAGGATTAATATAAGTTATTTAATGGCATAAAAAACATGAAAAAATTATTATTTGCATCACAAAACACTTGATAGGACTTACATAAATAACATTAAATGGTCTCAAAACCCATTTGTAGCGCCATAGCAGTGATCAGAAAAAGTCAATTTATGCAGCCCGCACAACATTTTCATACTAGTTTTTGCCTGTTTCTGACGTCATAAACAGAAATATTCACACAAATTGCATACTCAACTGTTTTTTCACTCTCTCTTGTGGGGCCACATTTACATCTGGTAAAAGTTATCATCAGTTTTGTACAATAAAATTTATTAGGAAAAGCACATAATTTTTTGCCTGATGATACTAATAAGAGTAATAAGTTACCTATTTGTTATTGTAATTTGATATTTTTATAATACTTAAACACAACCTAAGCTTCATAGCAATTAAATAAAATTATATAAAAAAACAAGTAATATCAAATCATTTTAATTGTTTGTGTATGATACATTAAATAAAACAATAAATACGAATAATACAGTAACTAAACTAAAAAAGGGGTTTTGCATATTACTATCATATGTTTTATAATTAATTTGAAAGTTTATTTATGTAGTTGTACAAAGTGGCATGCTTTTGTTACCTAGTTTCAAGATGTCTATAACAAAATAAATAAGTGACTACATTTTAAACATAAGATCTACCAACGCACAAAAACTTTAGTCTGTAAATAAATGCAATCTATCATTAGGAGTATGAACTTTTTTATAACTATGAATGCTTGCACATTGCCTGTTTTTTATTTAAATTTATTGTTACATATTATATTAATAAAAAACAGATTAAGCGTAACAACAGCTTAACTTATAGTGAATTATTTGAAATAAAAAAAAATAACAATTTAAAATCGAATTGAGTGTATGTGTATGACACACATAATATAAAAAAACTTACGCAAAATAAAGAAACCGAATATAAAATAGGTATTTGCATAGCATTATTATTCGCTTTAGAAATATAAACTCAAACAATTTATAAGTAGTTTCACAATTTAGCTTGCCGATAAAACCTAATTTTAAGTTGGAAACTAAAAAAATAGTATATAGTTGCTGCATTTAAACATTGCATTTCCTATATGCTAAAGTTCATTAAATAGAGACAAAGCCACTCAGTGCAGTTTTTTAAAAATTGCAGCAACTTAATTTCTTATTTAAATTGCAGCTTGAAATTAGGTTACATTGGCCAGCTAAATTGAGGAACTACTTAAAAATTGTTTAAATTTGTTTCTAATGCGAATAATAATAATATGCAAAACTTATTTTATATTCGGTTTCTTTATTATGCGTAAATTTTGTTATATTATGTGTGTCATGCACATTCACTAAAATAATTCTTTTAAATTATTTCTTGTTTTCAATTGTTCACTTTACTCGCTAAAATTACTTGAGCGTGTCTAAATATTATTGAAATAACGTACTGAAATAAAAAAAAAGACAATTTCAAGGGTTCTTTCAGACCTAAAAAATGACACTTCTATTATTAAAATTCATTATATAAAGACTAACATCTTTGTTCTTAGATGCTTCAATGTTCAAAGATCCACATTGTTGATTTTTTATTTAAATATGATCTTTGTATAATATTTAATCACAGCTAAGAAAATGTAGCGAGTTAATTGAAATATGAAATGCCAGAAATAACAAAAAAATTTATATGTGCGTATGTGCATTACACATATATTATTACGCATTTTACAAAAACCAAACAAAAAATACGTTTTGCCTTCTATATAATATTATACGCTTTAGAATAAAATTCAAAGATTCATGTAGTTCTACAGTCATACATTCTGTGGTTTCCTATTTGTTAGGTCTACATTACAAATTAATTTTTTATTTTTTTTTTATTTGATATTTACTGTATGTCTTACTAAGCCCCCGTATTCGAGAGGACCGTTGAGCAGTGACAGAAGGTAGCCAGGAAAGGCGCAAGCGCCCATGATCTACCCTTTGAGGGGTGAAAGGATGTAAAGGAAGTGGTAGAGTGTTGGTAGAAAGGATTGGAAGGTAGCGGCTGTGGCCTATATAGTTAGGAACTGCCCAGTCATTCGACAGGGTGGTGCATGCAGGAAACCACAGAAAACTGCATGCGTGGACAGCCGACATCCAAGTATTACCTTGGATGCCTGGCCGACCTCTGCAACTCAGTAGCCCACACACAAGTCAAGCCACACCGCGAACCAACATTCCACACCAAGCACAGGTGACTCTTCATGAAAAGTTCCTCTGCAGGTATCTAACGCTGGCCGACGGCATGGAAACCAAGCATAAGCTAGCCACTGCGCCACAGGGCCGTGAATCATAAACCTATGATGTACCTAAGACCAACGCAACGATCTACCAACGCATAAAAACTTTATACTTTATATAAATGAAATCTATTATTAGGCGGAGTATGAACTTTTTTATGACTATGAAGCTTGCACATTACCTGTTTTTTATTTAATTTTGTTACATATTATATTATTAAAAAACAGCTTAAGCGTAACAACAGCTTAACTTATAGCAAATTGTTTGAAAAAAAAAAGTAATATCAATTTAAAATCGAATTGAGTGTATGTTCATGACACACATAATAGAACAAAACTTACGCAAAATAAAGAAACCGAATATAAAATAGGTATTTGCATAGTATTATTATTCGCTGTAGAAATAAACTCAAACACTTTATATGTAGTTTTACAATTTAGCTTGCCGATAAAACCTAATTTCAAGTTGGAAACTAAAAATAGTATATAGTTGCTGCATTTCCTTTCCTAAATGCTAGAGTTCATTTAATAGAGACAAAGCCACTCACCGCAGTTTTTTAAAAATTTTAAATTGCAGCAACTTGATACTTTTATTTAAGTTTCAACTTGAAATTAGGTTACATCGGCCAGCTAAATTGAGGATCTACTTAAAAATTGTTTAAGTTTATTTCAAAAGCGAATAAAAATGATATGCAAAACTTATTTTACATTCGGTTTCTTTATTATGCGCAAATTTCATTATATTATGTGTGTCATGCACATACACAAAAATCAATATTTTATTGTTATTACTTGCATTTCATATTTCAATTTACTTGCTACATTATCTTAGCTGTGATTAAATATTATAGAAACATCATATTTGAATAAAAAATTGGCAATGTTCAAGAATCATTAGTGACAAAAAATTTCGAACTTCTAATAGCGCATTTTATTACATAAAAACTATAGTATATTATCTTATATTTAAAATATAGTAGGCTATTTAATTTGTGATAAACTCCTTGAAAATAGGTCACCAAAGCAAGCCTCACTGTAGAACTACATAAATATAGTTTAAGTTTTATTATAAATTGTATTACAGTAATACGCATAACCTATTTTCTGTTTGGCTTTGGTGTTATGCGTAAGATTTGTTATATTATGTCACGCGCTTACAATCATTGTTTATTTTTCATCATTTTTCCTTTTTTATTTTAATTTATTTGCTATATTTACTTAAGTTTTGTTTAAACTGTATATTATAATAAAATTCATACATACAAATTTCATAAATTAAAATCAAAATATACTTTTTAATGCTAAAATGACAATTTACTGAACTAAAAATTAGTTGAATTTGCGCTTCAAAAAGTAACTAATTAATGTTTTTTAAGCTAAAAATTAGAGAACCATTGTATATGCTATACTGAAGATGTAAATAATTAATAAACAATCAACTAATTAAATATTAAAGCATATATTATCAATATGCAAAACCTTTTTACTGCTCGACTTCTGTGTTATGCGTGTTTTCTATATTTTAATGCAATGTTCGTGGTATACTTGTAATACTATGAACATTGCATTAAAATATAAAAAAACACGCATAACACAGAAGTCGAACAGTAAAAAGGTTTTGCATATTGATAATATATGCTTTAATATTTAATTAGCTCATTGTTCATTTACATCTTCAGTATAGCATATGCTATACACAATTGTATATATACAATAATGCAATAATGGTTCTCCAATTTTTAATTTTTAAAAAAAGTTTTAGTTACTTGTTGTAGCGCAAGCATTCATAATAAATTCAGCATAATTTTGAGTTCAGTATATTGTAATTCTTGCATTACAACGTATATTTTGATTTTAATTTAAGCAATTGTTATGTATGAATTTTATTATAATATACAGTTTCAACAAAACTTAAGTAAATATAGCAAATAAATTAAAATTAAAAGAGGAATAAAGATGGAAAATAAAAATTGATTGTAAGCGCGTGAATACATAATATAACAAAACTTACGCATAACACCAAAGCCAAACAGAAAATAGGTTATGCGTATTACATAATACAATTTATAATAAAACTAAAACTCTATTTATGTAGTTCTACAGTGGGGCTTGCTTTGGTGACCTATTTTCAAGGAGTTTATCACAAATTAAATAGCCGTTTACATTTAAAACAGAAGATATACTACTATAGTCTTTATATAATAAAGTTCATCATTTGAAGTTTGAAATTGTTTGTCACTAATGTAATGACTAATAATGCTTGCACATTGCCGATTTTTTATTTAAAAATGATCTTAGTATAATATTTAACCACAGCTAAGAAAATGTAGCGAGTAAATTAAAATATGAAATGCTAAGAATAACAATAAAATATCGATTTGTGTGTATGTTCATAACACATATATTATACATAGCAAAACTTACGCATAATACAGAAACCAAACAAAAAATATGTTTTATGCCTTATAATATTATACGCTTTAGAATAAATTCAAACATTCATGTAGTTCTAGAGTCTTACATGCTGTGGTTTACTATTTGTTAGGTCATCAATACATATTAAATTATTTACGGAATCATAAGCCTATGATGTACCTAAGACCAAAGATTTTAGTCATTATATAATGAAATTTATTAATAGAAGTGTCATTTTCTAGGTCTAAAATAAACTGCTAATTTCCTTTTTTTTTCAGTATGTTATTGTTATAATACTTGGACACTGTTTAAGTAATTTTAGGGAGTAAAATAAACAATTGAAAACAAGAAATAATATTAAAAAATGAGTTTAGTGAATGTTCATGACACAAATAATATATCAAAATTTACGCATAATAAAGAAACCGAATGTAAAAAATGTTTTGCACATTATTTTGATTCGCTTTAAAAATAAATTTAAACAATTTTTAAGTAGTTCCTCAATTTAGCTTGGCGATGTATCCTAATTTTAAGCTGCAACTTAAATAAATTGCAATTTAAAAATTTCATTAAACTGCACTGTGAGTGGCTTTAGTCTCTATATATAATTTATTTAAAGCTTTTAAGAAATGTTTTTTTATTTGCTTGAAGATTCTTTTACGCTGTATATTTTTTATTAAAATTTGTTACTTTTATAATGTTTAAACTCAACTTAGGAAGTTGTAGCAGGTAAATTTAAATTAAAAAGCAAATAAAAATAATAGAAATCGAATCGGGAGTATATATACGCAGTATTGTATACGCATATGGCAATAAAAAAAAAAAAAAAAAAAAAAAAACGCATAACACAGAAGTCAAACCGAAAGTAGGTTTTGCATTTTTAAATAAAATCTTTAAAATGTAATTCCATTATCGTTTATATACGTTGTTGCAGCAAAAAAAGTGAAATATAAAAAATTATAAAAATAATAAAAATTGATTTAGAAGTATACTACACACATTGCATTGCAAATATAACAAAAACTACGCATAACACAGAAGTCGAACAGTAAATAGGTTTTGCATATTGATAATATATATACTTTAATATTTAACTCAATCATTGTTAATTAACATCTAGAGTGTAGCATATAATGATAATCTAAGTTTTAGCTGTAAATAAATTGATTATTTAGTTTTTATAGCGGATTTATTCGTTATAAATTCAGCATAATTTTAAGTTCAGTAAATTGAAATTATGCAGAACAAAGTAAATTTTTATTTTCACTTACGTTAATTTTTGGTATATGAATTTGTTGATAATATTAAATCTAAACAAATCTTTAGTAAATATAGGAAATAAATTAAAATTAAAATAGGCAATACTAATGAAAAATAAAATTTAGTATGAGCGCATGACATAAAAAATAGCAAAACCTACACATAACATCAAAGCCAAACTGAAGTTAGGTTTTGCTTATTATAATATTTGCTTAAGAATTATCTTTTATCATTTTGTATGTAGTTGTACAGTGTAGGATGCTGTAATATACTAAAGTGCATCTGTAATTTACATTTTAAAATAAGTGTTGCTGCCTAATTTTTAGATATTACTGCACAGTGTGAAATTATTCCGTTATAGATCCCATTTTGTGTTTAATGATTAAAAAGAACGTGTTATTTCATGTTTTATATGCCTTTAATCAAGTTTAAGATCAATGAATTTATATATATAAATAATAACTAAAAACCAAAACATTGTCATAAAGAAACTGACTCCAAGTGCACATATTGATACGTTGCTTGATACCATGCTATTTTGTTTTATAACTATGCTACATGGCATAAATATTATGTTGTGCAGTATAATTATATATTTATGTTGTTCTAAGTTAGTATTACTTAATTTATATAAATGCAGCATAAATTACGTAATTTATTTCTTTCCGTGTTAGTATTTGCAAAGTTATGAGAATATTAAGACAATCATCAATTTCGTTTCATAAAACTTTTATTGAGGTCAATACCATCATTTTTTAGACGTCTTTTTTGTACACCATGAGAATTTCTAAATCCTCCTAAAATTTAATACACTCTGATTGTGAAGTACTAAAGTTTTATAAAATTAACCAAAATTTAAGTTTCATATAGTAATAGTAAATTGAAATCGAAATATCTCAGCGTCTATATTAATGAAACATGTAGTCTTATTCTATTTCTTATTATCATTCTATTATTTATTTTTTTGTAATAGGGTGGTTACATTCATGTTAAAGTCAACGCCATAATAGAGCGCTAAATAGCATGGGCTGGTATGGGAAAATGGTACATTTTGATAGTTTTAAAATACTTTGCAATATTTTCGAGAGAATTGATGCTATTAAATATCTTTTATTTTCTCGATTTATTTTAGCTAATTTCTTTTACACATTCACAGAAAAAATCAATTACGTTATTTAAGCTGCATTTATGTCATTATAGCACAAATGTTAGAAAAACTCAAAATAATTGTGCTGTACAACATAATATGCAATATTGCATTATTGCGCAGTATACAGTATAATAGCTATGGAATTTTAAATAAAATATGCTGAAAGAAAGCTAAAAAAAATGCACAAATCTGACAAATTATTCAGTCTTATAGATGTAACTCTTTTACAAGCTAATAACTTAGTTGAAAAAATCATACACAATAACTTGTTAGTACATACGTTATTTCTTCAGCGGTAAAAAGTTAGCTTTTTAAATTGTTAAAATAATTGTTACATCTGCGAGATTCTAAAAGCAATAAAATAGAAATTCTTTAGATAATTTTTTCCGTGCAGAAAAATTATTACGTAGTTATTCATGTCAGATTTTATCACGCTTTTTTTAAATCATTGTTTGTTCACAGAAAACTGAGGAGTAAACGAATGATTTGTTGTACAGCAAAGTAACTTTTAAGCCAGCTCTGCTGCAAGCTGACAAAAAGTAAGGACAGGCGGGAGGGAGCCACGATTTTTTTTTATTGCATAGTTATAATGTTAAAAGTCAATCAATTCAGTTAGAATTGCAATAATTTTCAGAAACAAAAAGATACTACAAACAATAAAAGAATGAGTAAGTAAGTAAGTAAGTAAGTAAGTAAGTAAGTAAGTAAGTAAGTAAGTAAGTAAGTAAGTAAGTAAGTAAGTAAGTAAATAAGTAAGTAAATAAATAAATAAATAAATAAATAAATAAATAAATAAATAAATAAATAAATAAATAAATAAATAAATAAATAAATAAATAAATAAATAAATAAATAAATAAATAAATAAATAAATAAATAAATAAATAAATAAATAAATAAATAAATAAATAAATATTGACATTTACAAACAAACAAAAGATCCGACGCATGACATTTGCAGTTAAAAATGTTGTAATTATAATTGTGAGAGGAGGCAATCCTATAATGCCAATATCCGCATATTTTTATTAGTTTTATTTGAAATGTAGTTTAAAATTCATGTGAGAAGTGGCAAGCCTCAGTGCTGTCCTAAATGCCCAAAAAACTTAAAAAATGCATCTGAAGCTCGTGAAATTACACTCAGGCTGCGTGTATATAAATAGTAATTCAAGATAAACTGCTTCATTTGTTGATAACTATCAAAATCACTTGGATTTGGTAGTTAGTGTTGTAAATGAAACAAATAATAAATATCTTAAAGTTACAATTTCAATTAAAATTAAGAAATTTAAAAATAAGTCAAAGAAATTGATAAAAGTAATTATTTACTTCCATAACTTAAAATTCAAACATTTAATTTACCAATATGTACAGTTTGCTGTATCCTTGTCACTATAGCATTTATTTATTTACTTTTTTGTTTATTTATTTATTTATTTATTTTATTTATTTTTTTATTTATTTATTTATTTATTTATTTATTTATTTATTTATTTATTTATTTCTATTTTTTACAATCCTTGGCATATTGAGAAAATCATGAACTTTGTTTTACAAAACTTTTATTTAGGAAAATAGAATCAATTGATCTACGTCTATTTTGTACACCATGAGGATTTCTAAATCTTCCTGAAAATTAATACACTCAGATTGTGAAGATATGTAATTCTGAAAATATAAACTTTAATAAAAAGAGCCAAAATTTAAGTTTCATAATATATAATAATAGTAAACTGCAATATAAATATGTCAGCGTCTATGTTAAAGAAACGTCTAGTTTTATTAATTTTAATATGATCATTTTATTGCTGTTTTTTGTAGTGAATATAGACAAAAACAAAAATAAATATGCTGTACAGAATAATATTTATGCTACTGTAGCGTATTTAAATTGTGACGTATTGCAAAGATTTTGCTATAAATAAATATGAAAACATAAAAATTACGTTCCTTTTTTTCTCGACAAATTAATATTATAATTCAATGTAGCAAAGATCTATTTTATTTGCAAACACAATTTTACTCATTAACATCACGGGAAAAAGTAGATAAAAAGTTACTATTAAGACGTTTTTTTATAATTAATTTGCTATAATAAAATTTTTTTAAATAACTTTATTACACTGCTGTAGAAATAACGTTTATACTAACAAGTTACTCTTAAAACTTTTTAGCAACCAAATTATTATTATTATAAATTTTTTGCTTGCCATATTGTGTTATCATGCTACACAAATCCTAGTATCAGTCAAGACATTGTCTTATCGACAGGTAAAGAATTGCCAATTAATGAAAAAGCACTCACCGGCCGGCCACGGCGCAAGTATACAGCCCGACATTCGCCATGACAGCCTAGAGAAACCGTGGAAACGTCTAGGCAGGCTGGTCGGTGCAGTTGGTATGTAAATGAATAATGTCTTAAATTGATGTTTTCCATGTTTTGTTTTTTTAACTATTTTTATTATTATAAAGAAACATAAATTTTATACTTTTGCAAGTGCAACGCACATATTACAAGATATTGTCTGCAATGGATTGACAATAAAAGCTACAAAGTGAAATATTTATACAAATATGTTGACTACAAACATTTGTATTTTAATCAACACATTATACAATATAACTCATACTCTATCATATTATTGAAATAAATTTTATGATACAGAAAAAGCAATTTTATATATATTTAGAAAGTGGAATATTTAATAACCAAAGTACAAGTGCAGCAGTAGACGATATTATTACAAATAAATGTAAAGTATTTTGTTTAAAAAAAAAAGAAGAAGAAGAAGCTTGTTGCTCTTGTCTCGTGAGAGCGACTCGTCTTTTTTTTTTTTTTTTTACATTGTATTGAAATATGTAAAGTGTGTATAACCTAAAAAGACAAATATAATAATAATAATTCATTAATAACGTCGTTTATTGGGCGAAATCAGGCTACAGAACCTCTCAATTTAACCCAATTGTTTAACAGTACAGTCAGTTACAATATTTAAATTAGTAGAAACACAAATTTCATGATGTTTATGTTTTTATTTATTTTTTTTAAAATTTTTCTTTTAACTTATTTTAAGTAACATAGACCAAACAAAGTTGTCATATATCGGGTTTGCCTCCCTTTGTGTGATTGCATTATCAATATGCGTACTATTGTCTATTGTGACCTATTGCCAATATGAATATGTCAATATATGTCAAGTTGGCTTGATGTGCACTAACATTTATTTAAGGGGTAATCACAGTCCACAATTTTCTGCACCAAAAATTGAAATCTCAAAACTCAAAACTAAAAAAAAAAAAAAAAAAAAAAAGATAAAAAGATATTTAACATGAATTAACATTAAATGAATGAATGAATGAATGAATGAATGAATGAATGAATGAATGAATGAATGAATGAATGAATGAATGAATGAATGAATGTATGAATGAATGAATGAATGAATGAATGAATGAATGAATGAATGAATGAATGAATGAATGAATGAATGAATGAATGAATGAATGAATGAATGAATGAATGAATGAATGAATGAATGAATGAATGAATGAATGAATGAATGAATGAATGAATGAATGAATGAATGAATGAATGAATGAATGAATGAATGAATGAATGAATGAATAAATGAATGATACAAATGAATGATAAATAAAAATTGTATTGCTATAAGCACATATAATTACAATATCAAAATGACGGATGCCCCTGTAGATTGGTAGATAGGCTTTTTGTTGCACATTCTACTGTCAATTTGGTAATAAAGTCATGTAGACGACGATATGCAAGTAAGTACCAAACTTTACAAATATGCAGTAAAGTGTGAAGCAAAAAGCCTACCTACAAATTTTACAGGCGCTCCTCGTGTTTTAATAAAAAGCAATAATTTTTATTCTTTATTTTAATTATTTTTTCCAATTGCAGTAAAAATAACTGCCACTACTTAATAGAAAATAGAACTTAATATAGTTATTTAGATCTTATCACAAAATAGCACAACAGAAATATTAATAAAACAATAAATATACAAAATAATAATAATAATAATTATCTCGTTTCTTAAGTGCATAGCTAAGTAAAGTATTCCTTAATGTGAATCATTGTTGTGACCAACACCAACAATAAAACAAAACATTTTAGAACAATGGTGGGAGGGGATGGAAGAGTAAAAAAGTTTGAACACAATTTGGTGTAGCACTTTGGATGAAGTCAAATGTTTTACTGTTAATCTAATTTGTAACAAACAAAATTTTGCAGTTAAAAATTGTAGAGCCCCTACTTTTGATATCTCTGTATAGCATTAACAAACCATTCTATTTTTATTTTGAGAAAAATACTGCGGCATGACTACGAAAGTTAAAAGCTGCATAAAATACGGTTACATAATTTTTTTAAGGTAATAAAAAATTACCAATATTATCCACATAGGCAAAGAAGCATATAAAACCCAAAAAATTTACTGGGTTGATGAGGTATGAATAAAATTTACCTGTATCTAAAATTAATCACTTTTTTTTTGAGAATAGTAAATTTATAGGGTGGTTTCATTCATGTTAAAGTCGACGCCATAAGTGAGCGCTAAATAACATTGGTCACTATTGGAAAATGACTCATTTTGCCAGTTTAAAAATACTTCGCAATATTTTTAAGAGCCTTGGTGCTGTTAACAGATTGAATTAGTTTTTTCAAGTATGCAAGAAAAATAATTACGATAAAAAATAGCTTATTTTCGAAAGAAAATATCCAATAACCACGTTTGTCCTATGCTGAGCAATGTTATTCATTGCTCAAGAAGAGCTACGAAACGCATTCAGAATGACGTCATGCGCACAACTGAAACATATCATGTAAAAACAACAACTTATATATATATATATCTTCAAAATAATGCAATTATATGTATATAAATTTTTATAAAAACTATATTAATACCACATAAACTAATCGACTTATTTTCATAAATTAACAAACATATATTGAAAAATATTTATAACTTACAAGTAAGAAATACAAGACGAGAAAGATTTAAATTTTTGTATTTCATTTTTAAAATAGTAACAATTAAATATTTGCATCATTCATTGAAAATTTTTTTTAGTGGAACTCGTAATTCTACAATTGAGTAATATATTTTTTCTTTGCCTTTTAATGTGAACAAGTTTTATTGTTATTTTAATCAGGAATATTAAGTGAACACTTAATTCACTTTAAGAATATTATTGTTTTAAGTCTAATAAAAACTTAAATCAAATCTCAATTTAAGCTTTAAAAAGTAAAAATAAAATTCATTATATTTTCCCCCAGCATACGTTTTTTTTTTTTTTTTTTTTCCTTGTTATATATAAATAATATTATCATTACTAGTGTATAGTCATCGTAGAATTCAATATTTTTTTAAAGGCAATATCAAAACTTTTTTTTCTACAATATTAATTACAAAAAGAAAATACTACTGTAAATAATAAATATACACGGAAAATAATTACTACCAATGGCAGGTACACCAATCCTGTATTTTGTAATAGGTACACTTAAATTTGGACCAGGTAGTTATACACTACAATACCACTTAATCTATATGAGTCACACCTTTATTGTAGCAAATTGCACCTAGGTATTATTGTAGTATAAAATTTCCTGTGTTCTAGGTTGTTATAAGTATACCTAATACATTTTTAGTATTTATATTATAATTCTGGATTGTTTAATAATTTTTTTTATAATAAATAATAAGATAACATAATTTATAATATAGGCTGTGTCTCCTATCATTTTACAACTTTCAAACTTAATTTGTTGAAACCATATAAACCAAAGAAAAATAATGTAATTAGAAAACTATAGATTTGACAACAGGGAAAAGTTTTAGAATGACGACTGTCCCAATGTACTCTTGCTTGTTGTTTCCTCTGTTTCTGTGAAATCCTCAACATAACCGCGACGGATAAAATTATTAAATTTTGCAGAATAGATAGATTTAATATTCTTAAAAAAGAAAAAAACTTTTTTTTTTTTTACTTAAGGTTGTATCTGCATAACATTATATTTATTGAGCTTGTAGGCCATCCTGGAGTAAATAATTACAATGCTTAGCAGTGTACAAACTTCTTTTATAACTATATTTTCTTATGAAAATCAGTTATATTTTGTTATTATTATCTTTTTCGCATATTTAAGATACTAATTCAACGTATTAACAGCATAAATTTTCTTAAATATATTTATTTATATTTATTATTATTTAATAATAATAGTAATTAATTTTTGTAAACAATTCAATTCATAGTATTTTGTAAGCTAAGCGCCTTCAGGCTAGGCAACTTTCTCTGCACATTATTGCAACAGGTTGCATAACCAAGACTTTATGTAGGCGCGATGGCGGAACCAGTTTTTGTTGTTCCAGTAACACAGACACTACATAGTAACAATAACAACTGGCAACATGCTTGGTCAAGTTGTTACTTACAATAAATAAAACACTAAAAAATGTTTTTCTTAGCTTGCAAGATTAGAGGTACCACAAAGTCTTTATGCAAATTGAAGTTTTTACACAACCCAAAGATTATGCGTGTTGTCTTTTTTTACCGTTATTTTGCAGTTCAGCAAAAACAATTATTAACATAATGATTTCTTGGATTAATGTTGTATATACTATTTATACAGTATAGATATTACATATATGTATTTAATATATATATATATATATATATATATATTATATAAAGCATTAAAAACCGAAATATCAGTTTATTTCTTTTTTTTGTTAAAAATTTTGAACAATACTATAGTTTTAAGCATTTCGCAAAAAGCAAAACTCATCGCAAACATTTATATCTAGTTTTGTTCTCTGAATTTTGACCTAAATTAGTGTTTGTCAATATAGAAAAATTTAAAGTTAAAAATGAACATTTCTCAATTAAAATAATACTTTTTATAAGAATGAGAGAGAAGTTATTCAGTTGCATTGAAATAACTCTTTAGTACACACCAATAATTTGGTTGAAAAATGTTTAAATAGTAAATCATTATTATAAAACTTATTTTATTAGTAGTCAATATGATTAAACTTTGCTATATTGTCCAAGTTTATAATACTAAAGTTGTGGGTGGTGTCGCAAGATGTTATACAGCTAATAAGTCTTTTTCTCATCCCAACCCTGTTGTTCTCTTCAGTAGGGATGCTATTGCACCAAGCAGGTGTTAGTAAAAATCTAGTTTTATTGCAGAAGTTCAAACAAAATAACTTAAACTAACTGTATATTAGTATTAGAATAGACCACAAGAAAACATAAGCATTTGTTTTACAAAACAATTGATGGCACTAACATAAATAACTTTAGTTTGTCTCAAAACCCTACTATAGCTCTGTAATATTGATCAGAAATTTTTTATTTGTGCAACCCGCACAACATATTTTTACTTATTTTTGCATAACTTCACAAACATGAATGGTCACAAAAAATTGCACATTTAACAGAAATTTCATGCTCTCTGTGAGGCAACATTAACATATTGGTAAAAATTGTTATCACTTTTAAAAAAGTTTTTATAAAGGTCTTGCTTATTTATTAAAATGCATAATTATGTTGTTTTGATGAAGTCTATGGCTTTATAAGTCTATAAAAAAAATATAATTTCTTGACTTTAATCAAAAAATTATCCTTTTATCTTTTTTAAATGTAATTTAATTAAAAAACAATTTAAAAATGATTTTAATTAAAAATTTATCATTATAATGGAAATTTGGTACTGTATTTGCTACATCTTTATTTTTTATTGCTTTCATAAAAATAAACAGAACAATTGTTTGTTTGTTTTTTCTTAGTGAGTAAACTCATCAAAAGTGAGCACATAGTTTCTGTACTCAATTATTGTGGAGTTATTTTCCCCTTTTTCTGTAATTCAATGATTATTAATGGTATATTATTGGTTCATACATTGCATGAATGATTTACCAATATACGTAGATGACTCAAAACAATCAGTTGAGTATGCAGATATATCAATTTTTAAAAAATTACAAGTAAAAACAATAATTTTGAAATGAAAGTATTAAAACATTATTATTACGTGTAAAAGATAATTTTTATCGAAGATGTTTAAAATTAAATGGAAATAAAACAGAAATTTACAGTTTTGAAAAGTATAAAATAATTTTTTTTATTTTATATGATTTGATAAGGGAGAAATTTTGCTAGCTTATAAAACAAAACTACTTGGACAAGATATTAATGAAAATTTAAAATAGACAGTTCATAAATATCTTTCATTATTAAAATATAGTGCTTTTTGTTGGAAATATTTAATTAATTTAAAATAAGTGGTAATATTGCAAAAAGTGATATAAGTAATTTGAAGTGCAAATAAAATAGAGCAAAATGTGAATATGCTTATTTATGAGCTTTAATAATGTAACCCTAACTTATGTTTAGAATATAGAGTGTGCAATGACAGTTTTAGTAAATATTGGTAGTATTTTTCAAAAGCAATGAATCAATACACAAAAAACAATGAAAAAACATATTATACACTAGTACAGAAATTTATAAAAGAGGTCCACTGAGTGGTAGCAAAATAATATTTAATAAAATACAAATGACAATACGAGCTTAAAATATCCACAAGACAGTTGCTATCAAAATAAAAATATTTCTCAGAAACAATATTATTAAATAAATAAATTTTTAGAGGATGATTTATTGTAAAATATTTGTACATTATTCATAATGTATTTTATTATGCCTAAATATTATAAAAATATGCCTAACTGGGGGCCACGGAGAGAGTCCAAATTCTTTTCTGTGTTTCAAATTCACTTTAACTTTGCGTCAATTTAGTGACAATTGGAGGGGAAAATTTAGGGAGGGTCACGTGGTGCAGGAGAGTACTCTCGTATTCATTATGGTAATGAGTGGAGTATGAGGGCGGAAGACCGAGGTACATGTCCGTTGGATCACTCTCTACTGGGGTATTGTCAGACTTAGACTTCTCGGACAATTCCACTTGTTGTTGAGAGAGCAGATCTTTAGTCACCAAAGCCGATTCCACCGAGGCAGTATTGGGGTTAGAATGCGTGCTCAACGAAAGTGGCTCAGAGGATGTCAACTCATTACTGTTGCTGGCGTCACTGAAACATGAGCAAATAAAAATATCAGTCGGTATACCAACAGGGTCTATCACAGAGAGGTGTATGACATAGGAATGAGAGTTCGTGCTCAGCGACAGTGGAACAAGGGAGGTCATCAAGTGACAATGGCTGTCGTCATTGAAACATCAGCACACAAAAATATGTGTAGTATACCTATGTATTCTAGCTAATGTTTTACTTTTATAGACGTAGAAAACAACATTTTTAATCATTATTTAAATGTTATATTGACAAATATAGTTAGCTCGATTTACTATGATGTAAAGCAAAATAAGTATCTCGTTTTTTATGTATCGGGAAGCAAAATGTGTATTACATTTTTTTCAAGGGAAGCTATTTTTTAAATAACTTATAAAAAATGTTTTAAAGCATTTGAAACTTTTTTTATCAAAATAATTAGACGTAAAATAAGATAATATTATAAAATTAGATATATAATTAAATTTAAGTATATTTATATTTAGACCAATATATATATATATATATATATATAAATTATATATATATATATAAAATATATATATATATATATATATATATATATATATATATATATATATATATATATATATATATATATATATATATATATATATATATATATATATATATATATATTATATATATATATATATATATATATTGATGCTAACTTGTCGAAGTAAACGTACTACACTTTACAAATTTTGTGAAAAATGAACGATCTACACTTTACAATTTTATTGTTCAACCGTATATAGCGCATAGATAAAGAGAAATACTTAAAATTATGCTGTTATGTATGAAATGAACTCACCTCATCAACGTCATCATGCATGGTGCATTAGGTTGCTGTTGAGTGCGTTCCCTGTGACGACGTCGATAAAACCAGTGGATCACCTGGTCCCTAGTAAGACCACTTTGCTGAGCAATTTTATTTTTTTCTGCACGTGTAGGGTAGCGGTTGTGACAGTAACTTTCTTTCAGGACTTTATAGGCGCTCTCGTTGAACAATTGCGAATGTTTCTGTCCATCCCAGATTGTCCAAGGTAGAGGAAACATCCATTGGACACGATACTGCTCCACAGAATTCAGGGGCCGACCTTGATCCTGAGGGACAAAAATAGCAATGGACTGATTTTAGTTTTAATATTTAATATTGCATACATTGTTGTCTGTTTGCCAAAAATGAAAATCTTCTGTATGTATAGTTTGTTTTCCGTCATAATTGCACTTTTTAAGAGGCTAAAGCACTTTATGACAATATACATATTATATTCACTGTAATAAATTTATTTTATATTTAGAAGATAAGGTTTCCATAATTTATCGACTTTCATGAATAATATAAAACAAGTGATCCTCTAACTTTAATTATACCTTCTCTTCCTGATGATAGTGAGCACGGTACCACAGCTGTTGCAGCTCGGGGTGGTGCTTTGAATGAAAAACATGCGATTGGAGCACGATGTAAAGATCGTAATAATCCTCTCGTTGAAATGCAACAGCAGCCCGAGCTCGTAATATTGCCTCTTGACCACGAAACAGCTGACTCTGTGGCAGCGACCAGAGATATTCTGCAAGACGGCCTATGTCACCCGACTGCAGCATTGCCTCGCAATTATTTACCACCTGTATAACATTCAGTCATTAGACAAAGCTTAGTTTGTAAATAATTTGCAAATTACTCATCTAATTTGGTGTACAAATTGGAAAGAAAAGTAATATTAATTAGTCTTACGTATGTCATAAAATCACTATAGATTAATAAATAATTTTCAATTTTTTTTTACGTTTAATATTGTAAAGCTAAAATGTAACAAATACAGTATTCATGTTTTAGGTTTTGCAGAAGTAAAGGAAAAAAATAGTTGAAATTGATTAAAATAAAATTAACAATTTCTAGAATTTATACATGTATATATATATATATATATATATATATATATATATATATATATATATATATATATATATATATATATATATATAGGGAAAGAGGAGAGGAAAACGATATTTCAACAAAAAATATAACATAACATTTTTAATGTGTCAGTTTGTTATTTGAATATTTTAAAACTTCATAAGAATATGTTAACTAAAACTAACAGGTAAGCTAACAAATAAAATTATTTAATGAAAAAAAATCAAATGTGATTACATGTTTCCTGACTGACTTTGCTGTAACTTTGGCCATAAAAATATATATTATCATTTGAAATAAAAAATGAAGAAAATTTGACTGAAATTACAACAAATAAACTATTACATTTGAATACACCTTTTAATATGTTACATATAATTTTATATATCGTCAGCCTCGCGGCAACTATTTATCTGCAAATCTCGCCACGATAAACAAAATAGGAACAGATAATACAGGTAACTCAGGAGATACCTATTTTGTGCAGCATACGGCTAGATTTATCAAATATCTTTATAGTATGACAGGGTGAGATTTGCAGATACATAAAATAGACGCGAGGCTGTTGAAATGTATTAATCAATGTATTTATTTTTAACCATCCATTTTTTCTTTGTTTTCTTTTCTTTTACTGTATGTCTTACTAAGCCCCCGTATTCGAGAGGACCGTTGAGCAGTGGCAGAAGGTAGCCAGGAAAAGCGCAAGCGCCCATGTTAAACCTGATCTAGGATGTAGAAGGAAGAGGTAGAGTGTTGGTAGAAAGGATTGGAAGGTAACGGCTGTGGCCTATAGTTAGGAACTGCCCAGTCATTCGACAGGGTGGTGCATGCAGGAAACCACAGAAAACTGCATGCGTGGACAGCCGACATCCAAGTACTACCTTTGATGCCTCGCCGACCTCTGCAACTCAGTAGCATACACACAAGTCAAGCCACACCGCGAACCAATATTCCACACCAAGCACAGGCGACTCTTCATGAAAAATCCCTCTGCAGGTATCGAACGCTGGCCGACGGCATGGAAAACAAGCATGCTAACCACTGCGCCACAGGGTCGGTTCTTAATTCTTTATTCTTAATGTTATATTATATAATTAATATCATATATAGAATATCATTAAATAGCAATTTCTATTTTTATGCACGTACAAAAACAAACCTAACTTGATAATTATACACCAGCTCAATGCATTATCATGTTACATTGCTGCAAGGATAACATCAAAATTCATTCTATATTGTGTATAATTTAATTAGTTATTTATATCTAATATATCTTAACTATTTAAAGTAAAGATGTTCTTGACAATCACTTTATTTTTTAGAAAATAACAACAATATTTGGTGCGCTACGATGCAAAAATTCGTGCAGAAAATATGCATTGCAGCATAAATAATGCAATTTTGTTGCATGAGGTATAGCGTATATTGAAAAATTAAATAATTCTTCCAGAGTAAATATTGTATTACTTTTTTTTCTTCTACAAATATAAAGATAAAACATTTTAAAAAAACAAAAAAACGAGGAATACATGTTTTGATTGTGATATTTATCTGCAATGGTTCTTAGTTACCACTTATCCTCTGCGCACACACACACACACACACACACACACACACACACACACACACACACACACACACACACACACAAACACACACACACACACACACACACACACACACACACACACACACACACACACACACACACACACACATACACACACACACACACACACACACACACACACACACACACACACACACACACACACACACACACACACACACAACATTAAAAATCTCACCTGGTCACATTGTAAATTAACTGAGGAGGTCTGCACTGTGCTGAGTGCACTGTCAACTGGGAACAACTCTGACGAGAATCCATTGTTTATATCATGGTCCATGGTTCAGTTGAACTTATATCTGCAGTTCACTGCACATCACGCTGGAACTGCTTTTTTTGTTGACTGACAAGATCGAATAACAGAAAGAGAGTGAGAAAGAGAGAGAAAAACTCAAAAACACCTAACAAGTCTCCAGCTTTGTTCCCCTCATACTGCCAGCTCATTGGCTGTAAGTAAATAAAAACCACGCCATTATTGGTTCACAAATTACTCCCCTTAGCCACACATCTGAGCCCCCTCCGCTTTTTGATAAGAGAGGGGTCATTGCACAAACATAGTGGTTTTCATACCTTTGGTTTGTTTTGATATTATTATATTGTTTCAATAAAATTATCAATTAAAATGGTGTAGCAATTCAGGTAAAAATATAAATAAATAGTTGAAATTTTTTTAACTTTGATAAAATTAACACATTATAAAGAATCATATAAAACTAGAATTAAATTATAATAACCTTTACTTTGTGACAGTAACTTATATAGATTCATAGAAGAAAAAAAAAGAAAAAAACAGATCAATCAATAGTACAGTAAGAGGTCATGAGATGCGATGTGATTTTTTAGATAAAAATTATTTTTTAATAAGTAAACAAAAAAATGAAGAAAAAAAAAACATATGCATTTTATTTTAAGTAATTCAATTGAAATACTATCATGCTATATTTTCAAATAGAATTTCATACACTGTATAGACAAGCTTTTAATTCAATGTCATCATCTCATCAATATACCGCAATTTTAAATAATTAAAAAAAAACGTGCAAGGTATAGTGCAATGTAACTTTTCTTAACATGTAATAATAAAGTTTTATTTTCAAGCATACATTGTGCATCTAGTATAATACATATAATATATATATATATATATATATATATATATATATATATATATATATATATATATATATATATATATCGATGCTTCCGCGCCAAAAAGAAGCATATACACTTTCCAGATTTGCGACGAGTAGAGCATCTGCACTTTCCACCGCAGCATTTGAGTGGACTAGCGGCCATTCACTTAACATTGCAGATGCTTCACGGTGGAAAGTGCAGATGCTCCACTTGCCGTAAATCTGGAAAGTGTAGATGCTTCTTTTTGGCGCAGAGGCATCGATATGTATAGATATATATATATATATATATATATATATTTATATATATATATATATATATATATATATATATATATATATATATATATATATATATATATATATATATACAAATTATTTAAAATAATGAGAAACTTGACACAAAACTAAACATTAGATATATCAGATATCAATATAATATATTATAATACACGTAAATTTAACCAATACGTATGGGTTAAATAAATATGGATAATTGAATGAGTGATCATTGATAACGTGATAACAATTTTTTACATATGAAATGTTTTATATTTAAAATTAGTTTTTAAAAGTTTCTTTAAGTCTATTTGAAAGAAACCCATTTTTTACACCATTATTCAGATTTGCACAAAAACTATAACATTTTCAAAAATGAAAAAAGAAGAAGATTTTGATATGAATTTCATTTTTATACTATTAAGTCAACCTATGAACCACATAATTGCTCACAAAAACATTGTTTAATTTTTTTACCTAGCAAAATGAGTCATTCTTCTATGGTGCATATTTGCAATCACAAAATTCTCTCTCTCTCTCTCTCTCTCACTCTCACTCTCACACACAATCGTCTGCACTAACACACAGTAGCCAACATTATTAAAGGTTGATAATATTTTCACTCATACTATACACAAGAACGTCACTAAATCTTTTTATTCACCTCCATGGTATACAGTTTGGTAATCAAAACAACAAAAGACATAAAATATTACAGTGAAGTGCAAACTTTTTTGTGAAGTTTCAAAGCAAAAATAATCATTAAAAAGTTTTTATTATGACTTATACCCTAAGTTATACCTAGATCACTATTTCTTAGTGTTAATAAACGGGGATAGAACTGGCATTACGTTTTATGTTAGGGCCTGAGAGTAAACATAGGAAATCTTGTAAACCCAATATTGTAGCCATATAAGTGGCTTACTTATCTTAGAGAGAGAGAGAGAGAGAGAAAGAGAGAGTTCTGCATTCTATTTCACATGATTTACAATCACTATATAACATATAGCATAAATATTACCTTTTACAGCAATAATACTAGTGTTATTCTTGACATATACTTAAATACAAAAAATAAAACATTATTTGATCTCTCCGTGTATTGCGAGGTATAGTGTTATAATATAGCTAGACAGGAAGTTGCTAATTACACACTTTAAACTGCAATGAATGACGGCGTTACTTTGAAGTAGGTTTTGGTCATTCTAAATGTGTCTGAAACATAAAACTAATTATACAAACACTCTTGACTCAGAGCGCTCGTAAAAATAAATTTCTCTTACTTACTTCAATAAGTTAGGTTTTAAGTCTGATGATACAATATTTAAATAAATTACGAAAAAGAAATCACTTTTATTTCCAAATAGCATAAAACAGCACATTGAAAGTACTAGGTTTTATGCTGACACAATGTCTGGTCGAAATTTGTTGAAACCCCCAACAGAAAACCTCATATTAAATTTTTATTGCATACAAGCTTATAACAATTGGAAAGTATAATTTTAATAATATGTAAAAAAAAAAAAATTATCATATCATAATTATAAAAAAACTACATAATCGCAATCTTAATTGTAAACAAATAAATTATAAATTCACTATATATAATTTAATATCTTTTATTTAAGCAGAAAGAGAGAGAGAGAGAGAGAGAGAGAAAGAGAGAGATTATATAACAACAGATTATGAATATATGACGCAAGGATCTTTTCAATCAAGGTAAAACCGATGATGTCTAGGAATTTTTTTATTTTTCTATATGTTGTACACCTAAGTAAGGTACTTTAATGCTGTTCGTAAACCCTGTTTTCTGCACCAAAAATGACGATCGCCTATGGTTATTCAAATGGAATGCGCATTTTTTGGTGCAAGAAAACAGGGTTTACGAACAGCATTTTTGTCTACACTAGTCAAAATTTTGGAATTCTGGTTTTTCCCGCCAAAAATTCCAATTTTAGTTTTGCAACTTTGCTCATGGGACCTAACTTTGAAAGCACGTAGAAAAAAAAAAATATTCAAAATGAGAAAACAAAACTTATACCAAAACATAGGTAATATAATTCTATGTTTTGTACTGGTGACCACTTTGACCTTGAACAATTTTAAAGGTCATTTAAATACAAAATAAAAGTTAAAATGCGATTTAAAAAAAGTTCCAATTTAATTTTAAAAACTAGCACATACATGTAATAGTGCATTACTTTCCGATTCAGAAAATGTTTATATTGTTTGTGCCATTTCATATTTGTTATTATCAAAACGTTATTTGTAACGCGCCACCATGCGGGAGCGCGCGCTGTGTAGGCAGCCATACAGCACCCTGAAATAGCAGCAAGTGCTGAAACTGCAAGTGCATCCATCATTGACTTTATTTAACATATAAAACTACTTCACTGTATTCTTCAAAATGATACATTTATGTCTTGAGTTTGATTATCGCATTTACAATAACGATTCTATAACGATTAACGATAACAATATTCGGTTATCGATGCGTTAAAGTTTAACAGTTTCACAAAAGTTATTGTTATATACTAACAAATATATATATATATATATATATATATATATATATATATATATATATATATATATATATATATATATATATATATATATATATATATATATATATACAAATATATGTACATAATACAAATATATTAGTTAGTATATACAAATATATACTTACAAAATTTGACGATATCATCATCACATCGATAACGGTATGTTTTGCTCAAAAACTAAGACAAAAAAATTCACAAAAATTACGAACAAATACGTTTTTTTTGTTTTTTTTTGAAAAATATCTGAATGAGGTAGAAGCAAGATGTAAAATATTGAATTTTAATAAAAACACTGGGCGAAGTTTTAAAAATAACGATAAAGTTTTCATTATAGTGTGAGGCTAAAATACAGAACATTTGGGTATTAAAACCAAGGCTGTAAATTTGATTTTCTTTGTAGATTTACGTAAGTTTTGTGAAGAATATGCGTGTTTAATTTGAAATCTTCAGTTATGATTATAATTATGGGAAAAACTCGAATTCCAAAATTTTAACTAGTGTAGAAAAAGTACTCTACTTAGGTGTACAACATATAGCAAAATGAAAAAATTCCTAGACATGATCGGTTTTACCAAATTGAAAAGATCTTTGCGATGAATATAATTAATATATATATTATATATATATATATATATATATATATATATATATATATATATATATATATATATATATAGTTATATATATCGATTTAAAACATTTTTAATAAATAAATAGTATTACTCAGTAAACGAATTTACTAACGACTCGGATAAGTAGTCATTCAAAGTAAATTGTCTTTGTAAATTTACTTAAATCATTTTAAAAATTAAATCATTTTTACTTGATTGTGTGTTTTTAAGCAATAACCTGGACTGATGCATATTTTTATGTATAAAGGATGAAAGAAATGAATAAATAAGTTTAAAACATGAATTTATATATATATATATATATATATATATATATATATATATATATATATATATATATATATATATATATATATATATATATATATATATATATATATATATATATATATATTTTTTTTTTATATTATATTATATATGTGTGTGAACGTGTCTGTTGTAAAATAAAAAATGCTTTCATTATATTATACATATTGTGTTACTATACAATGTATAATATATTATAATAATTTGGCGTAAAATAGGTTTAATTTTCTTTTAATACATAATTAATAAGCTGTAAATATGTATCATAATATACAATGCAAAGCAAAATAAAAAAAAATATATTGTCCTAATTTTAACTATATATCGCTTTACTTATTTATTTTTTAATTTGCGATTTTGGGTCATAGCCAAAATTCTTAATTTCTGATATGAAATTAAAAAAATTTGATACCCTGTGACTTATATTATTTACCATTTATTCAAAATACACTATACTGCATTAATTATTTAGTTAATATTATCTATATCTTTTCTTTCTTTTTTAACTTAATTTTTCACACTTATGACCATGTGATATAAAAGTAAACTATACTTTTCAAAAAATTATTTTCAGCGAGGGAAAATAATTGAGATTTTTTTTTTTACTATTAATTTTCATGTTTATATATATATGAACATATTTTGAAAATACAACTGAATAAATAAATCTTTAAATGTTACTTTTTATATAAAAGAGGCTAAAATTACATAATTATACAAACAAATTCCTAAAAATGTCATAAATTTTAAACAAACAAATACAAAAGAATAATAATTACCATGATACTCTCATTTGTATTACTTTACCTTTACTACTTTTTTTCCAATTGATAGCTAAATGTAATACTAAAACATGATATTATATCAAGTTTTAGCATTACATTTTGCTATCAATTGGAAAAAAGTAATGAAGGATGTTAATGTTTGGCTTGTTTTTGAACTATTATACATATAATTCAGAATTGAAGTTAGTATGCATAATACAAATTTGAGTATTTGAGTAGTTGTTTGTTTAAGATTTATAATTTTTTTTTAGGAATTTGTTTGTATAATTATATAATTTTAGTCTCAGTTATATAAAAAATAACATTTAAAGATTTATTTATTCAGTTATATTTATAAAATATGTTCATATATGACCATGTAAATTAATATTAAATATAAAAATCTCATTTATTTTTACTCACTGTATTTAATTTATTGCAAAGTGTAGATTACTTTTATATTTCATGATCATGCGTGTGATAAATGATAAAATTAAATCTTTAATGCAAAACCAATACCTCAGATTCTAACATTTTTAGTATGTGTCTAACAAATTCATTATAACTTTTTATATATTTTTTTCCGGACAGTCCAATGCAACAATTAACTTTTTTCCATTGCAGAGTAAAAACTATATTTGTAACGTTTAATCTACCAAAGAAATTATTAAGAGTGACCTTTTTTCGAAATTTAATTGATTATAAATAAGACATTTTTTAAACATAATTTGTAGGTTCCAAAAAGCTCATAACTATATTTTACCATTTTAATGTAATAATCATATTATCTACCTAATTGAGGTTTTGCTAACTGAAATATTATGTTGTTTTTTTATAGTATTTTGTAAGCTAAGCGCCTTCAGGCTAGGCAACTTTCTCTGCACTTTGTTGCAACTGGTTGCATAACCATGACTTTCTGCAGGCGCGATGGCGGCACCAGTTTTTGTTGTTCTGTGTATTGTGAAATTAAAAGACTTTTCAGTAACTCAAACAGTTCATAGTATCAATAACAAGTGACAAAATGCTTCGTCGAGCTATTTCTTACAAAAAAATAATTCACTAAACTAATTTGACCTTAAATGCAAGATTGGCTGTAACGCAAAGTCTTTATGCAAATTGAAGTTTTCTTACTACCCAAAGATAATGTCTTGATGCTTTTTTACTGCTATTTTGCAGGCAGTTCAACACTAACATTAATAATGATTTCATGGATTAATGTTGTATATATTATTTAAACATTATATATATATATATATATATATATATATATATATATATATATATATATATATATATATATATATATATATATATATATATATATATATATAATTAAATTATTATATAAAGCATTACAGTTCTTGGTTACAACATTTTGAACAATACTATAGCTTAAAGCTTTTACCAAAAAGCAAAACTTATTGTAAACATTTATATCTAGTTTTGCTCTTTGAATTTGGACTAAAATTAGTTTTGGTTAAAATAGAAAAATTTAAAGCCAAAAATGAAAATTTCTCTGAAATAATAATTGCTGTAAGAAAGAGAGAGAAAAAGAGAGAGAGAGAGAGAAAGAGACAGACAGACAGACAGACAGACAGACAGACAGACAGACAGACAGACAGACAGACAGACAGACAGACAGACAGACAGACAGACAGACAGACAGACAGACAGACAGACAGACAGACAGACAGACAGACAGACAGACAGACAAACAGACAGACAGACAGATAACACGATACTTGTGTTAAATAAAATATATATATATATTTATTATTGATATATAACAGTAATGTATTGTGACATTATGTCAACTTTCCCTTATACATCTGTTAAAAGTCAAGTCCACCATTCTTTATCCACTGATAACGATTTATTTTAAAACATTTCTTATGCATTCAGTTTAATATTTGTCACTGTGCGGAAAACATGATCCATGATTTTATAAAATTTTTAGAAACAGAATAACAAATTATTTACCTTGGAATAGTTCAGAGCACACATATATTTTTGGTGTGCAATTTTTAAGTGAATGTGTAAAGTGGTTTTATACATATATCTCTTAATTTACATTTAAACGTAAGAAACCCTTTTGATACTGATAATTAATTACCTAACAGCTAGTTCAAGATGTAAGTTTTTGTTTATCTTGCCTCAATTTATATTACGTATCTAGCCATATTATTACTTAAGAGAATATGGTCAACGCATTCTTATATAATTTACCGTGCTTATAAACCATATATTTTGCATTCCAAGTATAATAATAAAATATATTGGTTTCATGCTTCAATTATAGTACGATTTATATCAGTAATAAATTTCATTTCTCACGTTTTATTAAATGAATATTATTATAATTATTTGTCAACGTGTAAAAATGTGTCCAAAATGTTTGATTAAAAAATAAATCACGTGTTTTGCTTGTGTAAAAACTTGACTACCAACTCAAGTGCTCGACAGGTGAGAAGGCTCGTCTTCTAGCTCGGTATACGCCTAGTGAGAGTGTCCGAATGACAAAACTCACTGTGAGGCACCTTCTAATTTTATTTGGAAGTCAAATTATTACACAAGCAAAATACTCAAATTTTTCCACATATTAAGCATTCTTAATACTTTTTTGAATGCAGAAAAATATAAAAATAATTTTAAACTGTAAAAAAGTACGTTAGAAATTTTATTCCTTAAATAAATAGTAAGAAAAAGTCAAATACATCATATGTTATTTACAAAGGAAAAAGATATGAGCTTTGACTAAATTTTGCGTGTAATAAAAAAAAAATAAAAAAAAAAAATGTTGAAGTTTAATTTCTGATTCAGTTAATAATAATAATAGATCTTTATTTAAGGCGCATAAAGGGCTTTTTCAACCCTATTACATGAACCTTGGCTAAAACAAATGCCAATATAATTATACATAAAAACATAATTTATTATACAATAATCAAACAATTTTCAACTATTAGGTGGACGCATACACATCCTAGTGACTTATGAGCCAGCTCAATCACAGTTTTATTTCAACAAAATTAACACAGTGTAAATATAACTGAATTTTATTTCACCACAACATTATTTTAATATCATTTCAATACGATTCAGACACATTAAAACCTAGGCGTTAAATATCGAGCTAGCAATTTTTTCTCAACATTGTTTTTAAATATATTTTTAGACTGATTACAACACAAATCAGAGCGGAGCTCATTCCAAAGTTTATAACAGATTACTCCTAATGAATTACTTGGAGCATCTCTACCCACAAAGGGTGCTTGCAAATAAAAGTCATGCTTTCTAGTCACTCTGGAATTTACACTTTTCATCAATGTAAAAATATTACTAAGGTAACTAGGCGCATAACCGTGCAATACTTTGTGAGTAAATGATAATAAATGCAGCTCTCTCCTTTCATTCACTTTAAGAACAGAAGTTTTTAGATAACATGCAGAAACATGGTCAAATTTTCTTAAATTAAACACATATCTCATTGCACTGTTCATAGCAGTTTGTAATCTTATTAGACCTTCACAATTTAAATTACAGTATACAATGTCTGCATAATCAAACAGTGGCAAGATAAGAGTTTTAACCAAGTGTAACCTTGTCGCCTCTGGCGTGTACGTTCTAAATTTATAAAAATGGCGAAGATGGCTATACACTCTTTGGCACACAAATGATACTTGTTTAGACCAATTAAAATTTTCATCAAAGAAAACTCCGAGATTTTTCACAAAACTGGAGTAGCCTATCTCCGTACCATTTACATTGATTTTTGATATTTCATCGTAATTAATTTGACTTTTACTAATAATAATAGCTTGCGTTTTTAACGGATTAATACATAACCCACGTAATTCAGACCACCGCGAAATATTAACAATGTCGTCATTCACCTTTTGGACCAATAAATCAATATCTTTTAATTTACCATGAATATATATTTGGAGGTCATCTGCATAAAGATAATAATTACAGAATTGAATTATTTTACCTATATCAAAAGTATAAATTGAGAATAATAACGGAGATAGTATACTACCAGTTGGAAGACCAAGTAATAACTTACGCCATAGAGAACGCTCTTCATTCCCCACAACACAATGTGCTCTATTACTAATGAAACTAGTACACCATTTAATAACACTTGCTGAGAACTTAATTGAATTGAGAATTGAGAATAAAATGGGGTATAAAATAGATTAATAAGCTTTACTATAATCTAACAAAACAAGAATAGTAATTTCATTCCTACCCATAGCCATTCTAATATCCTCAGACACCCTGACCAGCGCAGTTGTACAGCTGTGTTGCTTTCTAAACCCAGATTGCAGAGGGTCCAAAATATTATAATCTGTAATATGACTTAACATTTGTTCATTAACAATTTTTTCGAGACCTTTAGCTAACACACACAGCAAGCTGATTGGTCTGTAGTCAGACAGGGATTTAGGATTGAGTATTTTGGGGATTGGTTTTATAAGCGCTTGCTTCCAACATTCTGGGAAAACACTATATTGTAGCGAGTAATTATAAATATGAGTTAACGTAGGTAATATGATATCAAGAATAGGTAATAACATTGAAATTGAGATATCATCAACCCCCCTTGCATTACTTTTGAGACTCCTAATTGTATTTTTGATATGTAATTCATCAACAAATTTAAAATAAAATTCCTCCCCTTCATTAAGATTTACGTTAAACGTAATATTATTACTACCTTGGCTTATTAATGATGTGTTTGTATGTGTAAATTGATGAACCAGCTGCTCTACTGAAAATTTTAACTCTGAAGTTTTATTTTTATTAGAAACAAGACCATATCTTTTCAAATTACCCCATAATTTTTTAGAATTTTGTTGAATAGAAATTAATGTAAACAAAAATTTACGATATGATGTACGAATTAATTGCTTGACACGATTACGTAATTTTTTAAAGGCATTAAAATCAATTTGTTTTTTTGAAACTTTACATTTACTTCTTAATTTATCTCTTTCTTTCATGGACTTAAGAATATCATTATTAAACCAAGGTACTTGCTTTTTACCCGGGCAAAAACTTCTTACTGGCGCGTGTTTATTATACAAATTTATAATTAACTTTGAAAAAATATCAACTTTTTTATTAACATCTACCTCACTGGTAACCTCCTGCCACGGAATAACACCAGCGTCTGCTAAAAGGTTATCCATATTAATAGCTTTAAAATCTCTATATTGAATTATTTTAGGTTTAATCTGCGGTACCTGAATTGGATACAAACAATAAATTAGGTCATGATGTGTGGTTCGATAGGTTAAATTTGTCTTTAAATTTAGTTATCAAATTATGCTCGTGTTTTGAAACGATCACTTAAACAGTTGTGATAACATTTAGTTTTCAGCATTAGGGATGTTTGTCTTTTTGTAAAAGTAAACGCCATGTTGGATCACAAAATAGAATGGGTTGCATAGGTAATTAACTTTATTTTGACAGTTTCAAAACAAAATATATATATTTATTTAAAGCATGCATTGATGTTGTTAATAGTTTGAAGTGTTGTCTATGTATGTACGAAAAATAAAAATAACTGACTTATCTAAGTAAAGAACCAAAATTGCAGTTAATACAATGCTGGATTACTATATGTTATTTATTACTCCAGTATGGCGTCCAAGTGTAATACATATGACGCCATGCGCATACATACATCCTATATGCACAAAAATAAATACGTCATACTAGCCTATTTTTGCACATTTAGTTTAATACAGCATAATTTATAAACACTTCGTTATCATTATATTACATAATAGCATAATTATATCACTGTCCGACATAATTATTTGTGTTAATCTTGACATATACGCAGCATAAATTACGTAATTTTTTCCATACGTGTAAAGCTAGGTATACATAGTGATGTAATACAGCTAGACAGGAAATTGCTAAATACACGCTTTAAACTGCAATAAATGACGGCATAACTTTGAAGTAAGTTTAAGGTCAATTTTAATGTTTCATACATAAAAGTAGTAATACAAACACTTGACGCCATGCGCTCGTAAAAATAATTTTCACTCACTAACTTTTAATACATCAGCTTATTATTAAGACAATTTAATATGTATCTATAGTCATAAAACTGAATAGCTGAGTTTATTAAAAACTTGTTTAACATTTAACGCAACTTAATAAATTCTATAAAGTGGCAAGTATTTTTCTTCTTAACTGTTTTTTTTTTTCTATTAATTATAGATAGTTTTTAAAATATATAAATAATATTTTATATTATAATTAAGGAAGTGAAGTCGCACAACACATGTTCTTCTCTTCTTGTCTTTGTCGCTCTCTATTTCTCTCTCTCTCTCTCTCTCTCTCTCTCTCTCTCTCTCTCTCTCTCTCTCTCTCTCTCTCTCTCTCTCTCTCTCTCTCTCTCTCTCTCTGTCTGTCTGTCTCTATCGCTCTGTTCCTCGCTCTCTCTTCCTACCTCCCTCCATCCTATACTGCTTCCTTGAATTAATATAAATATAGTGAAAAAAGCACAAGGGAGGTTAGAGACAGAGACAGAGACAGAGAGAGAGAGAGAGAGAGAGAGAGCAAGAGAGACAAAGATCGAGAGAGAGACTGAGGGTTGCAGCAGACATACTGCTTTAGTATGCAAAAGAGAAACAATTTTTCATTTAGACTTTTTATTTAGTCAAAATAAACCACCCTTGTATAATTTCAATAAAATTAATAATATAATATTATGTAATAAGGATTGCTTTTTTAACGTAAAAGTAAACTTTTTATTATTATTGTAAGTCCATGTTTTTAAAATTTAATTATTATATGTTTGTTTTGAACTATATTATAATGTTTTTATGTTATTGTTACCCTATTACATGTAAATTTAAGATTATAAATATTTGATAATATTTAATACAGTGTCATACTGCAACAATATTTTTTTTTTAAATTTTTTATTTGCATCAATTGTACTACAGAAATTTTACTACATTTTTTTTTAATATGCAATTTTACGTTGAAAATGCATTGAATTTGATTTACTTTGATTCTCTGTACTAACTATATGTAGTTGCATAGTTTGCATGATTTTACAACATCTCTACTTCTTTTTTCCTCTTTTTATTATAAAACGCTATCTGTCTTTGCAGTAGTTTTTGAAACATAATAAAGTTAATAGTGGAAAATAGTTCAAACTAAAGAAGTAAAGTAATATTCTGAACCAAATTAAGTCATGCATTGCATTAAGTGCATATATGAACCACACGCCACTGCTTTAGAATAAAATTCAAATAATGTTGACGTAGTTCTACTGTGTGGCATAAAGTGTTTATCTTATTTTAGGCTTTTAATTAGAAATAAATTTGTTATTGTTGCTTATAAAAATAAGGTATAAATGCAGCATGACTTTTATTTCAGATAATTGAAATCCATGCATTACAAAGTATATTTTTTAGTAGTACTATTTTTTTTCTGAAAATGCGTTGAGGTATGATTGTGTCGATAATATACTATTTAAACAAACCTAGGTAAAACTAGCAAATAATCAACACGCATTAGTACTAAGAAAATGCATATATTGTGCATGCACATCACATATTGCTGTCTGTGCGTTTAAATGGTGAAAAAGCAATAACCATAAACTGCGCTAGTGGTTAATAAGCACCTTTAACAGCCAGAACAAGTGGCGAATAAGCAATAATGGTTCAAACATTTGACAGTTGATAAATCATTCATTCATTCATTCATTCATTCATTCATTCATTCATTCATTCATTCATTCATTCATTCATTCATTCATTCATTCATTCATTTATTCATTCATTCATTCATTCATTCATTCATTCATTCATTCATTCATTCATTCATTCATTCATTCATTCATTCATTCATTCATTCATTCATTCATTCATTCATTATTCATTCATTCATTCATTCATTCATTCATTCATTCATTCATTCATTCATTCATTCATTCATTCATTCATTCATTCATTCATTCATTCATTCATTCATTCATTCATTCATTCATTTATTCATTCATTCATTCATTCATTCATTCATTCATTCATTCATTCATTCATTCATTCATTCATTCATTCATTCATTCATTCATTCATTCATTCATTCATTCATTCATTCATTCATTATTCATTATTCATTCATTCATTCATTCATTCATTCATTCATTCATTCATTCATTCATTCATTCATTCATTCATTCATTCATTCATTCATTCATTCATTCATTCATTCATTCATTCATTCATTCATTCATTCATTCATTCATTCATTCATTCATTCATTCATTCTTATTTATTTATTTATTTATTTATTTATTTATTTATTTATTTATTTATTTATTTATTTATGTGCAACTTGAGATAGCCATGAATGTTTGCTAATCATCACTCGTGCCTTTCATGAAAATTGCCAATATTACCTTTTAGACTTAGAGGCATGGCTATCGTTATATTACATTTCTAAACTCACGCATACCAAATTATTCAAACGGATAATAGGTATTGCCTATTATTATTATTTACTTAAAAATTAAATTTAAACATTTTTTATGTAGTTCTACATTGTGGTGTGCTGTGGTAACCTAATTTCAAGCTGTAATGTACAAATTAAATTAGGTACTGTAGCTTAATCATTAGGCAAATTTGCATTATGACTTTGAATTTTACTCATATTTTGAGTTGATCTTAACAATTACCCTTAGACGTTACTGGTTTTTTAGCTTAATTTTGTGTTTCTTCAAAAGTTTGTGTACTAAACTTCAAATTGATGTTTCTATCGGTTATGTGCGTGGGAAAAAAAATTAATAACATGGTGAGCATAGGACATCCTATATCCCGTGTTTTTTTCACATAACTAACGGACAAATCTAATTGAAACTTTAAAACCTTGCTTTTGAAGATATTACAAACTTATGATTAAAAATGTTGTGCCACGTCTGAGGTTAATTCTTGACTTTAAAATTTTAGAATAATTACAAAATAAATATTTGTTTATTTTATAGTTTGGTTATTTTACTTCTGATATGAGATTTGAATACTAAAAGAGCTTCCTATGTATAAGAAATAATAATAAAAAATGTAAAATATTTAATTAAAGACAGTTGTACAGAAAATATAACTCCAGGTCTATAGAAAAGAAAATAGTTTTAAATAAAATTATTAAATTATAATTAAATTTTCAATACTTTCAAAACAATCACACACAAAAAGTATAAGAAGATCACATTTTTTTCTTTTTTTTTTTCTTGTAATTTTTAAGTTATAAATTTAGTGAATTTTTATAGTAAATAAATTTATGATATTTTAGTTTAGCTTAAAGTAATATTATTAATATGACTCTGTTTTGGAAAACAAAAATATTGAACAAAATTAGAAACAAATTTAAGAATTATATACAAATAAATTTTAAAGAATAAAAGTTTGCTCTTTACTTATTTTTATAACTCCCACACAATGCTAAAAAAAATTAATATTATAAATAATTTTTTAATAGTGTGATTATTTAGCATTTCCTAGGGTACTTTAATTTTGATATCTGACAAGCTTTACGCTTACTAAATATGAGATGAGTACGTACTTTGTTCAAAGCGGTAGAGAAGTAAGAAGTCCCCTGTAAGTCAGGCAACTTGTTGAGCATTGATGATCAACAAGTTGCCTAGCTCGCAGGATACGTTAAAACCGAGGAACTTCACAGCCCGTTAACTTAATTAAAACGCATTGAAATTTGAAACAGGACTTAATTAGTACGAAACTTTGTCTAACTCGATATTCTCAAAGTGTTTTTAAAATATTTTTTATTCATAACTTTTTAACCAAGGGGTGTATTGAAGATTAAAAGGCAGTTCTATAATCAGCAGTTTAACAGCTTTCCAACAATGTGCATGTCTATGAGTTTCTTGACAAATAATTCTGAAAAAGAAAAAAAAAAAAAAAAAAAAAAAGGAGTTATCCTTGCTCGTTTTTGTGACCTTAAAATGTTCGCATCCTATATTAGATCTCGAATACTAATAAATTTTACATCGTTGAAAAGACCTTGATCTGTTGATCACAGACCTGTAATTTAAGTCCTGAAATTTTAATTTACAAGCAAAAACTTGTATTTAAAGAAGTTGAAAGGTGAGAAAATTGCAAAGTCCATGTAATTGCAAATTAATATTCCATCTATGTGTTTTGTTTAATTGTCATTTATCGCATACATGATTTTTTTCTAATATTTATAAATTTTCTTTTTAAAAATAAGTTTAATAAATTGACTTCAGTTAACAAATCCTAAACCTCATCTCTTTATGCTCGATTATTTTTTGTTGTTTGAATATATAAACGATCCTTTTTATAAATACATATAATTGTGACAGTATAACAATAAATAAAACAATAATTATGCAAATAAAATTATATTTTACTAGAGAAATATATATGGAATACAAACAAGCATATAATATAATTATATTGATCCTACTTTATAAAAAAAAAATTAAAATCTCACATTCTGTTCTTTATTTACAGTACTTCTACACGGTTAAGTTTTCTAGAAACAATTTCAATTAAACAAGACGAGCGTACAGTTCTGTAAACAATAATGTACTTATAGTGTATTGAAATGTAAATATGACATGTACAAAAATCTTAGTAGATAAACTTTAAGTATATTTTATTTGTACGGTGAGAGAATTGAATTATGTATTTTTTTTGATTGTATTACTATCTTATACTGCCTCTTATTATTATCTATCTATTATCTTATCATGAATAATAATGAGGTTCGTAAAGCTTTTCCTTTTCTCCAAAAAAAATGCGCAATTACATTTAAAAAGCATTACATGATCATTTTTTCTCTTTTTCTCCTTTCTCTCTCTCTCTCTCTCTCTCTTTTTGAGGTTTTGGGCATGAAAAACAGGGGTTACGAACATCATGTTTGTAAACCCAATGTTTTATTGTTTCAAAAAAATCTCAGTTTAATTTAAAAGGCATATAACTTGTCATTTCTTTGTACTTAAAAGTTAAAAAAAAAAAAATCTTTACGAACATCAAAATAGTATTAGAAATATGATGTATTTTTGTTATAACCTAAATTCAGCACCAATTACATCTCTAGCCATACTGGACAACTATACAATCCTAACATAATGCAAACTGTAATAAAAGTTTTCCCTATACAAGCAAGTTTGAAGAAATTTTAGCAACAGATTAACAAAGTAAAAGTTTCTTCTATAACACAATACTTAGCAAACTTACTTCAACAAAATTGGGGGAAAATCCTCAATCTTATTTCTTGTAATTAACAATATTAGAATATTAGGAGAATATCAGTGTTGTTCGTAAACCTTGTTTTGTTGCACCTAAAAAATGCGCATTACATTTGAATAACCAAAGTTGATCGTCATTTTAGTATCAGAGAACAGACTTGACGAACGTCAAGAGCAGACTTTTGTCAGCCTGGGTTAGCAATTTCTTTCTCTACCACCGTAGTTATTGATTTGCTATATATTTTCCATTTACGTAATGGAAGCTGCACTTTTATGACGTCTTAGCTCACTAGTCCAGGGCATGAAGACAATCAATCTGTGACGTCATAAACCCGCAGCTGTCATTTTTTCGTGAATGGAAAATCAATTTAAAATCAATAGCTTCGTCCAAATCAATATTGATGTTTAATTGTTTAAAACACATTTTTTTGTTAAAGGAGTTTCTACGCCTTTGAGGGAGAGGGGGAGAGAGAGAGAGAGAGAGAGAGAGAGAGAGAGAGAGAGAGAGAGAGAGAGAGAGAAAGAGAGGAGAAAAAATATTTTAAATGCATTGACAATATTATATCATAAAAATATCATGGAATTAATTGAATTTATTATTATTATATTTTTCCCCATGAGTTTTGCATTAAAAAGTTGTTTTTAATTTTTATTTACAGTATTTATGGTACACTTTGCAGCAAATTTAAGCATCTTACAGTAAGATATAGCTTTCTAAAATGTTTATGAATAGCTACTACAAAAAAAAAATACAGTTTTGGAAAATATTACTATTTTAATAGGCACAATTGGAAGCACAGATTTTGTTTGTCTTTAAAAAAGACTTCAAGATTCTAATTTGTGCATACTTATGATAATTTTTAAAATTCTAATTAATATGTATGTTATTTATAGTGTCTACATATCTACAGAGAATATATTACATTCAGTCCTCAGTGACGTAAACTAAATTTCTCCCACATTTTCTCAACACCACTTTTAAAGCATCACATGGAGGGAGGGTAGAATGTGCCTTGCGTCGTGCAGAAGAGTTCTCCTGTATTAACGATATCATGGTTTGCATGGTAAGGTGGAGGAGGACCGAGGGGCAAGTCTGAGGGACTCCAGATTTGGGTGTTGTCGTATAATGAGTACTCTTGCACTGCTGGGTAGTGATGTACTAGCTGGTCTGGTGCTACTAACGTCGCTACCACCGAGGGGTAAGTTTGTGTGCTTAGCGACAGTTGCTGAGGGGATGTCAACTGGTGACACTGGCTGGCGTCACTGAAACATCAGCACATAAGAGTCTGTATTACATAGGAGTGTATTAAATAAGGGTGTATAACATAGCAGTGTATCACATAGGGATAAGTTTGCGTGCTTAGCGACAGTTGCTGAGGTGATGTCAACTGGTGACACTGGTTGGCGTCACTGAAACAGCAGCACATAAGAGTCTGTATTACATAGGAGTGTATTAAATAAGGGTGTATAACATAGCAGTGTATCACATAGGGATAAGTTTGCGTGCTTAGCGACAGTTGCTCAGGGGATGTCAACTGGTAACACTGGCTGGCGTCACTGAAACAGCAGCACATAAGAGTCTGTATTACATATGAGTGTATTAAATAAGGGCGCATAACATAGCAGTGTATCACATAGGGATAAGTTTGCGTGCTTAGCGACAGTTGCTGAGGGGATGTCAACTGGTAACACTGGCTGGCGTCACTGAAACAGCAGCACATAAAAATAAGAGTCTGTATTACATAGGAGTGTATTAAATAAGGGTGTATAACATAGCGGTGTATCACATAGGGATAAGTTTGCGTGCTTAGCGACAGTTGCTGAGGGGATGTCAACTGGTGACACTGGTTGGCGTCACTGAAACAGCAGCACATAAGAGTCTGTATTACATAGGAGTGTATTAAATAAGGGTGCATAACATAGCAGTGTATCACATAGGGATAAGTTTGCGTGCTTAGCGACAGTTGCTGAGGGGATGTCAACTGGTGACACTGGTTGGCGTCACTGAAACATCGGCACATATAAATAAGAGTCTGTATTACATAGGAGTGTATTAAATAAGGGTGTATAACATAGCAGTGTATCACATAGGGATAAGTGTGCATGTTCAGCTACAAGAGCTCAGAAGATGTCAACTTTTGACAACGGCTGGTATCACTGAAACACCAGCACACCAAATGATCAGTCGGTAAAACATAGGGGTATTTCACATTGGGGTGTATCAAATGCAGTGGTGAGAGTGCTTGCTTAGTGTCAGTGACTCAGTGAATGTTGACTGATGCCCATGAAAATATTTTAAAAAATTTAGTAAACCATTACTTACAGATTAATAAAACAAAAGAAAGTAAACTTGTTAAAATGTGGCATAATGCCTAAACTATTATTATAAAATAATTTTAATTTAATATACATTTTTTTAGATTAGATAGAAGTCTGCTGCGTTAATTTCTTTGGATCTTGATTTTTATAATAACTATACTTTTCTTTACTTAATACCATTAATAATTAATAATAAAATATGATTTACTTTTGAAACTTATAGTTTTTTTCCTCTCTGATGCAAAGTTAGTAAATCATAAAAAAAAAAAAATCTTTGGATATATTATGGGGGAAGCTCAGGGGTTTAAAAATTATTAATATGCTTTTAGAAGTAAAAATAGTAGATATAAACAATAAGCATATTCTAATTTTAATACAAAATTTAAAAATGGAACTACCGAGACGATAAGAATACTTGGCAATACGGCGAAGCAGATTTTTTTAATATAGGTATAGGCAGAAAAAAAAGTTAAATGAGGTATAGATAATAAATATAGGTATATATATATATATATATATATATATATATATATATATATATATATATATATATATATATATATATTATATATATAGACCGGTTGCACTAATATTTAAGAGCTGCCATTTTGTTGGTCAGTAATACACAAGCCAGCATAGGAAAAAATTCATTTTTTTTTAATAGCAAAACAAGCTTCAAACCTCAGTCAAAGCCTTATTTCTAGCTCCTAATAAGCTCGAAGAACATGAGAAAAATTCTTTCAGTTGAAATAAATTTTTTTTTTTGTGAAAAATTAGGAGAAATGATGTTTCTCCTATGCTGGACAATGCAGTAGGCACCACAAACATGGCGACAAAGCGCAAGGATGTGCAAGGGGTCTATAGATAAACTCTCAGGAGAAATGAATCTGTACCCAAAAATAGCAAAAGCTAACTAAAATATAAAATATTGATAGAGATGACAATTAAAATTAATAAATATATTAATATGATGCTTACGCCTGACGTCATACTGTTTACGCTTCGATGTCATACTGGATAAAATAAATACACAACTCAGCATTTGGAATTCGTGGTTTTTGGCTATTTTCTTTAAAAATCTCTCAAAATTGTTTATAACTTATTATTTTTCTCACATATTGGAGATACAAATTCAACCTATCAACAGTATAAATGCTCAAAAATAATGTTTGGTATTGTAAAACTAGCGTAATGAGTCATTTTTCTACAACAGCCCATGCTGTGAGTAGTCCAACATTGCGTCGACTTTAAAATGACGATCTTTTCGCGTCAAGAAGACGCTTCTACACTTTACAAAGTCGAGGCTGCCTGGAGCTTCTGCTATATAAAGCAGGTAAGTGAAGCCCCAGGTAGCCGTGACTTTGTAAAGTGTAGATCGTTCATTCTTCGGAAATTTGTAAAGAGTAGTAGCTTCATCTTGACGCGAGAAGATCGATGAGTGAAAACACTCTATAAAATTTATATTTCTTTTCTTTTATTTCAAGTCATAGACCACATAAAACAACACGTGCTTTTTAATGAATAAACACGAAATAGGATCTTCAAAACTGTAGACACTTTTTACCAGAATATTAATGTAGCCCCACGAGAGAGCGTGAAAATACTGTAGAGTATACAATTTGCGTAACTATTCATGTTTATGACTTCAAAAAGATGCAAAAATTGGTATGAAAATGTTGTGCGGGTTGCATAAATTGAATTTCCTGATCACTGCTACGGAGCTACAGTTGGGTTTTGAGACAAACTAAAGTTATTTATGTAAGTCCCATCAAGTGCTTTGTGGTATTAATGCATACGTTTTTCTCTGGTCTATTCCATTAATATTGTATGAAAAAAATGGTAAATTAAAAATCATGTATGTCTTACCACTCGAACCCCAATATGATAATCTAAACTATTGACTAAAGTCGCGTTAATGTGACACCAAATATACATACATGAATGTCGCTTATGATATTTAAAATTGTATTTGTAGTTCTATCAAGTTTTCCTCGCTTTTTTTCCTTTTCTCACACAACATCAAAGACAATTCAAATAATTTTCAAAACACACATTTTATATGATAAACATTTTATGGCTATGATATATGTTATCATTATTATTTTTGTATTATAATAACTTCTTTATCCAACCAATTTAATTTTTTAATTTTGCGCTCTGCATTCCTCATCACTATCATCATTATATATTAATATAATAATATCAAAAAGTAAAGATCATTTTATTTAATTAAAAATTTATAGCAACGTTTGTGCTAGTATAACAAAATTATACAATTTTTAGGTCACATCCGCTTCCGTTTCTCATATCTACGCATGTGCAGTAAGTCGAAACGGAAGCGGATGTGAGCTAAATTGCTTATAGTCAGCTTCAAAACAGTTGTTCCTTTATTAGTCAATTATAGAAATTGTACTTTTCATACTTAAATTTATATTAGTTGCCAATTTCAAAACTTAAAAAAATGAATGAATGAATGAATGAATGAATGAATGAATGAATGAATGAATGAATGAATGAATGAATGAATGAATGAATGAATGAATGAATGAATGAATGAATGAATGAATGAATGGAAGGACGGACGGACATATGATGCGAGATAGAAGGATGGCCATTTATATAAATTGCAACAATTCTACGTCAAATAATAAATACTTATATAGCAAGATATTAATTACAAAAATAATTTTTATTTTAATAATAATTACTTTTTAAATCTTAAATGGAAGAGAAGCATAATTTATTTTATAAAAGGCGTAGAACACCTTGAACAAAAAAAAAAATTGTGTTATATCCTACCGAACCTGAAAATCAATGTTGATTTAGCCAGTGTCATTGATTTCTAAAAAAAAAAATTTATTCACACAATGCCAGTGGTGGCACAGCTCGCCTTGTTTACGCGCGCGTAAAACAAGCAAGCTGTGACGTCATCGACCGCCAGCCGCATTTTGTGAATGGAAAATAAATTAGCCAAATCAACGTTGTTTTTCAGGTTTGTTAGGATAATACACAACTTTTTTGTTCAGGTTGTTCTACGCCTTTAAATTTGCGCCAGTATACATAGACATATCGATGGCAGAGTATGTACAAAAGCCGTACTGTGTACGGATAACTAAATAAAAATTGTAAAAAGGTTTGTCAGGCGTTAAAAGCAGGCAGTATTATTATCTACCCTGACTGTCGTTTGTGTGACGTAGTATTTACCTTGTCTTTACCTGGAGTGCATTGATGCCGTCTTGTACACTAGAAATCACGTAAGGATGTGGGCGATTTATCGATTTTCCCTGGGCAGCCAATAGACACTCAAGCTTTCAAGGTCACTAGGAGGTGGGGTAATGTTAACTAAATAGAGAGTTTTTAGGCGTTCTCTTATTGGTCGCATCCTTAGCTGGCGCCGACTGTATCTTGTACGCCATAGATACGGGAACGGCCTACCTGTTTTATATTTTTATTTAATTAACAAAGACGCAGAAAATTTTAAAAATTATATTTTTTTCTACAAGAAGAATAAAAAAATGTAAAAATATATGACCCCTGAACTTCCTCTTTAAAGCCCAACTTTCTACTTTTTTTTACTCCTTTATTTACTTTAATTTAACTTCGAAGAGACACATTATTATTTATATTCTATATGTATATATCATGTATCAGAAACATTTAACTTACATTTGCATAAAACTGGAATATAATTCAAATTCTTTATTCATTTATTTCATCCTATACAAATAATACAATAAAAATATGCATCAGTTCAGGTTATTGCTTAAAAAAACAAACAAGCAATAAGAAATGATAGTCAAACATTATACAAAAACAATTACACAATTTATAAATAAACAGAAAGACAAATTTTTATATGACTATCTGAGTTGTTATTAAACCCATCGACTGAATTACACGATTATTTAATAAAAATGTTTTTAAACTTTTTTTTAACATAATTTGATCTGGTTCTTTTCTTAAGATGGATGGCAGATTAAAATAAATGTTTAGAGAACCACAGGAAGGACCCCTATTGTACATTTCCGTTCTTTTATAAACACTTTGAATTTTTGCCTTGTAATTTCTCGTATTATGACTATGTTGAATTTCATGACTTTTAAAAACCTCCAAATTGAGGTTTGATTATATATTTGATTATATATGATACATTAATATAGTTAAATTTCCACGTTAATGATATAACTGATATGCATGATATTACTGAGACAGGACGTGAATGTGAGTCATAAATAGCTGATACTTGATTACTGCTTAGGCTAGCAGAGCAGCAACTCAGATAACGATAGCGCGGTGTTGCTTGATAACATTTGAAATTAGATACATTTATATCTAGCTATAGCCTCCACTTGAGAAACTTTCTGTCTGCGTGCATAAACACAAAATAAAAATCAACTTCACATTTTATATAAGATCTATAGCTTATTGTAGCTGCCTTCACATTTATTATAAAATATGTATCTTTATTTTTTAATTTTATACAATAAGAGATATGAATTGTCATATATTTTGGAATTTATTGCCAAATTCACTCATTGGCCAAAAAAGTGACCACGTCGCGACATTGTTTTACTCAAGAGCTGTAAATAAATAAAAGTGTGGAAATAATAAAAACAATTTCATTACCTTTTTTTTTTAGCTGCATCAATAAATTAAAATAAAATATAATTATATAATATAATATAATATAAGTACATATACAGGAAAAAAAATTAATAACCATGCATGACTAAATTTACTACTTTCCCAAAGAAATGGGTCTAAAATGGAGTTTGTACAATGCTAAACAATGTTGTTCAGTTATCCAATGTGCCATCGAAGCGCATTTAGTATGACGCCATTAGCATACACTCTACGCTCGAAAATTAATACTTAATAATTAGTGTTGCAGTCATTACCTAAATTTTCTATAACGTTAACATTAAGTTATTTTCATATAAAACGTAAACGATAACGTTAACTCTAAATTGTCCCCAACTATAACGTTACCCTTAAAGTTTACGTTAACTTTCGTTAACTATAACGTTAACACCTACTTAAGAATACATGTATTTTTTATAATTATTCATGTAAGTTTAATCATTTATAAAGATATTATTTTCCTTATGTTTATACATTTATAAATAGAAGGTAAATTTGATTTATTATTTCTCTTACCTCAAGACAGTTGACATTATTTATCTAGTATAATCACTATAAAGTAAACATTTATTTCAAAATGTAACTTTATAGTTATCGCTATGATAACTTCTATTTTTTATAATATTTAAATATATAACTTTTTACAATGTTGTGAATCTATATTATTTAAAAATAACCCTTTAACTAAAGAGAACTTAAAGGAATAGCCCAGAAGAAAATATTAGTATTTATATCACAAATCATTTGATGGGACTTAAATAAATAGCTTTAGTTTGTCTCAAAATCCAACTGTAGCTCCGTAGCAGTGATCAGAAAATTTCAATTTATGCAACCCGCACAACGTTTATTCTAAAATTTTGCATGTTTCTAACGTCGGGAACATAGTCGCGCATATTGCATACTTTACAGTATTTTAACGCTCTCATGGGGCTACATTAACATTTTGGTAAAAAATGGTCATCAGTTTTGAAGATAGTTATGAAGATTTATATATTAAAAAGCTCATATTGTTTTATGTGGTTAATTGGTTTAACGTTACCCATTTAACTTTTACCACTACAAGACTGGCTGTTATGTATGACAAGAACTCACCTGCTCGGCGTCATTATGCATGGCGTGAGAGGTGGTTGCGGAGTGCGGTCTCTCTGACTTTGTTGAGCGTCTTCTTTTCGACGTGTATTCCTGAACCAGTTGGTCACCTGGGTTATGCTAAGACCAGTGTGCTGAGCAAGTGCCAATCTCTCTTGTGAATTAGGGTTACGGTTGCCACGATAATACTTTCTCATAATATTACGATAGCGCCCCTTAAAGTTGTACATAGCTGCTTTGGCAATTGTCCCGGGCAGAGGATACTTGTTACGGAGAAAAGACCTTTCCCCAGAACTTAGAGGTTGACCACGAACCTGAGGAACAATAATACCAATTGACTGATTTGAGTTTTAACATATGATATAACATATGGTCCAGACCCAGGGTTTGGCAACTTCCAATTGTTGGCACATAGGTTAATGAAAACTAGCTAGAAACTTGAAGTTTTGTATACCCAGAGTATAATTTTGGAATTAATGGTAGCATCAAAAATGCGCTCAACTTAATATATCTCCAAGTGACGACAATTGGGACTCAGCTTTTTTCATTTAAATAACCCGTAAAAAGCTGTTACACACAAACATATATATCAACAATAAAAACGTTGGTGACGTCACAAGCTTTGGGGATTAAATAGAAAAATTGTATATTTGTAACGGCCAAGTTTAACGTTTATTCCATTCTGATTGAAACGCCCTTAACGTCATTTACGATTTTATCGTTAGATTGCTAACGTTTAGTGACGTCATAACCGTTGATTGTACATTACTTAAAGCATCGCAAAAGTGTGTATAAGCTTCTCAATGCTTAGTGTGTAGCATGCTAACTATTGGGTCTCTACCATACATTGATCTCTATTCTTAGCCTGAATTTCAACTTCTTTGTAAGTATCGTATATTTTCCATTATAACTGCACTATTAGAGTGTCTTTTAGTAATTTATGAAAATATACATGTACATATATAAAATGCATTACACAAATTTACAACGTACATCAGATCTACAACAGAACACAGATCCCATAGATCGGGCAGATTGTACATACACTCAACATACAGAGGCTAATTTTATTTCTTATTTTTTAAGAAACTATCGTACTGAATCGATTGATATCACATGTGAATTTCTAATTTTCAAGTTTATTAAGTATGAAAAGGTGCTGACCGTGACGTCATTTTGTGACTTTCAAAACTTATTTAATATTTTACTTAATAAACTCAAAACTTAGAAAATTTCATACCTATAGAACAGGACTATGTCCTTATTTAGAATATGCAAAGTATTTCATACATTTTAAAATTTCTATAGGTTCTCCTCATCATAACAAACTTATTTTAGATTTAGAAACTACAGTTTCCATAATTTAACAACTTTGATGCATTACATACACAAGTGTTGGTCTAACTATAATTACCTTCTCAAGCTGGCGATAGTGAGCACGGTACCAGAGCTGCCTCAGCTCTGATTGGTGCTTCACCTGGAAGGTGTAAGACTCCAGCAAACTGTACAGTTCGTTGAAGTCCTCGAAGTGAAAGGCTACAGCTGCCCGCGCTCGCAGGACTGTCTCATGACCCCACAACAGCTGATCCTGTGGCAGTGACCCGAGAAATATCGTCAGACGTTCTATGTTCTCCGACCCCAGCAGAGTCTCGCACATAAATACGACCTGCATAATATCAACATTCATATACAGTCGTTAATCGGAGCTTAGTTTGTAATTAATTAACAAAATACACATCATATTTGGTTTACAGGAGTAAGAGACAAATAAAATTATTGAAGCCTAAATTATGTTATATGTATATCATCACTGAAGATTAACATTTGTCCACATCAATTTTTGAAGTATAATTTAACAACAAATGTAGTAGTTTTTTAGGTTTTGCAGCAGCAAATAATATTTTGTGGCAGTTGTAAAGAAAGACATACTATATATATATATATATATATATATATATATATATATATATATATATATATATATATATATATTTAGAGAGAGAGAGAAAGAGAGAGAGAGAGAGAGAGAGAGAGAGAGAAGAGAACGATATTTCAAGTCCAAAGTATACAAAAATAATATGACAATGCTTTCAATAATTTGACGGTTGGTTATTTGTAAATTGTGAAAACTGCATACATATTTATTTATTGCACTTTGTTGTTTGATGTCACTGTTTAGAAAAGTTATATTATAATATTTTATTATATTTTCTAACCATGAATTATGATAATAATAAATTGATGGAAATGCAATAATAATAAATGCACAATTAATATTAAAAATTACAATATGCAATAATTTTTAAATTCACATGTATGCAGGTTTCAATGAATTTTTTTAATAAAGACTAAAAGATGAAGATATTTGTTTATATTTATATTTTTGTTGCAATTTATACTAAATATGTTATGTGTAAGACAATATATGAAATATACCACAATTTATATATATAAAAATAAAATTATATATTTTTTTTTATGTACAATATATAAATTTCTAATCGAAGAAAGCTATAGTAAAAAAGCGTTATTCACATGTCACGTAACTTTAAGGCACGTCCAATTTACGCGTCATATAAATCATACTTAAAGCCATAGACCGCATAAAACAACATGTGCCTTTTAATGAATAAACACAAAATGGGATCTGCAAAACTGATGACAATTTTTACCAGAATGTTAATGTAGCCCCACGAGAGAGCGTAAAAAACTGTAAAGTATGCAATTTGCGTGAAAGTTCATGTTTATGACGTCATAAACATGCACAAATTAGTATGAAAATGTTGTGCGGGTTGCATAAATCGAATTTTCAAATCTCTGCTACGGGGCTACAGTTGGGTTTTGAAACAAACTTACGTTATTTTTGTAAATCCCATCAAGTGTTTTGTGATATAAATGCTTATGTTTTTCTCCGGTATATTCCTTTAAGTAAAATTTAGCTTAAAAAAAGAAACAGATAAATTGTTCACAAAAATAAACTGTTTCATACATCTTCTTTGACTTTGTTGTAACTTTAGCCAACAAAATAATTATTCTCATTTGAATTAAATAACTAAAATTTGCTGCTCAAAATTACTATACAAATATATACTAATTTATATGTGAATATGTGAAGGAACTCAGTTTATAAAGTTTAGGGAATTTTATTTATTTATTTTTAATAATCAAAACTTTCAGTAGAATATCATATAATTTAGCAATTTCTTACTTTTTGCACGTACAAAAACAAACATTACTTGATCATTATGCCAGATCAATGCAGTATTATGTAACATTGCTGTATAAATATAACATCATAGTTTAGATTTACTTTACATTGTGAATAGTGATTCCTAAATAACATAATATAACCATAGATAAGATATTCAACACAAATACTTATGTTATTACAAAATAACAACATTATTTTGTGCTCTACAATACAGAAACTATTCAATGCACACGGAAAACATAAATTTAATAAATTATTTAGATACAGATGAATAACTCTTTAGTACTAAACAATAACTCCCTTGCAAAAATTTTAAAGAGTAACTCGTTAGTACAAACGTAAATTCTTTAGCAGTAAATAGTTAATTCTTTAGATTCTAAAAAGTTTAGTATGTATCTAAAGAATTTATTATGAAAAAAGTCTAAATAGTAATTCTTTAGATAATTTTTTCCGTGCAGCATAAATTGTGCAATGTATTTTTTCCATAATTCGTATATTCTAAAAATAAAATAAGTTTTCCAGCACAATTATATTATATTACTTCTTATCCTTTACAAATAATAAACTGAGAAATTAAAATTTTCACACCCGTAATTAATGTTTTGATTGTGATTCATCTCTGCAAGTGTTGTTACCCCCCATCCTATTGACAGACAGACAGACAGACAGACAGACAGACAGACAGACAGACAGACAGACAGACAGACAGACAGACAACAATAATGATATCACCTGGTCATTTGAGGGCCATACTGAGGATTCTGTGCTGAGTGCAGAACTGCTCGTAATTGGGAGCAACTCTGACGATAATTCTCTGTTTATATCACTGTCCATGGTTATGCACTTATCACTGCGCACTTCACCTTGGTACTATGTCTTTCTGACTAACTGACAAGCTGACTGAGAGAGAGAGAGGGAGAGAGAGAGAGGGGGGGAGAGAGAGGGAGAGAGAGAGAGAGAGGGGGGAGGAGGAGAACACCACACAAGCCTCCAGCTTCGTTCCCCTCATTCCAACTCTTTGGCTGGCAGCACGTCTATGCACATTATCCTTGGTTGACACATTACTCTCCTTGTCACAGAGAATGCATTTTTCATACCTTTGGTATTTTTTATTGATATAATATTGTTCCAATAAAGTGATCACGTTAGCATATGGCGTAGCAATTCAGGTGGGAAAAAAGAAAACTAAATTTTAAACTCAATTTTCAAATTTGATATAGTACATATAAAATTTTATTAAATTGTAAATAAAAATAATTTCTCTACCTTTTTATGAAATAAATCAAATCAATCAGTAGAAAAATAAGAGGATATAAGATGACAAGGATGTAATTTTTAGTGACATTATATCTGTATAATAATAATAAAAAAAAAAAGAATAAATAAAAATGATAATCACGCATTTTCTTGTAATTTAAATGAAATACTTGAATGCTATAACTTTAAATGGTCTTTAAATTCGTACATTTCCAATTAAATGTCATCAAAATACGGTAAAATTAATAATAATGATAATGAAAAACACACACAAGGAAATAAATTGGGTTCTAAGAGAGAAAATGTACAATAAGAAGTGCTTTTTGATATTAATAGACAGAAGTAAAACATGATCTAACTCTGGACAAATGTATATAAATGTACTTTCTTTTTATTTCTTCACCTTTGCTATACTAATTATATATACGTTAAAAATTTGTTATTCTATTTCTTTTGTTATGCACATAAAAGTTCCTTCAATAAACTACACACAACTCTTGAGCCAGCTTCGAAAATTTTCCTTTGTTATAAACATCTGATCATGACGTCGTTACCTGTTTACTGCGTTTATATGTATGGTTTATCATTGTTATTTCTTCGTTTACAACTTTGGACCTGATAAAAACGAAAGAAACTCACAAAACGACTCACTTTTATCGGCCCAAAAAACAAGATCAATCAATAAATGTGTCTTATTTTAATGGTCAGCCAATCACTGAAAATTAGATAAAAGATTAATAAAAGATATGAATATATATAAAAAAAAGAAGAAGAAGAAGTAAAATAACATTCTTTATTGATCAGGCAGCTTAAGTAGCCAGATAGAGAAATAGAGAGGGAGAAAGAGAAAGAGAGAGAGAGAGAGATTCCAACAACATTATTTTGTGCTCTACAATACAAAAACTATTCAATCCAGCATAAAATATGTAATGTATTTTTTCGATAATTCGTATATTCTAAAAATAAAATAAGTTTTCCAGCACAATTATATTATATTACTTCTTATCCTTTACAAATAATAAACTGAGAAATAAAAATTTTCACACCCGTAATTAATGTTTTGATTGTGATTCATCTCTGCAAGTGTTGTTACCCCCCATCCTATTGACAGACAGACAGACAGACAGACAGACAGACAGACAGACAGACAGACAGACAGACAGACAGACAGACAGACAGACAGACAGACAGACAGACAGACAGACAGACAGACAGACAGACAGACAGACAGACAGACAGACAGACAGACACACAGACAGACAGACAGACAAACAGACAGACAACAATAATGATATCACCTGGTCATTTGAGGGCCATACTGAGGATTCTGTGCTGAGTGTAGAACTGCTCGTAATTGGGAGCAACTCTGGCGATAATTCTCTGTTTATATCACTGTCCATGGTTATGCACTTATCACTGCACTTCACCTTGGTACTATGTCTTTCTGACTAACTGAAAAGCTGACTGAGAGAGGGAGGGAGAGAGCGAGAGAGAGAGGAGAGAGAGAGAGAGAGAGAGAGAGAGAGAGAGAGAGAGAGAGAGAGAGAGAGAGAGAGAGAGAGAGAGAGAGAGAGAGAGAGAGGAGGAGGAGGAGGAGAACACTACACAAGCCTCCAGCTTCGTTCCCCTCATTCCAACTCTTTTGCTGGCAGCACGTCTATGCACATTATCCTTGGTTGACACATTACTCTCCTTGTCACAGAGTCAGCATTTTTCATACCTTTGGTATTTTTTATTGGTATAATATTGTTCCAATAAAGTGATCAAGTTAGCATGGCGTAGCAATTCAGGTGGGAAAAAAGAAAAGTAAATTTTAAACTCAATTTTTAAATTTGATATAGTACATATAAAATTTTATTAAATTTTAAATAAAACTAATTTCTTTACCTTTTTATTAAATAAATCCAATCAATCAGTAGAAAAATAAGAGGATATAAGATGACAAGGATGTAATTTTTAGATGGCATTATATCTGTATAATAATAAAAAAAAATGAATAAATAAAAATGATAATCATGCATTTTCTTTTCGTGTAATTTAAATGAAATACTTTAATGCTTTAACTTTAAATGGTCTTTAAATTCATACACTTCCAACTCAATATCATCAAAATACGGCAAAATAAATAATAATGATAATGAAAAACACACACAAAAAAGGAAATAAATTGGGTTCTAAGAGAGAAAATGTATATAAGAAGTGCTTTTTGATACTAATTGACAGAAGTAAAACACGATCTAACTCTGGACTAATGTATATAATTGTACTTTCTTTTTATTTCTTCACCTTTGCTATACTAATTATATATACGTTAAAAATTTGTTTTTCTATTTCTTCTGTTATGCACATAAAAGTTCGTTCAATAAACTACACACAACTCTTGAGCCAGCTTCGAAAATTTTCCTTTGTTATAAACATCTGATCATGACGTCGTTACCTGTTTACTGCATTTATATGTATGGTTTATCATTGTTATTTCTTCGTTTACAACTTTGGACCTGATAAAAATGAAAGAAACTCACAAAACGACTCACTTTTATCGGCTCAAAAAACAAGATCAATCAATAAATGTGTCTTATTTTGATGGTCAGCCAATCACTGAAAATTAGATAAAAGATTAATAAAAGATATGAATATATATAAAAAAAAAAGAAGAAGAAGTAGTAAAATAACATTCTTTATTGATCAGGCAGCTTAAGTAGCCAGATAGAGAAATAGAGAGGGAGAAAGAGAGAGAAAGAGAAAGAGAGAGAGAGAGAGATTCCTAAAATGTCAATGCCTTAATAAGCTTCTTGATTAGTTCTATCATTTTATGTTTTGAGAACCCAGTTTGCTTGTTTTAGGCCAGGAAATCCACTACTGCAAGATTTCTCTAAAAAGCAGGTGTACTTTTTTATTATTATTATTTTTTATTTATATATTTTTTTTTATTTTTATTTTTTTGAAAAACAAGAAATGGTCAGCAACTTTTCCTAGGTCCACGTGCATAAGCTGTCAGTTTTCGACTTCTATGGAATTAAAATATTGGAGCATTACTCAATACTATACAATAATAATGCTCTCAAAAATATTGCTATACCTATTTTTAAACTGGAAAAATGTGTCATTTTTCCAAGCCAGCTTAGGTTATTTAGTGCTCATATTTGACTTTTAGTTTTGTATATATGTATGCAACAACCTTATCATATATAGTTCAATTTGTATTGCTTTCTTTTAATCGGGGTATATTTTATTCTAAATTATAACACTGATTTGAACGTTATAATTTATTTAGCCAAGTAGTTTTTACCGTCATTTTAAAGCAAAAGTTAATGAAATTAACAGCTTGGTATAACAATATTTACAATATAATTAATTTATTACGAGGACAAAAATAAATACGCAATAATTATGCAAGCTAAATACAGTATCAATTTATTTATCAATCTAATTATTTACTGTCTTTGCATGCTAATTTTGAACATGAAATAAAACAGCATTTTTTTATTACTTTTGAGAAAGAAAGCAAGGAACAAATAAATAAATTAGATTGTTAATATAATGAATATGTAAAAATGGATGTAAATGAATGAATGAATGAATGAATGAATGAATGAATGAATGAATGAATGAATGAATGAATGAATGAATGAATGAATGAATGAATGAATGAATGAATGAATGAATGAATGAATGAATGAATGAATGAATGAATGAATGAATGAATGAATGAATGAATGAATGAATGAATGAATGAATGAATGAATGAATGAATGAATGAACCAATTAATCCTAAAAAAATTGACGAAATAACTTAAAAGCAATGTAACTATTTAATTAATAGTTACAATAATTATATTATTTTTAATTTACTCAATCCAAATTTGAAATAATGATGATAAAATTTAACAGAAGAAAATTCATTTACTGCTGCATTATTATTATACTCATTATTGCAATCACAGTAACCAACAAACTTGTTCATTTCAGCAATATATTATATATATATATATATATATATATATATATATATATATATATATATATATATATATATATATATATATATATATATATTATATAATAAAAAACAAATAAAGGAAAATCTGTATTGCGTCATCACGGATTAAGGCCGTTTTACTCACTACACTGTGCGTGCTTTGCAGCCCATTCAAAACAATTTAATCGTACTTCCATGATTTCTCCGCAACTTCTACACCTCTAAAGAATGTCAAATTTTAAAACACATCATTAAAACATAATCTAGATCTCCACTGAGCCGATAAAAAAAAAAGAAAATCAGTCCATATACCTTAGTTTTTTATAAGCTTACCAATGGTAGTGTAAAAATTATTTCAATCCAATGCTAATAAAAATAATTTCAGTGCAAGTATGATTTAAATTTATTTTATAATTTAATGACACTCTGCTGTAAATATTTCAATTTTTTTGAGTAATCTCTCGATATTTTCTATCGTAACAATGTACCGAAATGAAATGAATAACTTGCAATTTAAGTGTTGCATTTCAGTCTATAGTTGTGCAAGTTTTTGATTTCCTTGCGGTTACACTGCTATTATTTTCAAAAAAAAGTATGAATTATCTCAGTAAATTCACAAAACAGTGGATTTTATATTAAATACTATCGCGTCTGATATCAGAGCATATTATATTATTTAGGTGAATGAGTATAAAATGACAAAGAGTCACAGTCGGGCAATTATGAAGCTTTTAGATTCACTTTACAAATCGTAATGTAATATTGGGAACATTTATATAAATATTATAAATGTCATGATTATGATAGTTATGGTCAAGCTTGTTTTTTATCTTAACAAACATCTATTTGAAGTTATTAATAATTTTAAAATATATTAAATAAATTAAACGTAGCAAAAAAAAAAAAAAAAAAAAAAAAAAAAAGATCAATGGGGGGCTGCAGCATTGCGTTGATTTTAGTGTTTGAAAATTAATATTGTAAAGTATAATTAAATTAATTATCTAATCATCTCTAAAAAAAATAATGAGAAAAAAAATAAACACGACATTTATTTTTATAATCCGCGAAAATTAAATAATAGTTCGTTCTATAAACTACACACAACTCTTGAGCCAGTTTTGAAAATTTTCCTTTGTTATAAACATCTGATCATGGCGTCGTTACCTGTTTACTACGTTTATATGTATGGTTTATCATTAATCCTTGAAAATGAGATTCACTATATACTTTACAGAACAAGCTAATATTATATAAACTAAAACAACAACTCAGAAGCAATTAAATATATATTGATTTCCGAAATTTAATTGATAAACTATATTTTTAAAGAATAGATATATAAATAATTTGCATGAAATATCAGTTATTTTTACATTTAAAATTCATTTCTTATAAAACAGTGTGTCGGCCATATTCTGGAGATCAACGTTAATTTATTATCTTCTCTAAATTTGTATTTTCATTTATGTACAATTAATTCTTATTATCTTAATTTTATTATTTGTAGCACGTTAGATATGTACCCCCCCTGCGGAATAAATCTGATTGCAGCGTTCAAGTCTCCAAATGTTAAATATATGAGGAAACTTTAACGCGACTGGTCAGATTTATCTCGGGGGTGTACTTACTAAAGCGTCTGATAATTTTTTGTTGTAATGTAATATACAATATATTAAGCGTTTGATCATATTTCACAAAGCATATTGAATATTTTGTATAATTTTTTTTTATTGTGCTCTATTTTAATAACTCAATACTTAATATTATTGTATAATAATTTTTACTAACTATAACTAATTCAGATTCAATTTTTGGTAAAAAATACTTTCTTCGTTCTATGCAAGACTGCAGTAGTTGGATTTGAAACCTGTTATCACTGTCTTACATACCAATATATTATATTGTATTCGTTTCCTGTGATTATTATAGTCACTCTGATGACGTATGGCCACTCGATTTCAGTCATTTAACTTTCTTGTCTATTCTTAGATTTTCTTACATTTATATTTTTCACAAGTAAAACTGCCTCTTTACTTATTAGTATAAAAAATTTCTTAAAAAATATAATATAATAATAATATAATATATAACAATTATATATTACTATATAATATAATAATTTTATAATAATTTATAATAAAATATATATTTATATTTTAAATCTACAGTATGCAAAATTGTAATTAGAAGTTGATTTTCTAGTAATTGTGGAATATGAGATATTAGAAATTAGAAAGTTGATTAACTATCTAATATAAATTCAAATTTATTGAACTAGTGGAACTATAGTTGTTAATTCCAAATATTAAATTACGTTCCTCTAATTTTATTCTAGTTTGGTATCGCTTACCCTTTCGTGGGTGACGGGACAAGAAAAATGTGTCCCAAAAATAAATGTCTAAAACATATATGTCAACAATTATTTTTTTTTCCTCAATTTGTATAAAAACAGTATAATTTATGAACAGATTAAATCATGCTATTTGCTTCCCTGGCTTAAAAATAAAGACATGAAAATATACAGTTTAATTACCTAAAAAAATCACTAAACTTTTTTAAAGTATTTTAAAATTAAAGAATAAAAAAAAAAAAAAAAAAAACTTAAACTAAACTCATTGAAGAAAGTCAAGTATTCAAATTTAATACTATTAATAGTGTAGTTCTGAACAAATATATAAATGTGCATTATATTTATTATTATTTCTTTTTACATTTGCTTATACTAATTTATATTTCTTGGTTAAAATATTTTATTCTAAATGTTTTGTTAAGCACATCATGTAAATTAAAGAATTATATATATATATATATATATATATATATATATATATATATATATATATAAACATATATATATATATATATATATATATATATATATATATATATATATATATATATATATATATATATATATATATATATATATAAACATATATATATATATAAATTATTTTTCTCACATTCTTGCGATAATATAATTGAACCTATCTGCCATGGTCTCAAAAATATTGTTTGATTTTTAAACTGTCAAAATTAGTAATTTTCCTATGCGGACCATGTAATTGAGTGATCCAACATGGCGTTAACTTTAATATTAATGCATAAACCTTAAAAATAATTTTTTCTTGCTAAAATAAAATATATCAATCTTGTCCTCTCCGTCTCTCGAAGTGCTACACGTATTCCACTCTTATGCCACGCTATAACTAATTACACTACGCTATAATATAACTCTATTATCGTCTGCAAAAGACGAACAGAAAAACAAGCTTCACACCAGCACACAAGGATGGTTTGTTGTCTCTAATTGACAGTAGCATGCAGTGTTCATTAATACATGCATCTCATGTAAGCAACGATACACCTTCTTATTTATAATTATATGTCTATAGAGTGTATGCACCTTACGTCATACTGAGTGCGCTTTGACGCCATACTTGATTAATGAATAACAATTCTCAGCACAGTGCAAACGTAGTTTTTGAAAAAAATTATTGGAAAATGCTCTCAAAAATAGTGCACAGTATTTCCAAATTGACATATTGTATACTTTTCTATACTGGCGCGGCACGCAACACGTGTTATTTAGTGCTCACATATGGCGTCCACCTTTATATGAATGCATGCACCCTATCATATATGTTTAATATTTCCAGTATCGCTAACCTTGATTTCCATACCAAGCTATAGGGTGATTGCATTCATATAAAAAGTAGACGCCATATGTGAGCACTAAATAACATGGGCCGGCATGGAAAAATGACACATTTTGGCAATTTAAAAATACTTTGCATGTATTATTTTTGAAAGCATCAATTGATGTTATCAACAGAGGATTAAATAGATTTTCAAGTATGTGATAACAATAATGATAAATAATAAAAAAAAAATTAACTTTCCCAAGAAAAAAAAGTTCTATTCTGAGCAATGTCGTTTATTGCTCCAGTATGGCATCGAAGCGCATTCATTATGACGTCATGCACATCTTGCACTCTATACAACAAAACAAGTGACGAACTTCACGTATAGTGCTCTCCATCACTCCACAACTACTTCAGATCAAGAAACAAAAGAAGCCTGTGTTTTACCATGTCGTGCCTGTCACGTATATCAAATAGTTCAACAATTTTAATGTCATGCACTCAATAAATCTATCAATCACTACTATTTATGTTTCCTATGGTCATTAAATAATGTATTTACTTATACTGACAATTTAAATGCAGTATAAATAAGAATATTTTTATCATGCAGCAAAATATTAATTTCTAAATATTCAAACTATACACGCATAATACTCTTGCAATTTAATAATTGAATTTCCAAATTTTTTTAGTGATGATTTTTTTTTTATAAAAGAGACACGTGTAATTATATTTTATGTATTTTCTTTCTCCTGTTGTAACGTTGCCTGAAAATAAAATCCTGCATCAGACAGGCAGCACGCTTTTTTTTTTTTTTTTTTTTTTTTTTTTTTTGTAAATTTGTTAGTCCAGTAAATTTGTTTTCTTCATAACTTTCATAACGTTACAAATTGAAAGTAGTTTTAGTTTTTCCCAATTGTCTACTGGAATCACCACCTATAAAACAAAACATAGCCATGTTATTTAGCGTTAAACCATAATTTTGATCATACATAAAATTTTGAAATTACGAAATTATTAAGTTCATTTGATTCGAGATACGCCACTCTGCGGTATTTCTTTTTATATAGATTAATATAATATAATTTATTTTTTTGAGTGATTTTTTTTTAAAACAAAGGCATTAACCATCGAAAATTACGATAAAATATTACCATACTAAATATTTACATACTGTTTACATACTAAAATCTTTCTTAGAATTAAAGAAATTTGTACATATTCGTATTTCATATGCATTCGATTAAATTTTTGAGAGTTAATTAAAAAACTGATGCAAGCTCTGATTTACAACGTATTTACAATGTATTTTTTATGGAGTAAACAAACTTAACGCACTACCTGATTGTTGTTTCACAATTTTTGTGCTGTTTATGTATTGCCAGACTTAACGAAATTAAAACTTATAAACCTACTAGCTAATCACAGTCGACTTTATTTAGTTAATTACACTGTATCCGCTCGAACTAGTACTGGGATATATATATATATATATATCAGGGGTTCGGACCCGGACCCGGGTCCGGCCAAAACCCTATATTTTGGACGGGTCTTTCGGAACCGGGTCCGCGGACCCGAAAAAAAATTAACGGTTCCGGACCCGGCTCCGCGGACCCGAACTTTAAAAAAAAGGGTCCGAAAACCCAGACCCGACTTTGAAAAAAATGACTAATGAAAAAATAAATGACATAATGTTGATCAGAACAAACACATTAAATACTAAACGAACTTTAGGTATTTATAGGTCACTTCAAGTGTTTTGTGATTTAAATAGCTATGTTTTCTTTTGGTCTATTCCTTCAACAACATCAATGCTCTCAAAAATATTGTTTAGTATATTAAACCAATTCTCCTATACTGGCCCATGCTATTAAGTGATTTAACATGGCGTTGACTTTGACATGAACGCATGCACTTTAATTTCAAGAATGCAGTTCGTAAACTCTCTACCTGTTCTCTGCTCCTACATATAACATGACGATTTAAATGTAATGGGCAATTTTTGTAGCAACAGAACAGACAGTTTAACAAACACCACTAGTATATATATATATATATATATATATATATATATATATATATATATATATATATATATATATATATATATATATATATATATATATATATATATATATATATATATATATATATATATATATATATATATATATATATATATATATATATATATATATATATATATATATATATATGGTATAACATTTTACACACTTTAAGAGGAAATACAAAAATTACAGAAACAAATGAATGATTTTGGATGTTAAATTTTATCCCTATAACTTTTAGTTACCTAAAAAATTGTATTTATAAATAGTCTAAAGCATAAATAAAATTATAATTCCTTGAAGTAATTCATAATAATAAAATAAAATACTAAAAATTGAACAACCTGGTGCATTAAAAATATTTCATTGACAATTGAAACAATTTTGTACTAGTTTACTATTTCTTTTCATCCAAATGAAATTTTTATCAGTATATTCAAATAATTTTTGATGTATTTTTCTTGTTTAAATTTCAAATTAATTGTACTATAAATAAACAAAAATGAAATTTAGGCGATTTGAGAATATGAAGGCACACGCACTGAATCTGACCTTATATAAAGGAAACCAGAAAAAAACAAAACATAAGCATTTATAGAAGAAAACCCTGATTGGACTTAAATATAAATAGCTTAAGTTTGTCTCAAAACCCAACTGTAGCTCCGTAGCAGAGATTAGAAAAATTTGATAAATACGACCTGCACAACATTTTTTACTATTTTTTTTTAATGTTTCTGGCGTAAGAAATATGAATAGTTACGCAAATGGCATACTTTACAGTATTTTTACGCTCTCTCGTGGGGCTGCATTGATATTCTGATATAAAAATTGTCATCAGTGTTTTGATGACCCCATTTTGTGTTTATTTATTAAAAAGCACATGTTGTTTTATGTGGTCTATGGCTTTAAGCTGCTAAGTAATTTATTATTTTTATTATATGAGTTTTTATATAAATTGTTATGAAATTTTTATACTTTTTTGTAAATAAGTAAGTAAGTAAGTAAGTAAGTAAGTAAGTAAGTAAGTAAGTAAGTAAGTAAGTAAGTAAGTAAGTAAGTAAGTAAGTAAGTAAGTAAGTAAGCAAGCAAGCAAGCAAGCAAGCAAGCAAGCAAGCAAGCAAGTAAGTAAGTAAGTAAGTAAGTAAGTAAGTAAGTAAGTAAGTAAGTAAGTAAGTAAGTAAGTAAGTAAGTAAGTAAGTAAGTAAGTAAGTAAGTAAGTAAGTAAGTAAGTAAGTAAGTAAGTAAGTAAGTAAGTAAGTAAATAAGTAAGTAAAAAAAAGTGAAAATTTAATAGTTATAATTATGGTTCAATTTAGGATAATGTCCTCATGTAGAATTATAATAAAAAAAATAACTTTTTTTTTCGGCAGCACTTGCGGTAGAAAAGTAAAATTTTTAAAACTATTTTTTTTATCAGTGAGAGACGAGAATTCACTAATAAAGTAACAACTGTTTTGTGGTCTACTCTTCAAGAGATTTTGCTTTCGTCCGCTTCCGTTTTGACATACTGCGCATGCATAGTAAGAGGATTCAGAAACAATGTGACCGAAATCACTTAAAGTCAGCCCAAGAACAATTTTTCCTACATCAGTCAACCAGCGAAAGTGACGAGAAGTCTGATAGTGTGTGTCCTGTCTACTTGCCTTGTATTTGCAGTGCGCACTACATACTGCGCACCATAGCCAAGCATTGCTCAGGCACTGCTTGGTGCTCCATCCATCCATCCTCAGTTCTCGAGGAGACACTGAGAAACAATCTTCTCTCTCTCTTATCGCCGCTAGCTCTTAACATTTTCTCACTGAGCTTTAATTAAGTTTTGCATAGTAAATGCTTAATCTGTTCTTATCCTGTTCGCTCTTTTGTTTGTGCAGTGAACACTTGTTTCCTCTTATTATGTTGGAATAATAAATATATCAAACTAAGTGTTGTGACTCCAACATTTTGCAACGCAATACTAGTGAATTATTAGTATAATGTGATGTGTCTGCTAGATACTAGTTGTGTATATTCTTATACTTCCAAGCATTATTAAAGCCTCACAATATACTTTGTAGAAGAGATTTATTACTTAATGTGATACATAGTTTTGAACTTCGTTTTGTTACACAGTTCAAACAACCACTTCCGTATCATGGACGATGCCGAATTGTGAGGAAACAGCATAAAATCAGTTATAATTGTTGGTAAGTGTTAATTTATATATAGATCCCATTGCACTTTGCACCGTGTTTGTGGTGCCTATTTCATTGTCCAGCATGAGGGTAACATAATTTCTCGTATTTTTTCTCACTTTTTTTTTTATATAGACGGGTGACCTTCCAAAACCCGAGATTTTGGGCGGTTTTTTGGGACCCGGGTCCGCGGACCCGAAAATTTTTGGACGGGTCCGCGGACCCGACATTGAAAAATATGGGTTCAGAAACCCGGACCCGACTTTTCGTTAAGTTTGAAAAAATGTTGATTGAAATATTAAGAAATGTACATAAACATGAGAAAATATAAAGTAAATTTGTTTAGTAATAGATTTGTTTTTCTTATTTTTTATTTTTTTTTGCTACAGAACCATGTAAATGCATACCACACACATTTTAATTTATTTAAACATTTGGAAAGATTTTTTTAACTTTGCTTAAGAGTAGATTTTAGTTTAGTTACTCTAGTATCCTGATGGTTATGCAATGTCAGTAAAATATTGTTTCTAAACTTTCAGTGCCTTAAAAAGAACAAAAAAAAAATTGACTTCTGTTTATATTTAAATTTTTGTTTTGGAATAGAGTAAAGGGATGTATTTGTTTTTCTTTGGGACACAATATATTAAATATCTTATCAGGAATAATTCAGAATACAACAATTATACCTCAAATTATGTTTCAAAAGAAGAAAAAAAATTAATTTATGCCTGAATTATAAGGCTTTTTATTAATATTAAACTTGTTATTATTAATTACATTGTTTCATATTGCTGCATTTTTTAAAATTTTTATTAAAATTAATATACAGGCAATAATACTAAGTTTCTTATTTCGCTAATTGAGAAGATGTAGCAAATCAAACAATTGAGTATTTGTTTTATTATTTGAATTCTTTTGCTATATCCTTTTTTAGTCTGCTGCAATTTTCTTAAATTTTTTTCAAAAAAAATTTAATTGGCACTTATTGAACTTATTTAATAAAAAAATTAATTAATTGAAAACCCGGACCCAGACCCAATAAAGATTTTTGACGGGTCCAGACCCGGTTCCCGGTCCCGAAAAAAAAATCACGGGCCCAAACCCCTGATAAACACATTTTTTTACGAATTGTCTTTTATTTAATGTATATTCATCTATTCGTGCATTAAATTAGGTAAAAAATAGCATTATCGTAGTAAATTTCTTAATAATAGCCCGCATGAAAATTTATCCGTCTTCTCGAGAGTCTCGCGATACGTCATTAAAGACGCATAGGTACGTCATTTTGCGGCAAATTACTGACGTCTTGAGACGACTAATAGCTCGTGAATTTAGCTCGTGCGTACGCCTCTTACCGTCGCTGCCCGTCTCTGCGCATCTCTATTCTGGGCTTTTTGCGTACGGCTCGCTTCGTCTCTACCAGTCCCTTGCGTACGTCTCGCGCTTCGTCTCGTGACGTCTCTTGCGTTCGTCTCTACCAGTCCCTTGCGTACGTCTCGCGCTTCGTCTCGTGACGTCTCTTGCGTTCGTCTCTACCAGTCCCTTGCGTACGTCTCGCGCTTCGTCTCGTGACGTCTCTTGCGTTCGTCTCTACCAGTCCCTTGCGTTCGTCTCTACCAGTCCCTTGCGTACGTCTCACACTTCGTCTCGTGACGTCTCTTTCGTTCGTCTCTATCACTCTTTCCCAGTCTCTTGCGTATGTTACCAGACGACCGCCATTTTAAAGGTTTTTGCAAGCATATCCTTCAATAACAAAACTCACTTTGAATATTCTAAAATTATCAAATAGTTTCTAGAAAAAAAAATTCTGCAGTGATCAAAGCAAACCGTAAATAAGCTACATAAATTTCTATAACATACAGAAAATAGTTAAATTATTATTTATGTAACTAAAATGCATTAATTTTGTCTTTAAACCTCATTAAACAACTCTTAAGTCAGTTTGAAAAAGATTCTAAAACAGATAGAAAAGTATGTTAAATATTTTTTATTTTACTATAATGGCTCCATTTTGACTCCGTAACCTCATAAAGTGGCCCTTAAATCTATTGGAACAATATTCTGAAAGGTAAAGAAATTATATTATTTATTTTTTATTTTACTGAAATGGCTCCATTTTGCCTTCGCAACCTCATAAAAAGGCCCTTAAATCAGTCAGGACCACATTCTAAAACAGAGAAAATTATGTTACTTATTTTTTATATATATTACTGAATATGCTCAATTTTTGCCTCCGTTATATACCACATAAAACAAGTAAAACAACCCTTAAAGCGCGTAAACCGGGCGAGTTGTGACGTCAGTGACCGGCAGCGGCATTTTGTGAATGATAAATAAATTAGAAATCAATGAATCCGGCCAAATCAACGTTGATTTTCAGGTTTGTTAGGATATTACACAACTTTTTTGTTTAAGGTGTTCTACGCCTTTAAGTCAATCAGAGTAATATGCTAAAACATAGAGAAAATTGTATTAATTATATATTCAGTTTTGCTAAAAGAGCTCCATTTTGCCTCCGCTGCCTCATAAAACAACCCTTAAGTCAGTCAGAACAAGAAACTTGCCAAAAAATATAATAATTTCGAAAGATCATTCCATTGTGAGTGATGGAGCTGGCCACTACTTCAGTATTATCTTGAAGTATGACCTGCCACTGTCATTGTAACCAGCTGTATTGATAACTGTACAGAAGAACAATTAAGCAATGGTGAATGCTGGAGGTGGCCACTACTTCTGTGTTTGGTTGATGTATGACCTGCCACTCTCATCGTATGAAGTCGTACTACTTGCTATCGACTGATATTGCTATCATATCGTGTCTGTAATTATAATAATTATGATAAGGCTTAAAAGAATGTGTATTTATTAGGTTAAATTAACGTGTTACTCCATTAAATAATTTCAGTAAGACCATAATTTTAAAAAATGCTAACAAAATTTAATTGATTAAAAATTTTGTAAAATCTCCTGCGGAACTCACAATTAATAACGTGTCAGCGGTGTCAGCCAGATATGTTCTGAAACCTAGATAATAATAAGAATACAGAAAACAGTTATTTTTATTTATCCTTTGTCAGTTCACTTTTTATGTTATGTTAATTGAAGCTCAACCATTGCAGATTAGAATTGGTTCTTTGTGTAGCTCAAATTAACATAACAAAAAGTATGATTTATAAATTAAAAAGATTATGGCATAGCTGTGTCATGTTTTAAGCTTGCAGGTGTACAAAAATAAAACAATAGGGTGTATGCATTCATGTTAAAGTCAACGCCATGTTAGATATCTCAATAACATAGGTAGCATGGGAAAATAACTCATTTTGCCAGTTTAAAATTGCTATGCAATATTTTTGAGAGCATTAATTTTGTTGAATTATAGTATCTTAAGTATGTGAGAAAAATAACAACAAAAAATTAACTGATTTCCCAAAGAAAATTGGCTTAAACGAAGTTTGTTCTATGCTGAGCAATGTTATTCACTACTCCAATATGGCCACCATCAAGTGCAATAAATATGACGTCATCCGCATACACCCTAAAGGAAAGTACGGTACATAAAATTACCACAGTACAACATAGCACAGTAACATATATATACACATAAAAAATACAGCATCGTATATATTATGTACAATACATCAGTATTAGTCCATGACTAGAAATATGACATATTTCAAAGGTAGCTGTTAAAGCCATAGACCACATAAAACAACATGTGCTTTTTAATGAATAAACACGAAATGAGATCTTCAAAACTGATGGTAATTTAACCAGAATGTTAATGTAGCCCCACGAGAGAGAGTGAAAACTGTAAAGTATGCAATTGGCGTGACTATTCATGTTTATGACGTCAGAAACATGCAAAAATTAGTATGAAAATGTTGTGCAGGTTGCATAACTTGAAATTTTTTTATCACTGGTATGGGGCTACTGTTGGGTTTTGAGACAAACTAATGCTATTTACGTAAAGTCCCATTAAGTGTTTTGTAACATAAATGCTTATGTTTTTCTCTGGTCTATTACTTTAAGTTTATGAAGTCATCATAAAGTTTGGAAGTTTTATGTTCAGATTTTGAGATACGAACATTCTATATTTAACAATTAACATTTAATATCAACAACTGTATGTGATATATATTTATAAACAAAAAAGATTTAATAGTAAAAAAGAGAAGAAAGATAGGATATTCACCCCACCCCTTTCTTTTACACTAATGAGTGCTCTCTATCTATATAAGTATGTGACGTAAGTATCTATATATATCTACCTATCTACTGTATTAAATGTTTTACAATTGAATATTTATATACTAACAATTATAAAAAATGGAAATTATTATTTAAGGGTTCAATGAAAATTCTTGTACAGTCAACCGGAGTGAAATGTAAACTCCAATCATGTGCAAGCTTCCAATATATTGTTCCCTATCTCACTAGACACAGAGCACTCTTTGAAAGCAGCTCTGTGATTGGCTTTCAATTTTACCTAGTGCTTTCAATTTCACACCCGTGGAATGTACAGTATCAAAAATCTAAAAAGAAAATTTACAACTTTATGATGACTGATGACATTTTAAAGTTAATACACAGTAACATCTACCTGTGATAAAAACTTCAGAACTTGATGTGACCATTATCAGTAGAGAGCGGAAAAATAGTCTCTTTTTTCATCAAAATAGTCTTCAAAATTGAAAAATTGTCTAAAAATAGTCTCTAAAAATTATAAAATAGTCGGAAAATAGTCTTTGAAATTTATATAGCTTATTAGTGACATGTCTGAATTTATCTGTCTTCTTAATGATCTCTAAGAGAGTACCTCAGAAAAAAAAAAGTAAGTTCTTGAGTCTAAAAAAAATACATCGGTCTAAAATTACATTGTAGAAAAAAAAAGTATGTTCTTGAGTCTCAAAAAATTACATCGGTCTAAAATTACATTGTTTAAAGGAAAAAAAATCTTCAGAGACCACTAAAAACATGATTTTTTTTAAGGAGAATTATAAACTTACAAAATAAAGAAGATTTGGTACTTAAAAATTTAATTATGTCAAACACATGAATCACGATCAAATATTATTCCACTTAAAAGATAACATGTAAATGTGTAAATGCAAATTTGAGTGGAAAATTGTAATCAAATAAGAAACTTTGTTAAAATTAAAATTATTATTGAATTAAAACTTATTTCAAAAAAAAAAAAAAAAACTCGATTTTATTTGAAAATTATAGTGTTTTAACAAAACATAATGGAAATAAATAATATTAACAAATTATTGTGGAAATATGGTTCACTTTTAGCGATTTCCGGTCCAAGTCAATCACAGTCTACGTTAATTTTAAGTAATTTTTTTCAGAAAAAAAAAACAAAAACATCGGAAAAAGGCAAAATAGTCCGAAAAGTCTGGAAAGTCCAAAATAGTCTCGGAGACTAAATAAGTCTTTTTTAAATTTTGTACATAGGCTTGAAATCGTGTGATTCGTGGACATTTTTTGTAAAATACCCCAATAGTCTTAAAATTGACAATAGTCTAAAGACTATTTTTCCGCTCTCTAATTATCAGATAAGAGAGAATATAAATATTATGGATCATATTGAATGGAGAGAAGCTGGAAAGAGTGAAAGAGTTTGTATATTTGGGAAGAGATTATATTAAGAGAATGGAAGTATAGATGGGGGAGATTGAGAGGAGAGTGGCGGCAGGTAGGAAAGTAGTTGGCAGCATGGCAGGATTGGCCAAGAGTGATGCTTTATCAAACAAAGCAAAACTTACAGTGTACAATTATGTCTTACTCCCAACTATCTTATTGGTTCTGAATCATGGGTATGTCAGAGTAGGCATATGAGTAAGGTGAATGCTGTTGGTATGAGTTTTCTCAGAAGTATGTGTGGTAAAACAAGATTAGATAGGGTGAGGAATACTTGGGTGCTGGAGAAATGTGGAGTAAAAGAAACTGTGACTGAGAAGTATGAGAACAGTGTACTACGGTGGTTTGGTCATGTTGAGAGAATGGGTGATGAAAGAATAGCAAAGCAGGTATTTCATAGTAGAGTGGATGGAAGGAGAGATAGAGGCAGCTTGCCTAAAACATCATGGTCTGAGGTGGTTGGAAGATGTTTGAAAAATAAGAATGTACGCAGTATGAAATGCAAAAGTAAATGTATGAAACAATTAAGGTATGAGACTGGCAGAAGCAAGTGAAGTATGTCAGGATAGGAAGTTGTGGAGGTCTATCACTGGGTCAGAATAAAACATGCTGTGTTGTTGGCTTACCCCGATAGGATTATAGCGTCATGATATGTACATAATACATATGTATGTAAATATTAAAATTAAGATAGGCTCTTATGATGAGACTAAAACTTCAAAATTCATAAATAAAAATGTGGCATGGTGAGACCCCCCCCTTTTTTTTCTAATTTTTTAAAAATACGTAATCCAAAAGTATCACTGAATTTTTTCCCCTCTGAATTTCTTTGTCAAATCCCACAGTATCATAGCAGATTATCTGCCTAAATGTATACTATTTGTAGTGAGGTCTGGAAGCATCGCTGCAAATTAAATATGGACTTTAATTGTTAGTTTATGTTGCATCTTAAGAAAATGTTGTATTAATTGTACATGATCACTGGTAATATCCATGCAGCACATAGTATGTACTTATAACACAGCACAGTAGAGTACATGAGTATTTTACAGTAATTTGTACCCGAGTACAACACAGTACAGTAGGTTCGTAACTACAGAAATATGATTTATTGTGACAGTGACAGATCTAATTACTGTACCATACTGTATACAGTATCATCACAGTACTTACCTGTGATTTACTGCACTCTCGTTTACTGTATGTACTCTGTGCTTTCTCGAATATTAACCATAGTGCAGTTAATAAACAATACATACAACAACTATGGTCTTGATGAAGAGAAATATTTAAATAATAAAAAGTTTTCTTCCTAAATCATGTCATAAGTAGACAAGCATCTTCTATGTCATATTTGATAATGAAATGATTTGATACAAAACACACATTTCATTATGTGTATGTGTGTGTGAGAGAGAGAGAGAGAGAGATCCTCTCTTTGTTATTATAATTATTTTTATTATTTTCCCTTCATGACCATAGCTATTGTATGTATTGTGCGTATTATCTGCACTGATGGTTAATATCCGACAAACCTACTGTACTGTGTTGTACTCGGGTACAAATTACTGTACAATACTCATGTACTCTACCGTACTGTGTTAAGTACATACTCTGTGCTGCATGGATATTACCACAGTGATAAAGTACAATTGATATACACCATTTTGTCAAGATGCAAAATAAAAAAAAAAAAAAAAAAAACAAATTGCATAGAAATATGCAATTATGCTTTGATCCATGGGTACCTCAATAAAAGTAGCAAATATTTAGGTCGATAATCTGCTACTAACAAATTTAACTTAAAAAAAATCTTAGATAGTGAGAAGAGAGAAATCTTAGATAGTGAGAAGAGAGAGAGAGAGAGATTTAAATTTTTGCATTGATACATTGGAATTTAAAAATGTAAAAAAAATCAGGGAGACAGTATGCTACATTTTTATGTATGATTTTCTTAAGTTGTATCCCACAAGAGTCCATGTTAATTTCAATAATTTTTTTTTCTCTTATCTGAGTCTTGGATTTCTGAAATTTTTATTACAGGTAGCTGTTTTTGTTAACTTTCAAATGACATCATTAATGTTAAAATTTCCTTTTTAGATTTTGAGATTCAAACCATCTCTATTTAAACGTATACTGTAAGTACCTTAACTACGTACTGAATGTGATAATCGACACTAACGAATTTAATTAAAAAAAAAAAAGTACAAATTTAAGACGGGTGGGGGGTATTATGTGTGTGCCTATCTATCTATCTATCTATCTATCTATCTATCTATCTATCTATATATCTGTCTGTCTATCTATCTATCTATCTATCTATCTATCTATCTATCTATCTATCTATCTGTCTGTCTGTCTGTCTGTCTGTCTGTCTGTCTGTCTGTCTGTCTGTCTGTCTGTCTGTCTGTCTGTCTGTCTGTCTGTCTGTCTGTCTGTCTGTCTGTCTGTCTGTCTGTCTGTCTGTCTGTCTGTCTGTCTGTCTGTCTGTCTGTCTGTCTGTCTGTCTGTCTGTCTGTCTGTCTGTCTGTCTGTCTGTCTGTCTGTCTGTCTGTCTGTCTGTCTGTCTGTCTGTCTGTCTGTCTGTCTGTCTGTCTGTCTGTCTGTCTGTCTGTCTGTCTGTCTGTCTGTCTGTCTGTCTGTCTGTCTGTCTGTCTGTCTGTCTGTCTGTCTGTCTGTCTGTCTGTCTGTCTGTCTGTCTGTCTTTCTATCTATCTATCTATCTATCTATCTATCTATCTATCTATCTATCTATCTATCTATCTATCTATCTATCTATCTATCTATCTATCTATCTATCTATCTATCTATCTATCTATCTATCTATCTATCTATCTATCTATCTATCTATCTATCTATCTATCTATCTATCTATCTATCTATCTATCTATCTATCTATCTATCTATCTATCTATCTATCTATCTATCTATCTATCTATCTATCTATCTATCTATCTATCTATCTATCTATCTATCTATCTATCTATCTATCTATCTATCTATCTATCTATCTATCTATCTATCTATCTATCTATCTATCTATCTATCTATCTATCTATCTATCTATCTATCTATCTATCTATCTATCTATCTATCTATCTATCTATCTATCTATCTATCTATCTATCTATCTATCTATCTATCTATCTATCTATCTATCTATCTATCTATCTATCTATCTATCTATCTATCTATCTATCTATCTATCTATCTATCTATCTATCTATCTATCTATCTATCTATCTATCTATCTATCTATCTATCTATCTATCTATCTATCTATCTATCTATCTATCTATCTATCTATCTATCTATCTATCTATCTATCTATCTATCTATCTATCTATCTATCTATCTATCTATCTATCTATCTATCTATCTATCTATCTATCTATCTATCTATCTATCTATCTATCTATCTATCTATCTATCTATCTATCTATCTATCTATCTATCTATCTATCTATCTATCTATCTATCTATCTATCTATCTATCTATCTATCTATCTATCTATCTATCTATCTATCTATCTATCTATCTATCTATCTATCTATCTATCTATCTATCTATCTATCTATCTATCTATCTATCTATCTATCTATCTATCTATCTATCTATCTATCTATCTATCTATCTATCTATCTATCTATCTATCTATCTATCTATCTATCTATCTATCTATCTATCTATCTATCTATCTATCTATCTATCTATCTATCTATCTATCTATCTATCTATCTATCTATCTATCTATCTATCTATCTATCTATCTATCTATCTATCTATCTATCTATCTATCTATCTATCTATCTATCTATCTATCTATCTATCTATCTATCTATCTATCTATCTATCTATCTATCTATCTATCTATCTATCTATCTATCTATCTATCTATCTATCTATCTATCTATCTATCTATCTATCTATCTATCTATCTATCTATCTATCTATCTATCTATCTATCTATCTATCTATCTATCTATCTATCTATCTATCTATCTATCTATCTATCTATCTATCTATCTATCTATCTATCTATCTATCTATCTATCTATCTATCTATCTATCTATCTATCTATCTATCTATCTATCTATCTATCTATCTATCTATCTATCTATCTATCTATCTATCTATCTATCTATCTATCTATCTATCTATCTATCTATCTATCTATCTATCTATCTATCTATCTATCTATCTATCTATCTATCTATCTATCTATCTATCTATCTATCTATCTATCTATCTATCTATCTATCTATCTATCTATCTATCTATCTATCTATCTATCTATCTATCTATCTATCTATCTATCTATCTATCTATCTATCTATCTATCTATCTATCTATCTATCTATCTATCTATCTATCTATCTATCTATCTATCTATCTATCTATCTATCTATCTATCTATCTATCTATCTATCTATCTATCTATCTATCTATCTATCTATCTATCTATCTATCTATCTATCTATCTATCTATCTATCTATCTATCTATCTATCTATCTATCTATCTATCTATCTATCTATCTATCTATCTATCTATCTATCTATCTATCTATCTATCTATCTATCTATCTATCTATCTATCTATCTATCTATCTATCTATCTATCTATCTATCTATCTATCTATCTATCTATCTATCTATCTATCTATCTATCTATCTATCTATCTATCTATCTATCTATCTATCTATCTATCTATCTATCTATCTATCTATCTATCTATCTATCTATCTATCTATCTATCTATCTATCTATCTATCTATCTATCTATCTATCTATCTATCTATCTATCTATCTATCTATCTATCTATCTATCTATCTATCTATCTATCTATCTATCTATCTATCTATCTATCTATCTATCTATCTATCTATCTATCTATCTATCTATCTATCTATCTATCTATCTATCTATCTATCTATCTATCTATCTATCTATCTATCTATCTATCTATCTATCTATCTATCTATCTATCTATCTATCTATCTATCTATCTATCTATCTATCTATCTATCTATCTATCTATCTATCTATCTATCTATCTATCTATCTATCTATCTATCTATCTATCTATCTATCTATCTATCTATCTATCTATCTATCTATCTATCTATCTATCTATCTATCTATCTATCTATCTATCTATCTATCTATCTATCTATCTATCTATCTATCTATCTATCTATCTATCTATCTATCTATCTATCTATCTATCTATCTATCTATCTATCTATCTATCTATCTATCTAATGTTTTACTATTTGATCTTTATATTATCAATTAATATCTCATACGGTAGTTAGTATTTTCTTAAGGGTTAAATACAGATATGGCTTGTATCTTAAAATCTGATCGAAAACAAAAAATAAATATAAAGCAATTTGAATTTAACAGTAACGATTACCTGTAATAAAAATTTCAGAATCCAAGACTCAGATAAGAGAAAAAAAAATTATTGAAATTAACATGGACTCTTATGGGATACAACTTAAGAAAATCATACATAAAAATGTAGCATACTGTCTCCCTGATTTTTTTTACATTTTTAAATTCCAATGTATCAATGTAAAAATTTAAATCTCTCTCTCTCTCTCTCTCTCTCTCTCTCCCTCTCACTATCTAAGATTTTTTTAAGTTAAATTTGTTAGTAGCAGATTATCGACCTCAATATTTGCTACTTTTATTGAGGTGCCCATGGATCAAAGCATAATTGCAAATTTCTATGCAATTTGATTTTTTTTTATGTTGCATCTTGACAAAATGGTGTATATCAATTGTACTTTATCACTGTGGTAATATCCATGCAGCACAGAGTATGTACTTAACACAGTACGGTAGAGTACATGAGTATTGTACAGTTATTTGTACCCGAGTACAACACAGTACAGTAGGTTCGTAATTTCAGAAATATGATCTATGGTGACAGTGATAGATCTCATTACTATACCATACTGTACTGTAATGTTATAGTATACAGTGTGCTTGCTTTCTTGTACTCTCGTGTACTATATTTCATACTCTGTGTTTTGTCGGATATTAACCATCAGTGCAGATAATACGCACAATACATACAATAGCTATGGTCATGAAGGGAAAATAATAAAAATAATTATAATAACAAAGAGAGGATCTCTCTCTCTCTCTCTCTCTCACACACATACACATAATGAAATGTGTGTTTTGTATCAAATCATTTCATTATCAAATATGACATAGAAGATGCTTGTCTACTTATGACATGATTTAGGAAGAAAACTTTTTATTATTAAAATATTTCTCTTCATCATGACCATAGTAGTTGTATGTATTGTTTATTAACTGCACTATGGTTAATATTCGAGAAAGCACAGAGTACATACAGTAAACGAGAGTGCAGTAAATCACAGGTAAGTACTGTGATGATACTGTATACAGTATGGCACAGTAATGAGATCTGTCACTGTCACAATAAATCATATTTCTGTAGTTACGAACCTACTGTACTGTGTTGTACTCGGGTACAAATTACTGTAAAATACTCATGTACTCTACTGTGCTGTGTTATAAGTACATACTATGTGCTGCATGGATATTACCAGTGATCATGTACAATTAATACAACATTTTCTTAAGATGCAACATAAAATAACAATTAAAGTCCATATTTAATTTGCAGCTATGCTTCCAGACCTCACTACAAATAGTATACATTTAGGCAGATAATCTGCTATGATACTGTGGGATTTGACGAAGAAATTCAAAGAGGGGGAGGGGGAAGCAGTGTACACTCATGAGCAATAAATTTGTCAGGGTAGCTCCTTTGCTGGTAGGCAACTTTTTCAGCACCTACTATATGCACTTTCAACAAGAGCTTTTTTTTTTTTTTTTTTTTTTTGCTCGGCCACAGACTTTAACCTTGACTGGGTTGGTGTGCATTTGCATTGATGATATCGGTGATAACATCATCTTACCTCGATAAACACAACAAAATATAAACCTTCTTACTTTTCTATACTAAAAATATTATAACACAGCGATGTGCTCCAACTGCTGGCTATATGAATGGTGGGCCATCGTGTGTGCAACTGACCCGTGTTGCAATGTGATAATGTTACACACGTCTTTTATCGTTTCACTCACACGTAAAATGCAGCTTTTCTCAGAAAAAAAAATGCAGACAGAAATAATTTTTTTTATAAACTTGCTTCTTATATTTTGAATGTCATGGCAAAATATGTTTGTGGAGCTGTCTGTGCAAACCAATGTGTGAGGTATGAAAATGTGTGAATGTTATACATTTTCTTTAAAAAAAAATCAAAATTTTTATGTCTTTGATTCCCTAGCAATAATTAAAAATATGTAAAATATATTAAAAATATATTAAAAATAGTAATAATTACAAAATTAATTGTTATCCAAATTTTGGCATCTTAAGTTATTCTACCTTCGTTTCAAATAATGTGTTCAATATTATTATTATATTTTGTATATTAATAATAATTTAGAAATTAGGAAGACTTCTTTATGATATTCCTTTTTTTCATTTCCTTTCAATAGTGAAATAATTACTTCATTCAATTAAACCATATTATTTTTAAGTTAATATTAGCCGTGATAGTAATAATTTACTTATTTGTCAATTAAATTTATTTTCACGTTTAATTAGCTGATTCTCCTAATTTTAAACTAAATTTACTCACTAAAAAATCAACTTAAATATATGATATAATTTTTTAAATTAATATTATTAATCAATACAAATTTATTAGCCAATTAAAAATAGCCAAAATATTCATGCACAAAAATTTAATTGAATTATCATCAATTATAAGTTTTAATATTTCATTACTTAAAAACTTAATATATTTTAATTGCGTGAATTAATTATTTTACTAAAGAAAGCGAAGAAAAGTCCTCATATAAATAACAAAAACTATGACAAATATATTCATATAGACAGCAGTTGGAGCTTGGAGCACATCGCTGTGTTACAATATTTTTAGTATAGAAAAGTAAGAAGGTTTATATAGGGTTGTGTTTGTCGAGGTAAGATGATGTTATCACCGATATCATCAATGCAAATGCATACTAACACCAACTCAGTCAAGGTTAAAGTCTGTGGCCGAGCAAAAAAAAAAAAAAAAAAAAAGAGAGAGAGAAAAAAAAGCTCTTGTTGAAAGTGCATATAGTAGGTGCTGAAAAAGTTGCCTACCAGCAAAGGAGCTACCCTGGCAAATTCATTGCTCATGAGTGTACATATACATAATATGTACATATCTATGTATTGTTTGATCATAAACATAACTTGATATATATAACTTGTATGCATATATGTTATAATAATTCAAAAAAAAAAAAAAAATTACGCTTTATTAGTAAATGTGTTACAGTACAACTTTTGGCCCAAAATACGCTATTATCCTTTTGAGATATTATATAGGTTCATATACATACATAGTATGTACTGTACATAGTATGTACATAGGAACATGGTACTGTATATATATTTTTCTAGTCATGGACTTAACGTGATTGTACTATGTGTATGCATATATATGTATATGTGCATATAAGGTATTCTACTATATTTGTTTGTCTTGTGGTTCTACATGTATCTCTATATGTATGTACACATTACGGGTGCACTATGAATATGCTCTATGTATGCGTATATACACACAATTGGGATAATATTTTTAACCATTTGATACACTATGTATAGTGTTTTTTTCATAAAAATATTATTAGAAATTTACATAAAGTTTTTCAATGGTAAACTATATTATCACAATTGTGTGTGAATACACTACATACATAATGTAACTAATGAGTTTGAGCTCTGTATACATACATACAATTTTATTTTAATACCGGTACACACTGCAAATAACGTGTATTATGTATATAATACTTGATAAATACATTTTAGTTACCTTTTATCGCCAGTTTAAATACAAACCAAATAAATCCTCAAAATATATTTAATGACAGATCAGAAATATGAAAGGTGATAGTAAGTTGAATGGGCAAAACTCTCAATACGTCATGCTCACGACTCACGACCATGAAACAATTAAGTTCTTTATTAGCTAAACAACAAGATTTTAAATTTGGAACATTATCCACATGATTTAACTTACATTTAGTCTTCTTTGTAGATCTTGTCGTACGTATTTTACCACATATCATTAATCATATTCAGAAGCAATCACTAACACGTCTACTCTGCAAAATAATATTCTTCTTGTTTGTTTACTTTTAACGTATTTTCAGTACCGCGAAACCAACTTTTCAAAATTTTATGCTGCATCAGGATTGGTTGCGGCTGGGTTGCAGCAGTGTTCTAATGTCGCTGATTGGCTAAATACCACGTCATGCGCAGAGTAGCTATTCGCAGGCGGAAAAATACGAAGATTGCCGAAGATACTCTCATTTTCACGAGATTTTAAAAAGTTCATTTCTTCTTTCATATTTCATGACAAGTGCTTGGCCCAGACTTGGCACGGGCCTGCTTATATTTTTAATAATTCGATTTTAATTAAGGGAGTATATAGGTGACAGGCTGATATCTCACAAACTTAGACTGACCATCCGTCCAAGATTAGCCGGGACAGTACCGGTTTTAACATATTCGGCAGTCCCGGCAAGATTTTGCAAAAATCGTCGACGCAATGTACCGGTTCTATATTTTGCTGGAAAATAAATAAAAAGTAAAAAATTTAAAGCTTGCGGTAAAAAAAAAATCAAAAGTTAGACAATGCATTTTCGAAGCATATATTTAATTAAACACCATAGTCCATATAGTTATACGCCAAATTTTTAGTTTTTTTTTCTTTTTTTCGAGAGCGTTTTTTATTTATTTATTTTTTGCTCATATAGGACGTACACGTACCGTACGTTACGTTTGTTATTTGTAATAAATAACTAGTTTATTGTTTATTTAAAAAAAAACAATTATTATTATTATTAGTTTTTTTTTGCAGTGAAAAAATAAAAAAATAGAAGGCAGATAGCATTAAAAGAAATCAATGTACTTTTAAATAAAACTCTTGCAAAAAGACACTAAAATGATGAAATTTCAGAGGCCACGTCCCCTTTTCTGGTAAAAAAATTATATTTTATATATAACTTCATATAAGCTCAGGGACGGATTGAGGCACCGAGATTTCGAGGATTTCTCGATGGGCCGCGGCAAAAGTGGGCCGCCGTGGGCCGAGTCCGAGTCAGCAAAAAAAAAAAGAGAGAGAGAGAGAGAGAAAGCAGAGAATGAGATGAAATTCCACCAAAAAAATTTAATTAATATGATATAGATATTCAATAAAATATCTGCAGTTTTTTTTTCGTTTTAAGCCATTTTTTTTCTTTTCTTTTTAAAAACTATATTATTTTTTTTTAAATTTAGCGGCAGTTTGGAATTGTTCTGCTCAAAATTCAATTTCATTTTTAACATATAAAGAAAATAACCATCTTTCAAAAAGCATATTTTTATTTTTTTAATTTTTTTTTTATTATTTTCTTTCTTTCTTTTTTAGTTATCCGCGATAAATTTGCGCTGAAAAAACAGCCACAGTGGTGTTAAATTGCAAGTTCAAATTTTTTGCATCACTAATGACCAAAATAGCTTGCAATGAGGTTCATATTTTAATTATTACAATTTTTCATAAAAGAACAAATAATAAAAAAAATAAATAAAAAAATTTGCAACCATTGAAAATATTTTTTTGCTATTCAAACATAGGAAAATGATTACGCAAAATTTAGAATAAATTTTAAAATAGTAAAAATTATTTTATACATTTTTCAGAATAATAAGCTTATAACATACAATATACATTAAGTTAAAAGTATGCTGCATCCGTATATATTTGTGATTTTTTATTGAATAAATTATTTTAAGTAGTTTTTTTTTAATGGAGGTTATCGGTTTAGCGCGCGGGGTGATGCAGGGAAAGCTAAGGGTTCCCTAATTTAACATTACGCTTATGGGGAAAAACATGTTTTTTGCGATTTTTGAGAAAACTACTCCACCGATTTCGGAGAAATTTGAATGAGAAATTCTAGACATACTTTTACGTGTTTTAAGCCATAGTCATTTTTAAGCATTTTTTTAAACCGATAACCTCCATTGATAAATGTTAAAAAAAATTAAAAACATTTTATACGTGTCTGACTGTCTGATGTCTAGTAGCTCTACATGCAAATGTGGCTAGAATATATCATAAATTGCATTGCTCGTTATCTTCAAAAATCACGAATAACGTTTGGAATAAATGTCAATTTTAGGTTTTAGGGCTAAAAAAACATCTAAAATACGTAAAAAATCAGCAATATTTCGAGAGGTTTAGCCTCCAGCGGCCTGGCCCACCTTGGACCCCCCGGCAAGGGGGCTCCGCACCCCAGACCCCCCATCCGAGGGTGGGCCATCTCACTTGGAATCTCGATGGCTAACGACCCAATCCGTCCCTGTATAAGCTTAGCTATTCAGAGATGAAAATGCTAAGTTTTAGCGACTTACGATGATTACTTGATTACACTTAATTTGGTGGGCTGGAAACAGGAAATAACCTAACGTGTCCAACTTTAGCACTGCAATGCAGTGTGGCCGTGTGCCCGAAGCGATGTTGGATGGCACACAAGTCAGCAACTATTTTATTTAGACACTTCAATTTTTTTTACAAAGTACCAATGTAATTTTCCTTTTGTTTCATGATCTTGCTACTTTGACACATGTTACAATGTTTTTTAAAAAAATCATGAAAAATGGAAAAATTCAGTTATTTTGCTAGAAAAAAATCCTCATAATTTTCGAGCAAATAAACTTTTTTGTTCACTTTTATGACGTTTCATGGTCACTTTATGATTTATGAACGTTTTTTAGGCGTTAAAATTTTAAGAATTTTTAAAACTAATTCTGAACCTCAAGGAAAAAATTACGTTTTCAGAAGAGAGGTCAACTTTTGTCCCAAATATTAGAGTATCTCCCTACTTTTAAAACATTGAATTATATATCAATGAACTCGTTGTAACTTCTAGTTTCAGAATCTGAAGAGAAAATACTGTGTATTTGTGTTTTACGGGAGTTGCAGCAATATCAAAATATGCAAATTATCGGTTGACGTCACAGTTGAAAAAAAAAAATGAAAAATAGGTTCACTACAAAATATGATTTTTGAACTCCTCTATGCATGGGATGAATTTTGGTGTAAAGAAATTTTTTTTTTTCGAAACTTGCGTTTAGACTTACCCTGTAGAGAGCCTGTAGTCCTACGTGCGGCAAAGTCCAAACGCAAGTTTCGAAAAAAAATTTTTTTTTCTATACACTAAAATTTATTCCATGCATAGAGGAGTTAAAAAATCATATTTTGTAGTGAACCTATTTTTCAATTTTTTTTCAACTGTGACGTCAACCGATAATTTGCATATTTTGATATTGCTGCAACTCCCGTAAAACACAAATACACATAATCTCTTCAGATTCTGAAACTAGAAGTTACAACGAGTTCATTGATATATGACTCAATGTTTTAAAAGTAGGGAGATACCATTAGATTTGGGACCAAAGTTGACCTCTTATCTGAAAAGGTCAATTGTCTCCATGAGGTCAGATTTCAATAAAAATTCTGAAAAAATTTTAACGCCTAGAAACCGTTCATAAATTATAAAATAACCATAAGACGTCATAAAAGTGGAAAAAAGTTCATTCGCTTGGAAGTTATTGGGATTTATTTCCGGTGAAATACATGATTTTTTCCATTTTTCACGACTTTTTTACAAAAATTAGTGACATGTGTCACAGTTGGCACTGCCATTAATCAAAAGTCCAATTACATTAGTACAAGTAAAAAAAGTTTCAAGTGTCTGTGTCAAATAGTTACAGATTTGTGTGCCCTCCAACATCTCTTCAGGCGCTCGGCCGCTGAAGTGTAAAAACTGGACCCATCTGGTTCCGGCCCACCAAATTCAGTGTAATCGTCACAGGTCGCTAAATTTTGGTATACACGACTCTGAGTAGCTACAGAGACGACGTGATACGATGTTGCAAAGAGACGAGCAGGACGAGCATCCGTCTTCATAAGTACGTACCGTGACGCAGTTCAAGACGAACGCACTCGTAACTTAAAGACGCACGGAGAGACAATGTTGTAACAGAGACGAGGGGAGACAAAAAATCGTCTTCACAAGACGTACCGCGAGACGCAGTTCAAGACGAACGCACTTGTAAAAAAAAGACGCATGGAGACGATACGCGACGGTACGAGACAATGTTGTAACAGATACGAGGGGAGACAAAAGTCCGTCTTCACAAGACGTACCGCGAGACGCAGTTCACGAACGCACTTGTAAAAAAAAGACGCATGGAGATGATACGCGACGGTACGAGACAATGTTGTAACAAAGACGAGGGGAGACAAAAATCCGTCTTCACAAGACGTACCGCGAGACGCAGTTCAAGACGAACGCACTTGTAAAAAAAAAGACGCATGGAGACGATACGCGACGGTTCGAGACGACTAAGACGATGTTGCAACCGAGACTAAGGGAGACGAAAATCCGTCTTCACAAGACGTACTGAGACTCAGTTCGGGACGCACGCATTTGTAACAAAAAAACGCGCGCAGATGACATAAAATGCGCACTGACACTGAGAAGACGTCTCGAGACTATAAGCAAAACGCAGGAGCTTTAAAAAAAAAGACGAAAAATCATCCGGAACAGTGTGAGACAGTTCGGTACTCATAGAGACTATCTGGAGAGACGTACTGAGAAGAAAGTGACGTCTTCTCAGGGATCCGAGACCGTCGCGAGCGCGTCTCGTACAGTACGCAGCTTTCTGGATTTTCATACGGAATTAACTACTCTTAAATTTGAAATAAATTTTAAGTTGCTTGCTATTTTATTTAATGTAATGACTGTCGAAACACTTAGCAACATTTTTGTTGGTTAATAAAATTGCTTCGTGTCAACTGAAATACTTGATATTAGGAATGACGTAGCACCAATCAGAGGCACGGGCTATTTATTTAACATTTCTGACCATTGAATTAAAATGCAATAAGTATATATAAAAATTAATTAAATAATTTAATAAAATTCAATAAAAAACAAGTTTTGAAACGCCATGGTTGCAAAACAAAGAGAAGCAACAAATCTTTCTTTTTTTCTCGGTTGACATTTGCTTTTACATTTACATTTGGTTTAAATTTACATATCATGATGAAATTTAAAAATAACACGTTTTCAACTTTCATTCATAATACATATTACGTTGTTGCACGAATATTGTCTACAATAATTTTCATATTTGAAGATAAAATTTTTTATAACGAGGTTTCAAAACTTTTTAATAAAATAATACGTTTTGCAAAAAATTAGTGTTCGATTTTTATTTTAATTATTATTATTATATCTGCCTCTTTATTTTATTTGTATTAAAGCTGTAAAAAACTTGAAAACCTTTATCACCACTTTGACTCGAAACTCGGTTGAAGCTTGAAATTGAGTTATAAAACTCGAAAGCAAGCCAAAGCTCGAAAATCAAGTTAAAACTTGACAAATTTAACACAATTTAGTTTTTCAAGCCCAAATACAAAAGTTTTTTTTTTAAATACTTCTTATTTCAGTGATAAATTCGTAAATTTGTTACATAAATGCTTAACTTTATTTTAAAATAGTTTAGTATATCGATCCCTTCGCGCAAAAATGAAGCATCTACACTTTCCAGATTTGAGGCGAGTGGAGCATCTACACTTTCCGCCACAGCAGGAGCCGCAGCATGGCAAATGGACTAGCGGCCACTTACTTAACATTGCAGATGCTTCACGGCGGAAAGTGCAGATGTTCCATTCATCGCAAATCTGGAAAGTGTAGATGCTTCTTTTTGGCGCGGAGGCATCGATATTTTAAAATATTTACATTTTGGTACGAAATGTGCATTATTCGATTTAATGGTATTTTAATGAATTTTGCAATAGGGTGTTTAGAAAAAATGGCCCGTATTTAAATGCAAATTACAATATCACTATTGCTGAAAAATGAAACTCATTATATATCAAATTAAAGCCTATATTTAAAAAATTTTAAAAAATTACAATAAAAACTTTGTACTTCAGTTACTCTTCAGTTGAGACGAAAAAGAATGAAAAATAAGAGAAGTAAAACGTTTTTTCAGAAGCAAAAAGCTGCAATCGCTGCAATAAATCACCTTTGTTAAAAATCGTGCTTTACTTCAAGTTAAAAAACAAAATCCATTACCTTAAGGCTTCTCCACGTGAGCACCATTTGAAGCTAGGCACTGTTCCAGACGCACTTCCAGATCTCGCCATACGTTCTCCAGCACGACATGTGTCACGGAGCGGATAGCTGTAGTGATGCGCTGCTTCGCTGCTTGAGAACTCTGATAGTGTATACTGGAGTTTTGTCCACGATATCTTTCACGTATCCCCACAGGAAAAAGTCGGGTGGTGTCATGAGATCAGGAGACCGTGGAGCTCATGCTGTTGGTCCATCAGGACCCAGCTACCTGCCTGGGAAGACTTGGTTGAGGTACTGTACGATTGGCCAGTGTCTCTTGCCCAGTGATGTGGAGTACCAACTTGCTGGAACGTGATATCAAATCCCCATTCATTCCCATGGGCTCCACGGCCTCCTGATCTCACATTACATGAATTCTTCCTGTGGGAATACGTGAAAGATATCGTGTACAAAACTCCAGTGCACACTATCAGAGTTCTCAAGCAGCGAAGCAGCGCATCACTAAAACTATTCGCTCTGTGACACCTGATATACTGGAGAACGTATGGGGAGAACTGGAAGTGCGTCTGGACCAGTGCCCAGCCACAAACGATGCTCTAAATGATGCACCATTCTAACCACTGCTCTTGGAAGGTGGCCTTTCAAGGCCGACCCAGCTTGGTACTGAACACCAAACTTTCAGCGAGCAAAACGAGCACGCTAGCAACTTATCCACGCAGGCAGTTGTGATATATAATATATAATGTCTAAGAAAAGTCATAAAGTCCCCCATTTAGTATTCGCAGATATCGCTAATTGTTTTTTCTATCAAGAATCGCAATGTTAAATTATGTTTTTTCCCGCTTTTTTCTTGCACGTATCTGGTTGATGATTTACTTTATTCAGGGATGAAGCTCTCAGAAGGAAGAATGGGAGAAAGGGAAAAGCAAATTAAATGCTATAAACTGTTTAAAATTTAAAATATGGCTTATTGAAGTATAATAATTAAATTCATTTTATCATATTTATTTCTTTATTTTGTTGGTTATCTGTTATAACATTTTTTTTTGTGAGAAATTATGTGGTGGAAGTGTGCAAAAAACAGACTTAAGACAGAAAACTGAGTATATATATATATATACTCATATATATATATATATATATATATATATATATATATATATATATTTTATGTAAGTTTATTGAAAATAATATTTGTTTTGCCATAGATATTAACTAAGTTAAGTTAAAAAATACGCAAAATTGTAGATAATTGTCAACTTTAAATGTGTTAAAACTTCTTTTTTTTTCACCAGAATTCCTGAGGATATTGGCGACTAAGCTTCTTTACCAATTGTCAGTCACTGTCCAAGAAAATTGTTTTATACATAAGGTATGTATTATAATCTATATTTATATATATATATGTATATTGACGGCTGTGCGACTAATGTAATCATCAACACACCCTTTTACGCACACACAATCTGACTTTTAGTTTTCCACGCCGCGCCACACAATCTGACTATTAGACTTTCTCGCCGTTTACACAATCAGATATCCTGACTTTTCCGCGATGTACTGTGAAAAATGAAGTTCTATTGTAAAAAAAAAATAAACGGATTTTATAGTTTTAAATTTATGTAATTGAAAACAAATATTATTTGTAACAATAATAATAATAATTAATATTCCTTAATTATTGAAAACCTAAATTTGTATGAGGGTTATGTGCAGGGGTAGAAGTGAGGCGGGATATGGCGGGACTTGTCTTGCCATGAGATTTCCAGGCGGGACGAGTCCCACCTTGAAAGATTGGTCCCAGTGACCGTTTTTTTGAAAACAATTGATAAACTTTACTACAAAAGTTATCAGAAAAAGGAAGAAAAAAAAAAAAAAAAAAATGAACTGGAAATTTATTACTTTATTTTTCATTGTTTTATAAAAATATTATTATTCATTCTGCTTTCTTCTTCTTAATCTACTTTACAGTAACTATATAGTGTAGCAATATTCATATTATTATTAATTATTAATTTGATTGTTAATTTTATGATGATGATTTATATTCATTCATTCAAGCATAAGCAAAAAATAAATACTTTTTTTTTGATAAACTAGCACAATAATATATATAATAGTGAAATTAGAACCAGTTTTAATTTAACTAAACTTTAAAAAGATGAAGATTATTTAACTGTATAGAGCCTATTTTATTTATGAAACAGAAAAAAAAACTCTTCAATAAAGTTCAAAAGTTTGTTGAGGTTTTTAAGGTGCGATTCGAATCATCATAGGCCTAAAAATCATAAAAAGCGGACAGATCCCAGTTTCTCAGCCGGTGCTTCGTAGGCAAATTCATAAAAAATTATAATTATAGTTAAACAGCTAGTGTTTTATTGTACTTAATTTTGCCCCTAAAAAATTATTCTGTAACATCTTGCCAATTCAATATAAAATGTAAAAAAAAAATAATAATAAAAAAAGGTTAATGTAGTTTCCAAATAGCATAATAATAAAAATAATAAAGTAATATTTTGAAATAGATTTCACGTCCTTCGTAAAAATGTAAAATCATCAATTTTATTTTTATTAAATTTTGATAAAAGCGACGAAAAAAAATTAGCTGTATAATATATTTGATTAAAATTAAAGTGTAATTAAACTAATTAATAAAAGAAAAAAGAAAAGTTTAAATATTTTTCCATTTACTATACAATATTATGAGTGTAAAAAAATAAGATGGGTGTGTTTTTGGGGTGCTGCGCAGCCTGAAAAGTAAGAGAAGCCTGCCTTTAAAGTATAGCCTAGCAAACACGGCCTAATCGGGCCGAGCTTGGCTCAAAATCGGCACTGTCGGCGGACAATCGGCAACGCCCAACGCCGGCAAGCCGACTTTTCCCCGGACATAGATTTTTATAGTTTAAGTCCCCAACTCGGGGTTTAGTCGGCATGCCGATTGATCACCAGAATTAAATATTGTTTTAAACAAAAATTAATTTTTTATGAAAAAACATATTTTAATAACTTTTTTTTTATAAAAATTTATTTCTTATTTTTTTTCTATAAAAATATCTTTTTACGAGCTCAGAATTATGAAAAACTGGTTTTAAATGTTAAGATGGATGTTTAAAACTCAAACTTCGATTTTACAATCTTTATATTAACGTTTCGTCACATAAGTTTTCATGTGAAGCCATGACCTAGTGGTTTGGACCGCTGGTTTGTGATCCAACATTGGCAACTCGCATGGGTTCTATTCCCGATGGTTCCATCTTTTCATCATCAACTAACGATCCTAAAATGTGTAGTGCAGGAACATAAACCCTGTCATAAACATCGCGAGGCAAATTAGAACCATTAAGTATAATTTTAATTAAAATTAAATTTGAAAGTCGGCCTTAAAGTCGGCAATGCGACTTTGGCGGAAGCTCGGTAAACCACCTTTTTATTGGCGGCCCGACGTCGCAGTAAAAGTCGGGCCGGCTTTCATTTCCGATGATCGGCGATATCGGCCCAATTAAATGCCGATTATCCCGTGTGCATATTTGGAAACCGTGTACACGTACAGAATACAGCCTACCTGATTGGTCCATTTTGCTCGAGTTGAGTATTCATTGGTCAATTTTGTTGTGCGCGGGCTATTTTCAAAAGTTGTCAGTGCTTGATCATTTTACAGCTATACTCAAACGTAAAACAAAAATTTAAGGCAAGTAGGACCTTTTGCAAATTCAAACTATATTTTCAACGTAATTAAATAATTTGCAGCGATAATCGTCGTGCAAAGATGCTAAGTATAATTGTTTTCACATTTGTTTCGCAACATTGAGCACAGAAAAGCAAATATATAAAGACGCGGAGATTTGTTTCTATCCTTTTCTTATGAACATTATACTTTTATTAGGAATCATGTATTTTGTTAGAACAATACATATCTATAAATAATTAAGAAGTTTTAGATATGTTCTTAAATTCTAATCAATAAGCATTGTTATATACACTCGCCGCCGCCAAAAAAAAAAAAAAAAAAAAAAAAAAATCACCTCATGGAACTCATGGATGCTACTGCTACGTTGTATAATGTAGCGCCGAGGCATCCACGTTTCCACTCGCTATTTCCTTGTATCAATACAACAACTTTGACATTTAGGAACATGTGGGTGTAATGTGTAATGGTCTGGTGGAAGTGTGCCTGAATCTCATGTCAGAGGTCTTCGGTTCTAATCTTCATAGAATTTTTTTTTATAATATACGATAAATTAACTTTTTTTTTAAACAGTAATACATTATAACATTAAAAAAAGAAATAATACAGATCCAAAATGTACGTAATTTACATTCTACATTATTATATTGTAGTCATCACATCAGATGTTACTATTTACTTTGAAATAAAATAAGAAAATGTATCATTATGATTTATGGTATTATAAATAAATTATATTATCATACACTTATATCTGTTGTATGTTGTATGGGTGTGTTAGTGCAGTAGTATACACGAGAAACTTCTCAAAATAAATACTGAACCTTTTATGTAAGAAAAATATACTTTAGTTAGGGTGGCGTGATAGTAACATCTCTGAATTTTGACTTGGGCGACCAGCGTTCGATTCCCTATATAAGATTCATTTTTTGTGTTTTGCTTGATTATTTTTATTTATGTTATAGACATTAATTGTAATATATATTTATGTATTTTTTTCTTTTTGCACTTTATAAAGGAAAATAAATTGATAAAATTTCATTAAATAATTCATATCTATAACATAGAAAAAAATAATCAAGCAAAACACAAAACATGAATCTTCTATAGGGAATCGAACGCTGGTCGCCCATGTCAAAATTCAGAAATGTTAATCTCACGCCTCCCTAACTAAAGTATATGTTTCTACATGAAAGGTTCAGTATTTATTTTGAGAAGTTTCTCGTGTATACTACTGCACTAACACACCCATACATTATACAACAGATATACGTGTATGATAATATAATATATTTATAATACCATAAATAATAATGATACATTTTCTTATTTTATTTCAAAGTAAATAGTTACATCTGATGTGATGACTACAATATAATAATGTAGAATATAAATTACGTACATTTTGGATCTGTATTAATTCTTTTTTAAATGATATAATGTATTACTGTTTAAAAAAAAAAGTTAATTTATCGTATATTATAAAAAAAAAATTCTATGAAGATTAGAACCGAAGACCTCTGACATGAGATTCAGGCACACTTCCACCAAACCATTACACATTACACCCACATGTTCCTAAATGTCAAAGTTGTTGTATTGATACAAGGAAATAGCGAGTGGAAACGTGGATGCCTCGGCGCTACATTATACAACGTAGCAGTAGCATCCATGAGTTCCATGAGGTGATTTTTTTTTTTTTTTTTTGGCGGCGGCGAGTGTATATAACAATGCTTATTGATTAGAATTTAAGAACATATCTAAAACTTCTTAATTATTTATAAATATGTATTGTTCTAACAAAATACATGATTCCTAATAAAAGTGTAATGTTCATAAGAAAAGGATAGAAATAAATCTCCGCGTCTTTATATATTTGCTTTTCTGTGCTCAATGTTGCGAAACAAATGTGAAAACAATTATACTTAGCATCTTTGCACGACGATTATCGCTGCAAATTATTTAATTACGTTGAAATTATAGTTTGAATTTGCAAAAGGTCCTACTTGCCTTAAATTTTTGTTTTACGTGTGAGTATAGCTGTAAAATGATCAAGCACTGACAACTTTTGAAAACAGCCCGCGCACAACAAAATTGACCAATGAATACTCAACTCGAGCAAAATGGACCAATCAGGTAGGCTGTATTCTGTACGTGTACACGGTTTCCAAATATACATCCCGTGTTTGCTGGGTAGGCTAGCTGAGCCTCATTATTAGGAATTTTAAAGCCTGTTGGTGACCTAAACTATAGTGCTCGACGTAAAAAATTAAATAATAATAATAACACTAAAAAGAAAATATATTGCTTTTAATATTGGCATAATTGTTTTCCGGTCACGGGCGGGCAAATTTTTTCTTGTTTTTAAAATAACAGTTTTGGATTCAGCAGTATACGTGTTCTATGCAAAATCTACATGCATATAATTATTTTCCTACTGTTCGGCATTTTTAAGATTTATTCTGAGCTCAATACGAAATGCTATATACCTAAAATATTGAACCATTTTTCAAAGTATTATTAATTTGACCAAAAATTTGATTTGATTTGATTTTTTTACCTCGTCTTAAAAGGGAAATTTTAACTCTTTTTTCAATAAAGAAGTAAAAGATCAATGTAAAATTAAATATTAAAAGTTAAACACTTCTATTTGCTTTTGCACCAATTCGTTTTGAGCATTAATGCAAAAAATAGACTTCTTTCAAATTTAAATCAAAATAATCATATACTATTAAAGTTTTAGGATGAACAGCAGCAAATATAAATGTTCATTATTAATTAAATGTTAGTGTAGCATGGCGTTAATCAAGTTACTACAAAATTTTAATTGCAAAATAGTTAAAATTTTAGTATACTATTAAAAAAATCGCGCCTCCGGTGGTAAGGGGGTTCCATATCTAAAAAACATCATCTGATACCAGGTAAAATATCATCTGATTTTGTCACAAATTTTAAATTTTGCGTTAGAGTGTAATAATATTTTTGCAAACACATTGATAGTACCATTTTTATTTTTAAAATGCCCGATAAATATAAAGATAATTTAATTTTATAATGATTTTCGTATATTATATATTTTTAATGAAATAAAATTATAAATTTAATTATTGCGCTTATAATATTTGTTTTACTGTATAGTATAAATTAATATTTCTTCATTTTTAATCAAGAGTTGACAAATATATTTTTTTTATTATATTCCCCCTCTATATATATGTGAAAAAAGTTTATTCAAATAATTTGTTTCAGACTTTATAATATACATTTTAGATTATATTTTGAAATCAAGAAAAAAAATACAAACTAGCAATTTAGAATTGAAGTAGAAATCAACTGATGAGCATAATGAAGCATGATGACAAATATACGCGAGCTGCACTGACCTTTGTATTTTTATGTCCAATCCCCCAATTTGAACTATCTGCCGAATTGCTTTTTATTTTGATTTTGTTGAAAAATAAAATCATAATTCAAGTTTAGTGGACCGTTTTTGCTTGCCACGGCATAAGGTGCTCAGTTAAAGTCTGTCTTTCATATACTGTAAAGCTATAGTTTGTTGTGCGGTATACATGTGCAGTTTACACAGTTTTAATTATTATATTACTGATTTTGAATATTATAACAAAATTCAAAAAATTTTGAGCATATTAAGGTGTTGCTAAATAACTAATAACAAATGTGAATTAGTGAATGTTATTCAAGTTTTACGTAATATTCGTAATAATTTACTATTTCCGCTTCTACGGAAAACAAGTTTTATTTATGGAATCATAACGTAAGTAATTTTGTTTATTATTATTTATGTATTGATATTAATAAAATTATATAAAGTAATCCATAAAAAAATTATACACTATATTAACGCAAATTAAAAATATCTATATAATTTTCTGCAATATAAAAATGTTGCTTAAAACTCCCCGTTTACGAAAAGAAAAATATACAAATCGTCCAAAAAAAAATTCAAATTATCAAGTAAAATAAATCTGTAAAAGTATAACATTATAAATTATTGCTAGTAACTAATAATAATATAAAAAATCATGATATTTATTGAAATGAATTTCGTTTAGTACATTTGAAAATTTTATTTGAAACATTGTAATAAGTTGTGACAAAGTCATTTGTAACGCGCGTTGCTCTTGTGACAACTTCACTCAGCATACGCGAGCGCGCGTGATTATTTCATTTGGAACATTCGCGGGAGCTCGTGATAAGTCCACTAGAAACACTCGCGAGGTCTGTGATAGGTGCACTTTTGCTAGAATTCCGCGATAGAGACGATATAAATATTAAATAATATATGAAAAATAGTTTATTATACCTACAATGACATTATTTGTAAATATCGTAGTATTTTTACGTAAAGAAGACAAAAAAATCTATCTTCTCTTTTAATCAACCAGGGCACAGTCAAAAATATAAATTTAAGAGAAGTCTCATATCTCTACTTTATAAGCAAAATAAGCGTTTCATTCAGTTGAGGTCTTTTCATCAGTTGGTGCAGTTCTAGTGAAGCTGTTCTTTTAGGTTTAAAATTCTTTTATACAAAATTAATATTAAATTCATTTCTGTGACATATAGATGTTCCCCCGGCATTTCTAATATACCGCACATTCCTAACGCCCCACGAGTAAAGCAAGTGGACTTTCCAGAAATCTTGCGAGTGGAGTATCTAAACTTTCTGCCACCGCGGCCTTTAAAGTTACTTCACTTAACATATAACTATCTAGTGGTGGTTCTTTATTTAAAACTATGAACAATCTGCACATATTTTTTATTCTTACAAAAATTTAGTGATGCTATTTTAATTGTGATATTCTAGGCCCACATTGCTTAATATATTAATATAAATTAAAAATTCACATCTAAATTTAAATTTATTTTCTTTTTGCATTCTTCTCCAATTTTTTTATGTTAAAAATTTTTAAAACTTACATGAAACATTTTATTGATTTAAATAAATTATATTTACAAGTATTTATTTAAAATTAGATTAATAAAAATGCTTAATTTATGGTGTGATACATTAGACAAGTCAACCCGTCGGACAGCAGAATACCAAGACTGTACGTACTACCAAAAGGTACACAAAGAAGGCACACCGTACCGTCCAATAGTCAATGCTATTGGATCATGCTCATACAAAGTAGCACGCTACGTAGCACAGTTACTTTAACCGTCAGTAGAAGCGGCACCATCCTACATACGCATCTCCAGCCACTTTGTAGACATTCTAAAAAAAACCACTTGCACCCGGAGACACCTTAGTGAGCTTTGATATTGTTCCATTGTTCACTAAGATACCAGTACCAGACACCCTAAAAGTTATTAAATTTAAATTTGGCTAAAGCATAGCTAAGCTTGCAAGAATATGCCTAAACATCACATACTTTCAATTCAATGTAAATTTGTACAAACAATTCGAGGGAGCTCCTATGAATTCTCCCATATCACCTGCAGCAGCTAACACGTATCTAGTGGACTTCGCGACCAGTGCAAACTCCACAGCACCACTTCAACCAAGCCTCTGGCTACGTTACGTGGACGTCTCCTTCGTTATTTAGCCTAATGATTTCCTCACACTACAACAGTTTCTCCACCACCTGAACTCCGTACACTCATCCCAGAGAAAATTGTCCGCTTGTTTTTGTGACGCCTTGCAATATAGGCAAACTGCCGAGTATCTGATAAGTAAATGCAACGCTGTACTGCATTGTTAATTTATGTATAGTCTCAGGCAATGTGATTAGCACAATTCATTCTTGAAGACCAATATCAAGCAAGAATCTTCTTTACTTTACTTATTATTTAATACTGTCCGGAATATTGTAAATTTTTTTTCTATATTATATCCTAACATCAAAATGATACATTTCATATTAGATTTTTTATTTTTTTAATTGAATAGAATAAACTCGCAATGAAACTGCAAATGATAATTTTAAATAATAACTAATAACTACTGATATTCAAATTTAATCAAAATCTATTGAAAATAGTAAAATATTTATAATATATGCAATTAGGGTAGTTGTGATAGAAATTAGTATTTTTAATAGAATTATTATTTTTGTAACTGTTCCAAATTTCTCATATATTTTGTTTCTTACTTTTAGCCTCTCCGTGAAAAAATTTATTTTAATTTCATTAATAAAAGCTTTTTATATGGTGTAAATAAAAACATTTTTTATAAACATTAGTAACGTGCAAGTATAATTTTTCTTTCTATTTATCAATTTTGCAGTTTGTTTATCATTTTTCGTTCTAAAATTAGAAATAATAAAAAAACTTGAGATAAACAATTATTTAGCACATAATATATTTATATCTTAAGAAAAAAATACATTGTTTTGTATCATTTTGGAAGAGAGAAAGAGAGCGAGAGAGAGAGAGAGAGAGAGAGAGAGAGAGAGAGAAAGAGAGAAAAGAAGCTTCAATATTTTAAGAAAACTGCTACGAGAATAAACAGAAATTACCTTTTCAAGTTATTTCTATACATTTTCTTTGCAAAATCACGGCCGATTATGATTTTCTTATACCTAAAATAAAATAAATTAAAAGTAATTATCTCTCTTTCTCTCTCTCTCTTTTCCAAAATGATAAAAATAAATGTGTGTTTTCCTTAAGACATATAAATATATTATGCGATATTAATTTTTAAACTCAAGTATTTCTAATTTTCGATTGGCAAATAAAAAATTATTAAAAGCTGCAAAATAATAAATAGAAAGAAACGTTATACTTGCACGATACAAATGTAATTTAATACATATTTTAATGTAATAATAGTGTTTATTTACACAATATGTATAAAAAGCTGTTATGAATTAAAGTAAAATGTATATTTATAGGTAGGTAGGTAGGTAGGTAGGTAGGTAGGTAGGTAGGTAGGTAGGTAGGTAGGTAGGTAGGTAGGTAGGTAGGTAGGTAGGTAGGTAGGTAGGTAGGTAGGTAGGTAGGTAGGTAGGTAGGTAGGTAGGTAGGTAGGTAGGTAGGTAGGTAGGTAGGTAGGTAGGTAGGTAGGTAGGTAGGTAGGTAGGTAGGTAGGTAGGTAGGTAGGTAGGTAGGTAGGTAGGTAGGTAGGTAGGTAGGTAGGTAGGTAGGTAGGTAGGTAGGTAGGTAGGTAGGTAGGTAGGTAGGTAGGTAGGTAGGTAGGTAGGTAGGTAGGTAGGTAGGTAGGTAGGTAGGTAGGTAGGTAGGTAGGTAGGTAGGTAGGTAGGTAGGTAGGTAGGTAGGTAGGTAGGTAGGTAGGTAGGTAGGTAGGTAGGTAGGTAGGTAGGTAGGTAGGTAGGTAGGTAGGTAGGTAGGTAGGTAGGTAGGTAGGTAGGTAGGTAGGTAGGTAGGTAGGTAGGTAGGTAGGTAGGTAGGTGGGTACATCAGCTCTTTTATTCATGATCATCATTAAATAAAATTTCCCAAATAATATGTGTATTTATTGTGTATTTATTTTATTACTTTTATTTCTACAAAATTTTGGCTGAATATAAATCGATTAAATTGATTATAAGTAAAATCTATTTGTAGATAATTTAAAAGTAAATTAAATAAAAATAATCATATTTCAACTTACTAATATGGTTAAAGAGTGCTTGAACTCTTATAAAAACTATGGTGATTATATAACGCAGTGATGTGCTGTTAGGGAGTGGTGCAATAGCAATCACATGAACATCTTATACAATGAAGTTTTGTTTAAAATATTTTCACCATGTGGCTATAGCAATATGACTAAAGCTAATTAAATATACAGGGTGTCCATAAAATCTGTGAGGGTGTTTAGACATTAATAAAACACATAAGACTCAACGTAAAATAAATTTTTATACATCAACTTAAAGCTTGAATTATGACAATTTTGAAAATTAAAACATAAACGCAAAATTCAGCAAAATCGGAATAAAAAACTTCACGCCTGCCGTTGTAAAAATGGTGAATATTTGCTTATCTATATATTTATATATAAAATTAATTAATTATGAATATATATTTTATTATTATCAATTGTTTTTTTTAGCTATTTAGTATTATTTCTTGTTAGTATTATAGCATATTAGGTGAATATAACTGTAAATTTCATTATTTTTAAAAATTTAAACTTCAGTTCAAATGTAAACTGACAAAGTATATAACGGATAAAATAAAATAAAAAAATACTGCTGTAACCGAAAAACGTTTAAACACAGGTGATGTCTGACCCCCCTTTCTAACCAAGTGCAAATATTATCAACATTGTAATGCATTTTTTTATAGTTAGGCATTTTTGTACCCTTTAATTGATATTTCTTTTTAACCTATATTTTTTACATTTTAACAGTGACGAGCAATGCTAAAGAGCAATTCAAATTTAAAATCTGAAAGATATCTCCTTTTTTTAAAACATTAGATTATTAAACATGTATTTTATATATGTATATATAAGTATATATATAAATATATATATAAATATATATATAAATAAATTAGTATATATATATATTTATATATATATATATATATATATATATATATATATATATATATGTGTGTGTTTATTTACAATTAATATATTGAGTATGAGCAAGTGTTATAATAAATCTATAACAATCATCTTATATTATGAAATTTTTATATTATATTATATCTTATTATGATTTAATTCATTGTTCATATTTTATATTATTTCAGATGAGGCGTGGGAGACAAGCTACTGTTCCCGCTACTACGACATGTAGTGCAATTTTATTGTACAAAGATTCGTTTAGAACAGGAATTCCGAGTCGCACTGATGGATTATGGAAGCGCATCAGCGATACGCTGGAAAATCAACAAAGTGCTGCTGCGCTCTACACTTTTGTATTTAAAAACGTTTTTCAAATACAAAAATTACTCGCTATTCCAAAACTAGAATCAGCAGCAAATGCTGTGTCTACGACATCAGATAGTAAAAATATTTCTAGTGCTGACGAATGTGAAGGTGAATATACAACAACATATGAATGATATTATTGTTATACAAAAATTGTTGATTCAAGTTTGCAGGGTAACCATTACCAGATGCGTTTCATCTTTTAGGGAATTTAGTGCATAATTAGTGCTCAAAGAGCCATAATCTCGAATTTAGAACCGATGCAGAAAACAAATAAAAGTTAAAAAACATAGATGTTGCTAAAATGATATCAAGCTAGCAAAGATACAGGAAAAAATTATTTGCTGACAATTAAAACATAACTAGCTTTTAGTGCTCAATTATTGCTGGATGTGCATTAAAGAAAACAAAATATTTAAAAAATAACAAGAAACTAAAAACTATTTACCCCTACTAACTTGGAATCTTCCCTGCAGGAACACATAGTAAATTTAAAAGTAAATAATTTTTGCAATGTCAGTATTTATTTCACAATAATTGCTAAATTTGTTTATTTAAAAAATAAACTATTTAAATACATACACGAAATAGTCATATAATTGAACAGTCAAATAGAGCAAAAAGGGTAAAGGTGACCTAATAAGTTCCATATTAGAAAATATAACAAAATATTGCTAAAAATATTACAAAATGATTATAAAAAAGATCATCAACGAAACATAGGAATTTTACACTTTTTAAAATCATGCAACTAAATAATTTAAGTTTCGTTCTAAAAATAAAAACCAAAACACTAACAAAAAAGCATTATACTAAAGTTTATTCAATAAAAATTTCAAGCAATGAGGTTAACAAATAAACAAATACATAGTTTTAAAAATTAAAAATGATTTTAATTTCTGTTAATTATATATTTCATATATTAACGTTTAATATGACCTCACTTCAGATAGAAAAATAAGTTTGATTAAATTTTAATTATTTATATAGTTACAAAATTACTTAAATTTGATAACAAAACATTAGTACTAAATAAAACAAGATAAATAAAAAAGAATATTTGAAGTACACAGTGAAATTAACTTGTAATGGCAATAATATTGGTAAAAAATAATATAAATAAATTAGAATCACTAATCTATATATATATATATATATATATATATATATATATATATATATATATATATATATATATATATATATTTATATATATATATATATATTTATATATATAGATTAGTGATTCTAATTTATTTATATTATTTTTTACCAATATTATTGCCATTACAAGTTAATTTTACTGTGTACTTCAAATATTCTTTTTTATTTATCTTGTTTTATTTAGTACTAATGTTTTGTTATCAAATTTAAGTAATTTTGTAACTATATAAATAATTAAAAATTTAATCAAACTTATTTTTCTATCTGAGGTGAGGTCATATTAAACGTTAATAAATGAAATATATAATATGCAGAAATATAAAATCATTATTACACTTAGAGGAAAAATAATGACTATTTCAGGGGTGTTTTTTTTGTACCCTAATTTAAATTTTAAGAGTTTAATTTTCAAAGTTACTGGAGTATCAAAATATAACAAAAACAATGGTTACAAGTTTCATTGCCGTCGACCTCTCCCTGACCCTTAAAAGTAGTTGATTGCCCTTGAAAATATATTATTTTTTAAAAAATTGCATTAATAAATAGGGTGTCGATTACAAGGTAATCTATTACGCTTAGAATGTTTATGCTTAGTAAAAAGACCCATGATCCTTTCTTCGTTCTTTAAGGGTTGTAGAATAAATCTCTTCTGCAAAATGTCAGTTTCAGACATACCAATGAAAACGGTGTCGATTCCTAGTTACTCGACCATGCTTAGAACGTTTTTGTTAATTAAATTGACCCATTAAATTGAATTATTTACTTGTTTTACCTTATCCACATTTTTCCCGAATAGGCTATTCTTAGACTTCATTATTTTTAAAGGTCTTTGATAATTTTTAAAAAAAATAAGCTTTGGGTAGATGTAATTGAGAACTAAAGTACGGTATAATACGAATTTGTGCTTTACTCTGCTTTTAAATTGTCAGTGTTGAGATCATATCAAGGTAGTACCAATAAGTTTTTATTTTTTAGTCTAATTTGCTTAAATCGTTAAATGCTAAAACTAATTGTATCCTTCGGTATCTAGTTAGCACTAATTGTGCACTAAATTCGTCGCCCCAGAATAGTATTGTGATATGTGACATTTTCAAAAAAATTGAGTTAGGCGTGCCAAAATACTTTTGCACATGTTCTTTATATATTTCTGAAAAAAAATTGAAAAAAGTTGACTCCATCTAATTTAATTTTAACTTAATGTTAGTTAATTTAAGGTGCCAATTTTTTTTTCAGTTCATAATTTAACCCAAAATCACTTCACTAGAGGACATGTTTTTTGAACTCCCCTATGTATGGGATGAATTTTAGCAAAAAAAATTTTCCCGAAATTTTTCAAAAAATTTACAATTTTTTTTTCAAAAACTTCGAAAAAAAAATTTTTTTGCGGGAAAAAAAATAATTTTTTCACCTATCTAGAAATTCTTCCCATGCATTGGAGAGTTCAAAAAACAATATCCCCTGAGACGTTATTTTTTGTTTTTTCTAAAGGAAATTTGTTTTGGGAGAAAGGGGGTGGGGCAAAAGTGGGTGGTACAGGAATTCTGAATTTGTGAAAAACAGTCATAAGTTAGGTCGTTGAAAAGGTTCATATGGTTATATGCATTGAAACACAAATATTTGAATTAATTGGCACATTTCACAATACTATTCTAGAAACTTTTTAAATTTTAGTGATTTTTTGTTGTAAGTGCATATTTTAACCCCCACTTTGGGCGAAAATGGGTTATTATTTTGCTTTCAGTTTTTGGGACTGAGTCAGAAATGACAAACTTTAAGTGCCCCTAAAAAATTATTACTCTAAAATAAATACATTAAACGTTATCAAAATTTTGACTTTGAAGTCGATTTTCTCAGTTCTAACATTGTGGCTTATTTCACAATACTATTCTGGGCCGACGAATTGTCAGCAAGGTTTGTTGCGTTCAGAGTTTTTGTTGCTGTAAACTTGATTCACCTATATTTTAAAAATTTCTTGCTATTTTTAAGCTATATATTTAATTATGAACTAATATTAATTATTATGATTTATTTTCAAAAGCTCGTTTCTTTACTAGTCATTCACGAGCTTAACTAAAAAAAGCTCGTTTACGAGCTAAATGCTCGTAACCCGGGTTTACCATTTTGAAAAAAACAAGCACCCAAAATTTTTTGCCTGGACGGGTGCTCGAACCGTTTTATATTGAGAGCTCTATTTAATATACTATTGATGTTATACTGTATACCGTAATAATTTAATTATTACTATTTAACACTTTCTTTTAAAAAAGTCAATTTTCATTTTGCAGTGATATTTATTCTATGAAATAAAAATATCTTGAGTGCTACCTCTTATTATTTTTATATATATTGTTTTTATTTGCACTATGTTTAATATTATTTTTAGTAATAAGCAACTTGATGCCCATTTCTTGCAAACATTTTAGTTTAATTTTTGGTAGATTGACAATATAAAAATCAATATGTTATGTATGATGCTATTAAATACGTAAAACACCAATGAACTAAAACCAGTTATAAAATTATAAAGAAAAATTAATTATATTTTATCCAATCACTTTTTCAATTCTAAAACTTGCACTTAAAGCGTGTTGCGTTTTTCTCTATGTAAGTAATGTTTTTTTTTTTGTTTTTTTTTTCAGATTTCTTCTATTTATCAGAAGGAGAATTTAGATCAATTAAACCTATAACAAAAACATACAAATCGAATAAAGGAAGAATTACAATGAGAAAGAGACTGCCTTATGGTACGTGGACCCACTTATTTGCAAAGAAAATAATCAACGTTTTGAAATTAGACTGCAAAATTAATTTTTCAAGCGTCACTCCATTAATTCAGATGGTAAAATGTATATATTTGGCTACTGTGCACAATGCAAATCAAAATTCCATATATATGAAACTGAACGTAATATTAAATCAAATGTTAAGTTTTTAATAAAAAGGTCGGACAGTGCACCAAATTTCATTCATGCACTCCAAAGAAAGCAAAAATTAGCAGGCGCAGAGAAAATAATAGCTGTGGCGGATTCAAAAAAGAAATCATCTGTGGTAAAAAGATCTGAATTAGCTACAAAAAAAATGTTGCAAGTTGACACTGGTTCATCTTATATACCTTCAAGTTCTATAAATACTCAAGCTGTCTCAGAGGTAAATATCAAGTTATTACCTCATAAGAATCCCTTATTATCAGTCAGAATCATGAAGAATTCTCTGCCACATAAAGACAGCATTAAGTGTGTGGGTATTGATCCTTTAAATATCGTATACTGGACTACTACACAAACCTCCCTCTACAGATCAGAGGCAAACAAATCTAATATTGTAATTGTAACCGGGGATGCTACTGGGGGGCTAATTAAAGCTGTTCCATTAGAAGAAAAACAAAGAGAAACATTGTGTTATAACGAAGTGCCTATTTATTTATACCAGCTGAACTGTATTTCAAACAAAATCACCTTCCCATGTGCCCAGCTTTTAAGTAGCAGCCATGATTCTTTTACCATAAGCACATTTATTCAACAATGGCTTATCGACGCAAATACTTGTCCTGATGTTTTCATTTGTGATCAGAGCTTAACTCTTCTTAACGCAGCGTGCAAAGCATTTTGTAGTATAGCTTCCCTCAAAGATTACCTTAAAATTTGCTATGACATTCTAGAGAATAAAACAGAAACAATTCCCAAGACTATGATTTGCACAGACGTAGCTCATTTTATAAATTCAGTATGTGAGCTTAAAGTCTTTATAAGCAGAGATAAAAATGTAAAACATTTCTTTGTTCGTGCAATCGGACAACTGGTAAATGTCACCGACTTTACTTTATTTAAATCCCTATCCATTGATTTATTTATCGTAGCTTTATCAAATGATGACTCGAATAAGCATGAAAATCAAGAAAAAACTGAAACACAACAAGCTAGAGAAAGGTTGATGTTGCTTATCCAGAAGGGACCCACATATAAAAAGTTATTGACAAACTTAAACATATTAGAATGTAACTCAAAATGCTTATCAGATAAAGAAAACTTGTTCAAATGTGAATTAGTTGGAAACAATTGGACTGATGATGCATATAATACAGCTGTTAGTAAAGTTCAAAATTCTAAAGAAGGTTATTTTAACAATAATCTAAAAATTGAAATTGTTGATGAATTAAAAGATATATTAAAAAGATGCCCATTGTGGTCTTCTTTAATGTGTCCTTTTTTTAATTTTGAGCCTATAGAAACAACATCAACAAATATGGAATTTCGTACAATAAAAGAGAATGTTTGTAAAAGCATTGACATACCTGCACGTTGTGATATTTTTATAGCCTACCACTTAAATTACATAGATCGTAAAATAATTGCATTGAAAGCAGATCAAAAACAAGGAATAAATAAAAATATACATAATGTATTCCCTGATTCAGAAGACAGTTTAGTTGAATTTAAAGAAACAACCAATCAATCTGAAAAAGAAAAGAAAGCAGATAAAGGAGAAGAGGCAGAAAAAAACGAGTTTATAGAGGAAGACGGTAAACACGAAGGAGAAAAACAAATAGATCATACTGCTGATGATGAAAGTGATGATGGAGAAAGAGGAGAAAGCAGAAGAGTCGATGAACGAAAAGTAGGGAAAATAAAAGTTAACGGAGAGAAAGAACAAGAAGAAAAAGAAAGTAATTATATTAATTTAGAGAAAAAAAATCAGCACAATGTATTGTTTGATACAAGTGATGTTGAATTCACGGATTCAATGTCTGAATCAAGTTTGACAATGTCCCGAGAACAATTGCATGTAGATAATGAACGCATTGATGAATTGGAACCTTCAGATACAGATAACTCAATATACAATTGTGGAAAATGTGGAGACGATTATAATTCCAGTGATATGTTTTGGTCAGGAGTAAGGCCAAAAAAACAACTGGTTTGCAAGGAATGTATCGCTGAAAGTAAAGATACATTAAACCCTTATAAAGCCCAAACACAATTAGAAATCAAGAAGCCTAATAAGAAAAAAAGGAGAAGTTTATTAATAGTTCAAAAAACTGGTGATACATTAGAAACACAAATAAACAGAGATGAATTAAGGGAGAAGAAACGTAGACTTAATTATTCATACTTATACCCAAGTTCTGATTATGAAATCAAAATAAAGAACCTAAACATAACATCAAAAATAAATAAAATAATGAAGAATGGGAACAGTGAAACTAAAGTAAAAATAAAAAACAAACAAATAATGTTGAGTAATACTTGTGCATTTGATTCTATTGTGCACTTATTTGCAAATGCCTACAATACTTATAAAAGTTTCAAATCTTTAGTTGATAATTGTTGTATTTGTAAATTTACAACTATTATTAAATTATTTTCAAGAGACGGTTACACTGAACACATTAAAAAGTTAAGAGCAGAATTATTAGCAGATATATTTGCCCCAAAAAAAACATCACAAAAAAATAACGTAAATATATGCAAATGTGAAACAACTGTAGATTCACTTATCTTGAAGATACTGCCTGAAAACTTATGCTCGTCTACAGCAACTACAAAATGTGATTCTCGATACTGCACTATGAAGAAAGAAACGCAATATCATGCATTTTCTCCAACATCTACAGACTTTTGTGCAGACAATGTAGAACTGCTAGAATCCCACTTAAATAACCCTAAGTCTTGGACTAAAACTTGCTTTTGCAAGCTTTTGTGTCCTGAAGAAACACCTTCTAATTGGAAAGTAAGCGATAGAACTATTTCTCAACATGATTTGTGCAATGCTGAACGACGTGTTTCATCTGTTGTCTCTGCTGAACACATATTAGTTAATATAAAGAACACAGCAATCGAAGATTCATGCCATGTTAAAGAGTCAAGAATTGAGAGCTCAATCATTCCTAGGAGTTTGGTTTATAACACTAAAAAATACATATTGAATGGTGCTATAGTTTTTAAACCTCCAAAACCACCTTTAAATATTGGTCACTACACGACATTTATTTTAAGCTCAAGTAATTGGATTCAATTTGACGACGAAGAAAAGGAGCCAAAATCAGCAAATAGCACCAAATTCATCGTTCCACACATACTCCACTATATTAAAGTATAATATTTTTTGCTTGAAGTACTTTTGTAATTGCATTAATTACAAACAAGTACATTTCCATAATTATGCAATATATACAAATATCGTCATGTAACATTTGGTGACTAAGACATTCAAATTAAAAAAGTTTTCATTGTCATTATAAAAATTATAATTGTTCATATTAATTAATACTTTGATAGGATTAGGATTACAGTAATCGAGCTCAACAATGATTAAAAAAGCCATTCTTAATAAATAATTTTTTTTTACATTTACTGTTAAGTTTAAAATTTCAGATTTTAAAGTTAGTATCAAAATAGTTAGTATTAAAAATTGTATTAAAGTTCGTATAAAATTAAATATTTTAACTTTCCGCTAAGAATGAGAGTTAATATTATTTAATTTGTTATAATTTTTTAATATAATATAAGTTAGTTCAATAGATTTTTTTAAAATCAATGTTTTGATCGTAGTTGAGCTTGTAGCATAATCATGAAATTAAACTTGCTTAAGAATAATTATTTTACTTACGTACATTTTTACCCATTTCTGCTTACCAATTATTAAACAAAATTTTTATGTAGTTTTCAAACAGTGGGAGCAAACTTCAAATTTTGTTATTTTCTTACTCCTAGTATGCAAATTTTTATTGCATCATCGGTGAATTTGACTGCAAAATGACCCTTACTTAATATAATATAATATAAGTATATGAATATTGTTCTTATTATTACTATTATTTACAATTGTGTTTTCATTTTATAAAAATTGTTAAAAATATGTAAACAATTTGTTTTTGCCAAACATGTTTACATGTTTAAATAAAATAGCATATGTTAAATTTTTGAAACTATGTTATTCTATACAGATTTTTCTTTTTTTTATGTAAGTAGTTTTAGTTGAAAGAACTTGTAATTTTTAATAAAATAAATTCAAAAAAAAAGTATGTATTTTTTACATTCATTTATTTAGATTCATATTAAATAATAAAATCAGACATATGTATTACTGATTTCAGTATAAAATAAAGGACAGCAATTAACGATTGTCACAAATCTTTCAATAATAGCAAAATACATTGCTTTTAAATTTTATATTTTACAATGAACACAGTAAAAACTTTAATGATTTAAAATTGCTAATCTTTAACTTGAAAAAATAGATCTTGAAATGTTTAACTTTCAAACGAAAATAAGTAATATTTTGGTAAGCATCACAAAATTGAAGAAATTATACAATTTCTAGAGAAATGACATTAAATATTTACTATCATTTCTGATATTTCTAACACAACTTACTTTAGTAAAGGTTGAATTTTAATTTATAGTTAACCAAATTTAAATAATATTTTAATATAAACATGTATATAAAATATTATATAAAATTAGAAATACAGTATGTATTAAAATAACTAAACAAAATTTTTATAGTAAAAAAATTACTAATTCAAATTTTTATTAATTTTCTATGTTAAATGATTTGCATGCAAAAGTTTTTATATAGAAAAATTGCTAATTATAGTTTAATTAAGAAAATAATGTAATAAATATTTTTTTTGTATATTTTAAAACCCCTTTTTTTAAAATAATTATTCAAGTAAAAATGCATTAGCTTGTTAATGCACACACAAAATTGAGCCTATGATCAGAACTTTTTCCTTTGTTACTAACATATGATCATGACGTCACTGCATATTCAGGACGTGTATTTGACTTTTACTTACGATTTTTTTCAGTTATATATTTCCCTTCATACGTTTTATTAGATGAATATTAATATAATTATTTTTCAACGTTAAAAAATGTATCAAAAATGTTTTGATTCAAGAGAAAATTACTTTATTGGCTTGTGAATAAACTTGACTTTCGTCGAAAATGCTCGACAGGTGAGACGGCTCGTCTTGTAGCTCGGTACATTCCTGGCGAGAGTGTCCGAATGACATGAGGTGCCATTAGGTGCCTTATGGTTTTATGGTTAAGTCAAAGTCATACCGAAGCAAAACACATAACTTTTTTCTGAAATCTAGCATATTTAATACATATTTACATGCAGAAACATAAAAACAAAATTTTCAAATATAAAAAAAGTATTAGGAAAATTTATTTGTTTAATAAATGGTAAGTAAAAATCAAAATCATGTCGTGAACAGGGAGTTACGTCACAATCATATGTTATTAACAAAGAAAAAAGTTCCGGAAACTGGTTCAATTTTGTGCGTACTTTATAGAACAAACTTTTATCTATTTTTTATGGAGCTTTCTAGTAATATGACGGTTGGCTAAAAATTTAAATTTCAGCGGAGTACAGCAACAGTGTCATGGGGACCAGATTCAAATAAAGCAAGGCAATAAATTGGAAATCTTATATTTTTTAATTATTATGAGAGAAAAAGGTAAAAGGTCGAAGTTTTCGGTTGTTTTCTGCCTAGATGATATTAGCTTTCAATAGATATGATTTTGAATGCAAAATTGTAATTGCTATTATTTAAAACAGCTAAATTACTTTATGAATTGTGCAGGTTGGAAAATTCTTGTTATTTCAGTTTAAACTGACCTAGAGTTCTGAAAACTGGTACAAAGATAAATAAAAACATTTGTAACTGCCAAAAAAATTAATTACCTTACCTTACTCAAAAGGTTTAAAAACGGGTAGTTTAGCCCTTAAAATTAAACTAACTTAATTTCAAAAGTTTAACGTATTTGGTAGGGTAACGTGACCCCCCCCCCTAACTGACCTAAAGTGTAGTTTACCCTCTAAATTGCAATTTTTTTAAATTTGTGGTTTATTTTACTATGAGAGTAGTTTATAGGTGAATGAGTAAAAAAGGGACTATATTAGTCACTGGATATACATAATCAAGCTAACATTAAATAATCCGTATAATGTTGGGACCTTTTTAAATTATTATAAATATGAATTAATTGCGAGAGTTATGGTCATCGCAGGTCAAGCATTGCTTTCATCTTAAAGAAATTATATTTAAATTTATTTACCATAATTAGAAAAAACAATGAAAAAGAAAAGTAAGAAAAGAAAAAAAAATTATTGATCAAAACTATCAAGATTGTCGAAACCATAGGTTTATTAATTAATATTGAACTATCATATTAAAATTAAATAAGTCATTTTTTGACATTTTTATTCTTTGAGAAAAAAAAGAGAGAAAAAAACGCGAAAAATATACACAAGATATTTTTAGATCTACGTGCAATATTAATAAAAAATGATAGAATAATTTAAAAATTGCAATATTGTACTAAAACAAAAATTAAGAACAAAAGGGATTGAATATTAAATAATTAATGTATTCTGACAATATAACTTAATGTTATTTAAATGAAAATATAATATATTGCTTGCAAATAGTTTTTATTTTAAACATTTTTATAATGAAATGTCAAATTTTAGAGATCAACAGCAATTTATTTTCTTCTTTACATTTGTGTTTTTGTGTATATAATATTATTACTTATTAATCTTATTATTTATTTTATATCATTTGCACGTGGACTTTTAAAAGTTTATATATTTTTATTGTAATGTGCATTATCATATTTGTATGGAAGAAGCAAATTGCATATTTCTATTTTTATATGTGATTTTTCCGATAACAATACAATACAAAAAAATAAATAAATGCGTCATATTATATTATAAGAATTTTTGGTGTCTTCAGATTCAATATTATTTAAAAATACTCTCTTCGTTCTTTGCAAGGCTATAGCTTGATTTGAAACCTGTTATCACTGCCATACATACCAATCTAATGGATTCGTTTCCTGTGATTATTGGTCACTCTGATGACGTATGACCACTCGATTTCAGTCATTTAAGTTTCCTGCCTTATATTAGATTTTGAGCTTTTAGACAGTTTGTTTACATTAATATTTTCCAGAGAGTAAAACGGCCTCTTAAGCAGAGCCAAACCGAAGCATTGATCGTTAAATTTTAAAGGTTCGAAAGTAATTTTAAAAATGTTAAAATAAAGAAAATAAATATAAAAAAAATAATTAAAAAAATATGCTCGCGCATTCAATAAAACCTAATTGATAAAGACTTAATCTAAAACATAAATACTTTGCCAAAAAAACAACTGTTAAATGAATAAAGTAACCAACTTGAAGTGGAATAAGCAAAATAGTAATTTTTTCAGCTAATATTCAGCTACTATCAATCTCTTTGGTTTATGATATTTCATTGAACTCTATATATTGTAATAGTTTACATAGACACAACAAGAAGTCACCTGTGATGCACTCGGGTATATAGACAATTGGGCTGGTATATATTTTGCTTCATCGTCCCAGAATTCCATAACAACAAGCACAGAAAAAAATGTAAGGCGAAAAAAATTTATTAGAGTGAAAAAGCTTGAATCATTCTTGTCTACAAATTGATACAGAGAGTCGAAAGACATGTTAAGGAACATTGGTGCAGACATAAACGTACAGTCTTTTTGCTTAAAACTGGATTGCTTGTGGCTTGTGCAGGCCATACTATGCAATAAAACTTAATTTTGACGAAAAACTACATTAAAAACAAATTGTTACTATGCTAATAGAAATCTATTTTTTAAGAACTGCGTAGCCGTTTTATTTAATTCAATATTAAATTATTTAAAGACAAAAAGCCATTGTGATTGGCTGAGAACTGACTCTCAGCAAATCACAGAGGCTCATTTTCTTAAATTAATTTAATATTAAATAATATAAGACGGCTAAGCGGGCTTTTAGTAAAAAAAAACTTTCAAGCTCTAAATAAAATTTACGCTACCTGTAATACATTTTTTTCAAAAAGAAATAAATATCAATACTATTTCTTTTTTAGCTAATATTTACTTGGCTAATAAATACTAACTATTATACAGAGTAACATAAAGTAATATATTACATCATTAAATACACGGCAAACTTTTAATTTTAATGTTTTCTTTGAGAAATCATTTTATTTTTTATAATTTACTTACTTACTTACTTACTTACTTACTTACTTACTTACTTACTTACTTACTTACTTACTTACTTACTTACTTACTTACTTACTTACTAACTTTTTTACATACTTACTTACTAACTTACTTACTTACTTACTTACTGACTTACTTACTTACTTACTTACTTACTTACTTACTTACTTACTTACTTACTTACTTACTTACTTACTTACTTACTTACTTACTTACTTACTTACTTACTTACTTTCTAACTTACTTACTTACAGACTGACTGACTGTCTGACTGACTTACTTACTTACTTACTTACTTATTTACTTACTTACTTACTTACTTACTTACTTACTAACTTACTTACTTACTTACTTACTTACTTACTTACTTACTTACTTACTTACTTACTTACTTACTTACTTACTTACTTACTTACTTACTTACTTACTTACTTACTTACTTACTTACTTACTTACTTACTTACTTACTTACTTACTTACTTACTTACTTACTTACTTACTTACTTACTTACTTACTTACTTACTTACTTACTTACTTACTTACTTACTTACTTACTTACTTACTTACCTACTTACTTACTTACTTACTTACTTACTTACTCATTTACTTACTTTTCTTATCTACATATTCTAATCTATAATTTCGCAGTTGAAGTTTTTAATATAACAAAAATTATTCTATTGTAGAAATAAGTGCGTTTTTTACCTAAGTCTAAGAAACAACTTAGTTACCACTGAGAATTAGATGTTTTACGTTGTTATTATAATATTTTTTGTTTCAATCTCCGGAAATCAGCCACGAATATTTTTTAAATGATTGTTCTCCTCTAATTTCCTTATGTATTATTTTACGTATTTTAATAATGTTGGTAAAATCTAAAATTTAAAAACAAATCTGAAAACATATTATTTTTTTTTTTTTTGTTGATAAAATTTCACAACCATGGAAAGAAAAACAACACTGTATGCTCATACTTATACTCATGTCTTATTTCAGAGCTTTTTTTCCCTGTTATCTGTAATATAAAATACATACTGCCTTATTTCTTGACCAAGGCAACCTCACTATGTTCTTTTAAACAAAAAAAAATTTTTTTTTCAGAAGTATATCTATACTGATATAACTATTTTTTCAACATATGTTTTTATGTTATACAAAGTGTAGATTTGAATATTTGACATTTTTAAAATTATTGAGGCAAAAAGAAAAGAAACGTTTAAAGATTTACATAAAAATGTATTTTATTTATATTTTCTTAACATTTTTTATGTAATAGTATATTAAATTAAATAAAAACAATAATATTTTATCACCAATTAAAGACTAAATTCGATGTTTCAGTAGTTCTTTGGTATAACTCGATCTTAGTATTAAAACGTAAAAAAAAAATTGAATCGACTGTCCACGCAGTCTATCTTCTCATCACCTAGCAAGATTTTTTTTGTTATGGTATTCTTACTTCATGTTTCAGAGTGTATATTTTACATCGATATATGTATGAATAAATTTTCAAGTTCAATTAAAAAGATCAAGTTACTTGCATTTAATATAACGCATAGCAATTTTGAGTAAGAAAACGTTAAAATAAATGAAACATTAATTTTACTAATATACAAATTTTAGCCCGATGATTTTCGGTTACATATAGCAAATATTTGTGACAGAAATCATCGTAACATTATTTTAATATGATAATATTCTCAATAATATTGCTGTTATTTTATTATTACTATTAACACAAATAGAACATAGTAATTTAACAATAAAATATCTAGCTCATTAAAAATTATGCATTATTGTTTCTAACTTATTATATTTTGTACATTTTTCTTATTATTAGTTTTAAAATATGCTTACTTTATTATTTTTCTTTTTATTAACATTCAGATTATAGAACGAAGAAATTTTAAACAAAATATTTTTTATTATGTTATAATAACAGCATGCAGCACATCCGGTGAGAAATTTGACCGAAGAAATAAGGAGAAGTAGAGGTGGGGATTATAATTCAATTTATTATACTGCTTATATATCACTATGTTGCCAATTGTCTTCTTTCCTATATTGACAATGTATTGAAATGTTATTATTTCCTATTGATACATATTATCTTCATTTTAATATTGTAATTTTGTTTTAATTTTGAACTAATACTCAATTGTTGTTTTTTCGAATTATATATATATATATATATATATATATATATATATATATATATATATATATATATATATATATATATATATATATATATATATATATATATATGTATATATATATATATATATATATATATATACATATAAATATATATATCGATGCCTACCTGTCGAAGTGAACGTACTACACTCTACAAATTTGTGGGAAAATGAACGTTCTACACTTTGCAAATTCAAGGTTACCCCATCTAGTTCGCATGTTAAAACGCGTAGAAGCGCCAAATGCAGATCGTTCTTTTTTCACCAAATTTGTAAAGTGTAGTTCGTTCACTTCGACGGGTAAGCATCGATATATATATATATATATATATATATATATATATATATATATATATATATATATATATATATATATATATATATATATGAGGTCGTATTCTTCAATCCATTGATTATAGTCTCCAACGCTCATAGGATCCAAAAGTAGGAGGGGCAAAGGATTTCTAGGTAGGCGCAGGGAGGGATGTGGGCAGGTATTAAAGGTATAAATACCTACTTGGCAACTCAGCAAATTGGATCCTGTGAGCAGTTGATCAGATGGATAGTTTGTATAAATTTATTTTATTTTTCTATTTTTATTTTATATATTTATTAGTAATTATTGGATCCTACGAGCAGTTGATTAGATAGGCAGTTAGTATACATTTTTTTCTATTTTTTTTATATTAATTAGTAATTATTGGATCCTACGAGCAGTTGATTAGATGGGCAGTTTGCATACATTTATTTTAATTTTTCTTTTTTTTTATATTTATTAGTTATAAATATTGGAATAAATTTATACTCGCTAATAAAAATTAAAGACATTAAATTGGAATATTTATTTTTATATAAATTATTAAATTTATGAATAAAAAATTGAAAATTTATAATATCTTAAAATTTAAATAAAATCATTTTTAAAATTAAGAATTTTTCATTATTTTTAATATTACAAAAAGCGCCAAAGTTTTGAAATTTTATTTTATTTTTTTAACAGTTATAATGATGTGCATTTCTTTAATATATTGTTATAATATTTTTTTTTTACCCTAATTGAATTAGGATATTATAACAGTACAAAAATCAATAAGTTAGTGTAACGTAATATATGTATTGCAAAGTAAATTGTTATAGCAGATTTTTTTTTTATTATATTTTGTCATCATGCATTCTGTCCATCTTTATAAGAAAATGATAGAAAAAAAATCAGCATAAAACAACACTTAGAAAAAACACTAGGAGTTACATGAAATATATTAATTGATTAGGTATTGCTGCATATTTTTCTTATAGCAAAGTTTTGTAGCAAATAGCAATTTTGTGGGTATATAAATATTTATCTGAGTAACAAAATATGCGACGCAGTTTTTCAAGTCAATATAATGTAACGAATGTTTACAAATACATATAACTAAATAATGTAGCGACGATATAAATTATAATAATTACTTTGCTAATTGGTATCAGAAAATCAAAGATCACTCTTTGAATAGTTTGGAGAGTTTGATGAGAGATAGTTATAAAAGTATATTTTATATAACATGCCATGACAATTAGTGTTCTCCCTTAATAATAATATTAAAATATATATATGAAGAATGATAATCTTGGTTTAATTTATGTAAGGAGATATATCAACATAGTAAGCGAGTTTTACAAAAAGAAAAGGTAAAAGAGAAAGAAGATATAATAATAAAATTAAAAATATACTGCATATTATGCCATGTTAAATTCAAGAACATGACGGACAAATAAAAAAATAACGCCGAATAATTATGTAACTATAGTTTTTCAGAAACATTTGTGTAATACAATAAAATTTATGCTATGGTATATACTGCATAATAACTACATTACAAAGCTTTTAATATAGCATATATGTTTTTTTTTTTTTTTTTTTTTGTGTGTTTGAAAAATTAATTACAAAAAAGTTATTTATTATGCGAAGTGAAATGTAACCAATAACCAGCCGATAAGACCTCGACCTTGGTTGGATTCAAGAAGAATAAAATTAGAAAAATGAATATTATCTATTATAAGATTATTATAATTACATAATTATTTATGCTATTCCTATTCTGCAACATTTTTGCAACGACTTATATGAATACAGCATATATGACTAACAATGTAAGTAAATTTCAAATCTTTATGAGTTGAATAACCCCTTGCAAATTATAATTAATATTTTTTTTTAAACTGATACACGGACACAAATAATATTGTGTCAAAAGCTATGCTAGCGCAAAAAATTATGTATATTATATATCTCCTTACACCCCCTTAAATATATGGAAGTTTGCGTCCCGCAAATGATTCCTAGAACCGAAATTGGCCCGGCATGCGAAATGAGTTTGACCCCGCTGATATATTTTATATAAAATTGCTAAATTGTTTAAAATGATTATAAATAAGTTTCATAATTTATTTACTCGTTTCTGCTAAAAGTGGTGTCGATAATTTTCATCTCAATTAGGTTTTTTAACGTTTTTTGAATATGATTATATATAGCATAAATATATACAATATAGATGTGCTTCGCTATTAATACTTTATTGTGTGTGTGTGTGTGTGTGTGTGTGTGTGTGTGTGTGTGTGTGTGTGTGTGTGTGTGTGTGAGAGAGAGAGAGAGAGAGAGATGCAGTTTTTTATTTTAAAATTTATATATCGCACCTGTTTGCTTGTTATAAAGTGGCCATCATACCTCTAAATTTCAATTGTTCAATATTAATATTTTATGTCATTATATAGAAATTCAATGCTTATTTAAATAAACAATGTTTATAATATAATATATTATGAAGAATGCTTTCCTTTGGGTAACAAAGGAACGGAGACAGAAACGGTACAGTATAGAAAAAATAGGCGCGGACAAAGAGTGATTTTACAAAAACAGGGATTACCTACCTGCTACCTGAGCACAAGACTGAAATTATCTTATGTGTGATTGATTTTGATATCACGCGAAGTAATATTCGCGGTGATAACATTTACACATTACTTATACTAACATTATATACCTTTTACTACAGTTTTATTAAAAATCATGCAGATTTCTTTTTTAATTGACGTTCTAGAGTCATTTTGAAGACTAAAATTCAAATTCAAAATATATAATGTAACAAAAATACTTTTCACACCTAAATTAAACAACTCTAAAAAATAGCTCTAGAACTTCAATCAAAAAAGAAATATGCATTATTTTTAGTAAAACTATGAAATAAAGTAAATTTAGTTCACTGCTACGGTTACTTTACGTTAAATATAAAAAATAAAAATCGAATACTCGAATCGTAAGGGTAAGATAATACAATATAGGTGTCTTGTGCTCAAGTAGGAGGTTTAATCCCTTAATTGTTATTGTACATACATAGCTCTTTCTCTACTTTTTTTTTCTTCTTTTTACTGTACTGTTTCTGTTTACTTAGTTCTTTGTTATCGAGATGAAAGTATTTTACTTTACTTTAAATATTATTTAGAATATTTAGCAAAGAGTAATAAAAACCTCGAAAGCTAATTTGTTTTTCTGCAATTTATATTGAATATTAAATCTTATAATAATATCAGGGTATAACGAATATTTTGCATTTAAAAAGTTAAATGTGTTATAGTAAAAAAGAAAACAAAAAAAATTATAGTTATGTTCACTTAAAAAAATGAGAAGAAGTGATGTAATAGATTTTAGGAAAAAGAGGAATTATTATAAAATCAGTACTGCATGCTATCAAAAGATTTACAAGAATTTTTGTATACTCTTATAATTAATTTTTTATTGGTGTTACAACGATTTTTTTATTAAATTTACTTTTCATTCTCATTTTCATAATATTTTTGTAATTATTATTATTCTCTTCTTTTTTTTCCCTCACCTATCCTTAATTTAATGAAGTTAAATTTTTGGGATGACACATTAATAATAGTTATATATAACAAACACCATAATTATAAACAAAATTTTAAACGAATATGCCTTATAAATTTTATCACGTATTTCAATGGTAAAAAAAACGGGATCTGATCTGTGCAGTATTCAAATGTAAATATATTTTTTTATGAAATACATAAATATTACAATAGACAACTTCCCATAATCAGGACACAGCACTGGCAATGGTCATCAAGTGGGCTAGGGTCATCATTAGTTTTATGTTAACTTTGGCCTAGTATTAGTCTTACCATTTAAATTGAGGGTTTTCATTTGTCGCTTCAGAATTATTAAAACACGTTAAATTGCACATTATCAAAATTTAAAAAGCATTTAAATTAAAAAAGTATTTAAGAAGAGAACTAGCCCTTGTGGTGAACGGGGTGATAAAACCTGCGCTCAAAGTTTACTCCAAATAAGAATCTATATTATATATGCATGGGTTCGATCCGCCAGTTTCTACGTTAAAAAACTAACATTTCTGGTAGAACCCAAACCCTCATATGGAGTTAACTTTGAGCACAGTTTTCACCCCGTTCCTTTAACTGGGGCTTAATTGTTCACGTACTAAATAATTGTTTGAGTTATGCTTTTTACTTTATGATAATGTGCAATTTAACGTGTTTTAATAGTTCTGAGGCAAGAAATTTAAAAAATTAAAACCCTACCAATGGTAAGCTCTGTATACCGAAAAAATTAACATAAAACTAATGATGACCTTGCCAGTGATCAACCTGATGACCCTTTGCTGATCATGTGAAGTTGTCTAGTAACAATAAAAATTTGTTGCAATATATAATCATATATATGATTAAAATTTATACTTTTTCGTTTATTATTTTTTTCAAGCTTTTTTAATATTATGAAATGAATTTTAATAAAAAAATAAACAAAATATTTGCTTTCCTTTTTCTTTCTTTCTTTTTTTTTTTTTTTCTTCACAAAATAATTGCTTTTCTATACTAGCTCTGACTTAAAATAAATAAAAATTTACTGCAACAACATAATATTGTATCTTGAACCATATGATTATAACACAATTAAGTGTTCTCTTTTAATAATTTATCAACATATTATTTATAATACCATTGTAAAATTCCACTTATGCCACATAAAATAAAGTCTCTTCTTTCTTATCAATTAAAAATGTGTGTTTGCACTGATTTATTATTATTATATTTTTTTTTTTGCTTGTTTAAAATTGGGATTAATAATAAAAATAACAGTAATAATATAAAAAAAAACTTTGGATTATTGATTATTGCAAACAATTGTACTTTACGGTATACATGCCTCTAAAATTATATATTCTTTCTTTGAGGGTTTGAAACCGTCCGTATGAAATAAATGCTTGCAAAATTAATTAAAATAATAAATTTATATTACAACCACCTACATTTTTACTTTCAATTTATTTTTTCATAAATTAATGTAACAGTATATACTTTAATATTATGTATTGTAATGACGATTGTTATTTATATTACCTTTTCAGAAGTCCAATATTTTGCTAAATGCAAAGATTTGCATATATCAAAATTTTGAACCTTTGAAATATCGTTTTTTTTTATTAATTAATTTTAATAACGTACGTAAATTATTTATATTATAATTTATATAATTAAATAACAACTTTTTATTATAGTCTGATAGTAATTTCACAAAAATAAGAATAAAAATATTTCTTCTAATTAACTTTTATTAACATGAACAGAGTTCATATTGTTATATGGATTAATGCAATATTTTAGAAATATATGATTTATATTTAATTAGTATCAAAATGATAATTTTGACTAAAAAAATATATTTTTTTATACATATATTTGCTATATCACACATAAAAAATATAAAAAAGTACAATAAACAAATTTTAGTAAATAAAATTTAAATATAATTGTGATTTTCACCAAAGATAAAAAATTCGAAATTTTAAAAATAAAATATTAATATTTTTTTTTTATAAAATCTTCTACGACAACAGTTTCCAATGGGCATAGGATCCAAATTAAAATTTATTTTAAAAATAAATAAATATAAATTCATAAAAGATGTAAACAGAGTCCAAGGATTTTACGATCCAAAGGACATTGTTGCCAGAGTTTTGGCCTCTATAAACTCCTCTGCCCGCCCATAACCCCCACTCTTACTCAAAAGGGCGTATTTTGGATCCTATGCACGTTGGAGACTGCAATCGTTGGGTTTTATATTACAGGCTCATATATATATATATATATATATATATATATATATATATATATATAATACATTTATTTAGTTATTTATATATATTCATTGCTGTAAAAAACCTAATTGAATTCATGAAATTATTATTTTTCCTTACCAATTTTTAGCTTAACTTACAATGATCTGCTATGATATTCTCATACGTCACTGTTTGAAATTTCAAGTTGTCATTTGGCAAATAAAAATCTTAAAGAAAGAATGGTTGATATTCGTTAAGAGAGGCATTCTTTTTATAACATATTAATATTTAAGAAATTTTATTTAGCAGTTTAAAATGAACAAAAAACTAAAAATTCGAAAAGGATATATATATATATATATATATATATATATATATATATATATATATATATATATATATATACAAAAAGTACTTAATATTTTGAACTAAGAATCCTGCAATTACGCATAAGATATATGTTAAAAAACTATTAAACTTTTCTCAATTTGTTTGAACTCTAAACAACGAGGTTGGCTCAGGCCTCCTAAGTTTAAGTTTTTTTACTACTTGATTGACTGCAAAGTTTTATAGTTTTTAGACCTTCCTCTGCATTTATATAATTATGTAAGTAGTATATCGATGGCTCCGCGGAAAACTGAACTATCTATAGTCTCTGCGCGCCTCAAATTTGAAACATCTGCGCTCTCCGCCTCTCCCAAATTTGAAGCATCTGTAATGGAGCGCAGGTAAGAGATGCTTCAAATTCGGTAGAGGCGGAGAGCGCTGATGTTCCAAATTTGAGGTGCGCGGAGACTTTAGATTGAGTTTTCCGCGGAGTCATCGATATTATCTTTGCGCTAAATTCACTAATCATGAATCATAATACTATAAATTTAATTAAAATAAATGTAAAATATACCATGATATTTTTTTCCTATTTTTTATAAATTTCTGAAACCACCTAGCATATTTTAGTAAAACTTGGTCTAGTTAAGAAGTTGTTAGTTTCTAAATCTATAAAAACTTTGTCGTGTTCGTCAAATTATGAGTAAAGAAAGATTAAAAAATACAAATTGTTGCAGAAATGCGAAAGCATTGAGATAGCCGCCATACTTTAAAACTGCTTATATCTCTGATGCTAATTGAAAAAAATTAATGTAACTTGGTCTCAATTTAGTACTAAAAAAGTACTAAATCTATGAAAAGTTTTAATGAGTTGTGCCAAATTTAATTTAAAAAAAGAAGCAAATAAGCTAATTGTGGTGGCTAGGAGAGCATTACGTTAGCTGCTACACTTTCAACCTGCTAGTATCTCTGACGCTAATTAGCATAACTCAATGATTCTTGGTTCAGATTTTGTACTTAAATTGTACTAAATTTTTGCAAAGTTGTATTGAGTTCTAGTAATTAGCAAACAAGTTATTAGCATTAAAAATGTTTGGGGGCCAAATCTCACATGCCACTTCGTTTTTTTGTAATAAATTTTTAAAATTTAAACTGCAATTTAGTCTCATTTAGTGCTACATATTTGTAAAGTTTCAATACATTTGGCATAGTTGTGGTAGATAACATTATATTAAATAATATATCACTTTAAATGGAATAATTCGTTGTTGCTATCATAATTTTTTTTCACCTTTTTATTTGTTTTGTGCCACATTTATTGAAAAGTTAACTTGTCACTTTACATATTAAGCAATAACTATACGTACAGTAAAAATAATACTGTAAAGAGTGTATACACATGACGTCATATATATTACGCTGTGACGCCATACTAGAGTAATATATGACATTAATAAATACACGACAAACTTCATGGTTAGGAATATTCTTTGACAAATCAAAACGTTTTTTATAATTTAGTTACTTACGTACTTACTTACTTACTTACTTACTTACTTACATACTTACTTACTTACTTACTTACTTACTTACTTACTTACTTACTTACTTACTAACTTACTTACTTACTTACTTACTTACTTACTTACTTACTTACTTACTTACTTACTTACTTACTTACTTACTTACTTACTTACTTACTTACTTACTTACATACTTACTTACTTACTTACTTACTTACTTACTTACTTACTTACTTACTTACTTACTTACTTACTTACTTACTTACTTACTTACTTACTTACTTACTTACTTACTTACTTACTTACTTACTTACTTACTTACTTACTTACTTACTTACTTACTTACTTACTTACTTACTTACTCACTTACTTACTTACTTACTTACTCATTTACTTACTTTTCTAAACTACTTATTCTAATCTATAATTTCGTAATTGAAGTTTTTAATATAACAAAAATAATTCTATATTGTAGAAATAAGTGCGTTTTTTTACCTAGGTCTTAGAAACAACTTAGTTACTACTGAGAATTAGAAGTTTTACGTTGTTATTATAATATTTTTTGTTTCAATCTCCGGAAAACAGACACGAATTTTTTTTAAATGATTGTTCTCCCCTATTTTCCTTTTGTTTTATTTTACGTATTTTAATAATATTGGTAAAATCTAAAATTAAAAAAAAAAATCTGAAAACATATTATTTATTTATTTTTTTTTGTTGCTTTTATGTGTCCCGATAGGAAATGATAAAATTTCACAACCATGGAAAGAAAAACAACACTGTATGCTCATACTTATACTCATGTCTTATTTCAGAGCTTTTTTTCCCTGTTATCTGTAATTTGAAATACATACTGCCTTATTTCTTGACCAAGGCAACCTCACTACATTCTTTTAAACAAAAAAAAATTTTTTTTCAGAAGTATATCTATACTGATATAACTAATTTTTCAACATATGTTTTTATGTTATACAAAGTATAGATTTGAATATTTGATATTTTTAAAAGTATTGAGGCAAAAAGAAAAGAAACGTTTAAAGATTTACATAAAAATGTATTTTATTTATATTTTCTTATTTTTTTTCATGTAATAGTATATTAAATTAAATAAAAACAATAATATTTTATCACCAATTAAAGACTAAATTCGATGTTTCAGTAGTTCTTTGGTATAACTCGATCTTAGTATTAAAACGTAAAAAAAAATTGAATCGACTGTCCACGCAGTCTATCTTCTCATCACCTAGCAAGATTTTTTTTGTAATGGTATTCTTACTTCATGTTTCAGAGTGTATATTTTACATCGATATATGTATGAATAAATTTTCAAGTTCAATTAAAAAGATCAAGTTACTTGCATTCAATATAACGCATAGCAATTTTTAGTAAGAAAACGTTAAAATAAATGAAACATTTTACTTACTAATATACAAATTTTTGCCCGATGATTTTCGGTTACATATAGCAAATAATTGTGACAGAAATCATCGTAACATTATTTTAATATGATAATATTCTCAATAATATTGCTGTTCTTGTATTATTACTATTATCACAAATAGAACATAATAATTTAACAATAAAATATCTAGCTCATTAAAAATTATGCATTATTGTTTCCAACTTATTATATTTTGTACATTTTTCTTATTATTAGTTTTAAAATATGCTTACTTTATTATTTTTCTTTTTATTAACATTTAGATTATAGAACGAAGAAATTGTAAACAAAATATTTTTTATTATGTTATAATAAAATCATGCAGCACCTCCGGTGAGAAATTTGACCGAAGAAATAAGGAGAAGTAGAGGTGTTGATTATAATTCAATTTATTATACTGCTTATATATCACTATGTTGCCAATTTTCTTCTTTCCTATATTGACAATGTATTGACATTTTATTATTTCCTATTGATACATATAATCTTCATTTTAATATTGTAATTTTGTTTTAATTTTGAACTAATACTCAATTGTTGTTTTTTCGAATTATAAATATATATATATATATATATATATATATATATCGATGCCTACCTGTCGAAGTGAACGTACTACACTCTACAAATTTGTTGAAAAATGAACGTTCTACACTTTACAAATTCAAGGTTTCTCCATCTAGTTCTCATGTTAAAACGCGTAGAAGCACCAAATGCAGATCGTTCATTTTTCACCCAATTTGTAAAGTGTAGTTCGTTCACTTCGACGGGTAAGCATCGATATATATATATATATATATCTATATATATATATATATATATATATATATATATATATATATATATATATATATATATATATATATATATATATATATATATAATACATTTATTTAGTTATTTATATATAATTATTGCTGTTAAAACCTAATTGAATTTATGAAATTATTATTTTTCATTACCAATTTTTAGCTTAATTTACAATGATCTGCTATAATATTCACATACGTCACTGTTTGAAATTTCAAGTTGTCATTTGGCAAATAAAAATCTTAAAGAAAGAATGGTTGATATTCGTTAAGAGAGGCATTCTTTTTATAACACATTAATATTTAAGAAATTTTATCTAGCAGTTTAAAATGAACAAAAAACTAAAAATACGAAAAGGATATATATATATATATATATATATATATATATACAAAAAGTATTTAATATTTAAAACTAAGAATCCTGCAATTACGCATAAGATATATGTTAAAAAAATATTAAACTTTTCTCAATTTGTTTGAATTCTAAACGAGGGTGGCTCAGGCCTCCTAAGTTTAAGTTTTTTTACTACTTGATTGACTGCAAAATTTTATAGTTTTTAGACCTTCCTCTGCATTTATATAATTATGTAAGTAGTATATAGATGGCTCCGCGGAAAACTGAACTATCTATAGTCTCCGCGCGCCTCAAATTTGGAACATCTGCGCTCTCCGCCTCTCCCAAATTTGAAGCATCTGTAATGGAGCGCAGGTAAGAGATGCTTCAAATTCGGTAGAGGCGGAGAGCGCTGATGTTCCAAATTTGAGGTGCGCGGAGACTTTAGATTGAGTTTTCCGCGGAGTCATCGATATTATCTTTGCGCTAAATTCACTAATCATGAATCATAATACTATAAATTTAATTAAAATAAATGTAAAATATACCATGATCTTTTTTTCCTATTTTTTATAAATTTCTGAAACCACCTAGCATATTTTAGTAAAACTTGGTCTAGTTAAGAAGTTGTAAGTTTCTAAATCTATAAAAACTTTGTCGTGTTCGTCAAATTATGAGTAAAGAAAGATTAAAAAATACAAATTGTTGCAGAAATGCGAAAGCATTGAGATAGCCGCCATACTTTAAAAGTGCTTATATCTCTGATGCTAATTGGCAAAAATCAATGTAACTTGGTCTCAATTTAGTACTAAAAAAGTACTAAATCTATAAAAAGTTTTAATGAGTTGTGCCAAATTTAATTTAAAAAAAGAAGCAAATAAGCTAAGTGTGGCGGCTAGGAGAGCAATACGTTAGCTGCTACACTTTCAACCTGCTAGTATCTCTGACGCTAATTAGCATAACTCAATGATTCTTGGTTCAGATTTTGTACTTAAATTGTACTAAATTTTTACAAAGTTGTATTGAGTTCTAGTAATTAGCAAACAAGTTATTAGCATTAAAAATGTTTGTAGGCCAAATCTCACATGCCACATCGTTTTTTTGTTAAATTTAAAAATTTAAACTGCAATTTAGTCTCATTTAGTGCTACATATTTGTGAAGTTTCAATACATTTGGCATAGTTGTGGTAGATAACATGATATAAAATAATATATCACTTTAAATAGAATAATTCGTTGTTACTATCATAGTTTTTTTTCACCTTTTTATTTATTTTGTGCCACATTTATTGAAAAGTTAACTTGTCACTTTACATATTAAGCAATAAATATACGTACAGTAAAAATAATACTGTAAAGAGTGTATACACATGACGTCATATATATATTACGCTGTGACGCCATACTGAAGTAATATATGACATTAATAAATACACGACAAACTTAATGTTTAGCAATATTCTTTGACAAATCAAAACGTTTTTTATAATTTAGTTACTTACTTACTTACTTACTTACTTACTTACTTACTTACTTACTTACTTACTTACTTACTTACTTACTTACTTACTTACTTACTTACTTACTTACTTACTTACTTACTTACTTACTTACTTACTTACTTACTTACTTACTTACTTACTTACTTACTTACTTACTTACTTACTTACTTACTTACTTACTTACTTACTTACTTACTTACCTACTTACTTACTTACTTACTAACTTACTTACTTACTTACTCACTTACTCACTCACTATATATATATATATAGTATATATATATATATATATATATATATATATATATATATATATATATATATATATATATATATATATATATACAGAGTGTCCCAAAAGTACTGAAAGAAACTAAAATTGAATATCTCCGTGAATTTTTGGGCTATTTGGATGAAACCACCACCCACCGATAGGAAAAATGTGCAACATTTTTGCCATGCCTATATAATTAGCAACCCCTATATTTTTTACCCCTTTAGGGGGTGAAAACCAAAAATTCGGTTTTCAATATATCCTTTTCAATGTTATTTCTCAAAAAAAAAATTTTTAAAAAATTCTCTCTGGTGGCTTTTGAAAGTCACTTAGCCCCCCCTAGTAAAAAAATGCAAAAATAATTTACTTACTTACTTACTTACTTACTTACTTACTTACTTACTTACTTATTTACTTACTTACTTACTTACTTATTTACTTACTTACTTACTTACTTACTTACTTACTTACTTACTTACTTACTTACTTACTTACTTACTTACTTACTTACTTACTTACTTACTTACTTACTTACTTACTTACTTACTTACTTACTTACTTACTTACTTACTTACTTACTTACTTACTTACTTACTTACTTACTTACTTACTTACTTACTTACTTACTTACTTACTTACTTACTTACTTACTTACTTACTTACTTACTTACTTACTTACTTACTTACTTACTTACTTACTTACTTACATACTTACTTACTTACTTACTTACTTACTTACTTACTTACTTACTTACTTACTTACTTACTTACTTACATACTTACTTACTTACTTACTTACTTATTTTTTACCGATTTTGTATGAAATTTAACTTTCATAATATAGTTTGTAACTTTCATTTTCTGTCAATTCCTACAAACTGGTTTGATTTGATAATTAAAACCTTAAACATTTTTAATTTTAAGAACGGAAATTTTTATTTTGAATCTCTTTCTTTAAAAGTTGATTCATATGGAAATCCGCACTTTTCATTTAGTTTCTGCTGCTTTAATAATTTCTTTGCATCTTAAATTTATAGAAGCCCTCGTAATAAATGCTTTTTAATAATTAAACCAAATGTTTTTTAGATTTGAAAGAAAACTGTGATTGCAAAGCCTATATATAGAATTGAATCATTTAATCAATAAAAAAAATTCTCGAATTAGGTTAAATGTTGCTAAATTTAGCAATTTTTAACGCAAATGTTTTCACCATAACCGGAACCCTGATACCAATAAGGCCCCATCCTTTTAGTTTTATGTTAGAACATGTTTTAGAGTGCTATAGGCACTTTATTTATGCCAACAGACTCCAATAATTGTCAATAAAGGATAGTTAAAAAAGCAATTTTCTGATCATTTTTTGGCAAAAAAAAAAGACGTTTGGAAAAAAATTGCATATTGTTACCTTGACGCTCGGTGCAAGAAAACCAAAAACTCAATTTTATTTTAAAGAACAGTTTTAAAAATGTCTAACCTTTGGCTACAAAATGATATAAATTTTTTATTTTATTGAATTTCTTTATATTTTAAATTATGTTTTAAAATGCGCGCTTTTAAAAAACAGCTCATATATATATAAATATATAAATATATATATATATATATATATATGTATATATATATATATATATATATATATATATATAAATAAATATATATATATACACATAATAAATTAGATGTGCGTTCTACTTATTTAAAATTTCTTAGTTAAAGTAAATTATAATAATTTAAATAATTCTTATTTTCAAATTAGTGCGTTTTTTTCTTTTTCTCCTTTTTACTTAAGTTTAAGTTAGACACATTTTTTGCATTTATTTAATTATAATAGTGATTTATAAATTTTGAGATCGATTTATTATTTATTGGTCATAATTCGTAAAAAAAATTAAGGAATTAAAATAATTGTAAAATATACTATGATATATATATATTTTTTTTAACGTCTGACACTACCTAAAATTATTTAGTAAATTTTGGCCAGATTAAAAAATTTTAGTTTTTAAATCTATGAAACGTTTTGATGAGTTCGGCAAATTTTCAGTAAAGAAAGATGCAACTATACAAATTGTGGCACCTGTGCGAGAAGGTCAAGTAACCTGCCACATTTTAAAAGTGCTTTTTTCTCTGACGCTAATTAGCAATAATCAATAAAACTTGGTCTCAAATTAATAATAAAAAAGTACTAAATCTATGGTAAGTTTCAATGAATTGTATCAAATTGAAATAAAAAAAAAGGCAAATATGCAAAGTATGGCGGCTGGGAGAGCGTTACGTTAGCTGCTAGACTTTAACACTGCCTTTATCTCTGACGTTAATAAGCACAACTCAATGAATCTTGGTTCAGATTTTGTACTTAAGTAGTATTAAATTTGTACAAACAAGTATTGTGTTATGTTAATTAACGAAAAAGATATAGGCATTATAAATGTATGGCGGCCAAATTGACTCCCTCTCAGTGGCCGCATCGTTTTTTTATTTAATAATTTTTTTCCTTCTAATAATTTTTAAAAAAGTTAACCCAAATTATTTCTCATATAATACTAAATATTTTTGAAGTTTCACTAGAGTTGGCTAAGTTGTTGTAACTAACATGATGTTATTTAATATATAACTTTAATTAGAATAATTAGTTGTGGCTATTAAAAATTTGTATCGTTTTTTTATTTACTCGTGCCATAATAAATGATAGTTTATCTTTATTTCATTATAGAAAACAAGCAATAAATATACATACAGTAAAAATAATACTGTATAGAGTGTATTCACATGACGTCATATTTATTACGCTGCGACGCCGTAATGGAGTAACATATTACATTACTAAATACACAACAAACTTCTTGATTACCTATTTTCTTATAGAAATAACTTACTTACTTACTTACTTACTTACTTATTTATTTACTTACTTACTTACTTACTTACTTACTTACTTACTTACTTACTTACTTACTTACTTACTTACTTACTTACTTACTTACTTACTTACTTACTTACTTACTTACTTACTTACTTACTTACTTACTTACATACTTACTTACATACTTATAATGAAAATTATAAATGCAGGAATAAATTAAACCATGAGATATATTAGAAAGACATGACTGAAAAAGAGGTTGTCTTCATTTGTGAATTGATCACTGCTCTCCGTAACGATGGAAAATGTATGGATGTATTTTATAAACTACAATCATACACAATGACATGCTAAAAAAATCTAACAGACAGAAAATTTGTATATATATACGTAAATTAGCTGAATTAACTTAATAAAATAACAAGAATATTATTATAAATAAGCAATGTAATGAACCATCCATGATTTTTTATTTTGAGGAGAGCCGCTCATGAAAATGCAAGTAATAAGTCCTGCTAGTCACTAATTATTTGTTAATCACAAAGTCGAAGAGAGGTTAGTGACGAAAATATACTGACATGCCTGACTAATAAGAGAAGTGCCGTGTTGAGTAAGGTCAGTAATAAAATCTAGATTCTGTACTTTATATAGTAATGTTTGTTTTTACGTGACCAAATTCAACAACACAATGCTCGGATTGGCAAAACATAAGTAAGTAGGGGTTTGCTTTACAAAGACGTATCCTGATTAATAAGTTCAGTGATAAATACTATATACTGTATTTTATAAAGTACAGTTTATATTTACTTAATCTTACTCAACAGAACAGATTTTTGATTTACAAAACATAAGTGACTAACAATAGTTGGTTGCTTTAATTTTTGAGTGGCACTACTATAATTCCCTTACAGTTTCAAATTTATTCAGGACAAATATCGTGTTAATATTATTTGGGGGGGGGGGGGAGGGCAGTTATGTCAATATAATATATATATCGATCCTTCCAAGTCAAAAAATATTATTTGCACGATCTACCAGTGCGGCGAGTGGAGGATCTGCACTTTCCACGCAGCACGGTGCGTGGACTAGCGGCCATTTACTTAACATTACAAATGTTCCACCGTGGAAAGTTCAGTTCACTCCCGCGCTAGTGGAAAATATATATATATCGAAGGCTACGCCGCATTTCGGTACTTGTGCAGTCTCCGCGGGTGCAATTTTGGCACATGTGGAATCTATGCCACGCCTATTAATGCCACATCTGTAATGTCAAAGCGTATAAAGATGTTTCAAAAAAGGTGAGCGTGAAAAATGCACATGTGCCAAAAATGCACCGGTGGAGATTGCACTAGTACCGAAATGCCGTGTAGCCCTCGATATATATTTATAAATATATATATATATATATATATATATATATATATATATATATATATATATATATATATATATATATATATATATATATATATATATATATAATTAGATGTGCGTTTTAACTATTAATATTTTCTCTGTTAAAGTAAATTAAAATAATAAAAATAATTCTGATGTAAAATTTTTTTCTTTCTTTTTACCTAATTTTAAGTGTAAGTTTAACTCTTTCTCTGCATTTTATTATAATAGTGATGTATAATCTTTTTGTTAGATTCAATATTCATTGATCATAAATCGTAATAAAAATATAAGGAAATAAAATCATTGTAAAATATACCATGATATATCTTCTTTTTGTAAACCTCTGAAACTATCTAGCATTTAGTAAATTTTGACCAGTTTGAAGTTTTTAGTTTCTAAATTTATGAAAAGTTTTGATGATTTCGGCAAATTTTTAGTAAAAAAAGAGGCAAATATACAAATTGTGCCACCTGTGTGAAAGTGTGCCAAATTTTTAAAGTGCTTATATCTCTGTTGCAAATTAGCATAAATCAATGAATTTTAGTCTCAATTTGGTACTAAAAAAGTACTAAATCTATGGAAAGTTTTAATGAGTTGTGTTAAATTAAAATAAAAAAAAGGCAAATATGCAAAGTGTGCTGGCTTGGAGAGCGTTACGTTAGCTGCTACACTTCGCCACTTCTTATATCTCTGACGCTAATAAGTATAACTCAATGAAACTTTGTTTAGATTTTGTATTTAAGTAGTACTAAATTTGCGCAAAGTAGTATTGAGTTATGTTTATTAGTGAAAAAGATATTTTCATTATAAATGTATGGCGGCTAAATTGACTCCCTCTCAGTTGCCACATCGTTTTTTCATTTAATATTTGTTTTCATATGTATAATTATTAAAAAAAAAACTTAAATTATTAGTTTCATTAGATTTGGCTGGGTGGTGGTAGCTAACGTGATGTTAATAATATATCACTTTAATTAGAATAATTTGTTGTGGCTATTCAAATTTAGTATTGCCTTTTTATTTACTCTTGCCACAATTAATGATAGGTAATCTTAATTTCACTATAAAAAACATGCAAATGTGCACGTATGCACATAACGTCATAGTTATTACGTTGAGACGCCATAATGGAGTAACATATTACATTACTAAATACACGACAAAATTTTTAATTGCCTATTTTCTTATAGAAATGAAACAATTATTTTCTAATTTACTTACTTACTTACTTACTTACTTACTTACTTACTTACTTACTTACTTACTTACTTACTTACTTACTTACTTACTTACTTACTTACTTACTTACTTACTTACTTACTTACTTACTTACTTACTTACTTACTTACTTACTTACTTACTTACCTACTTACTTACTTACTTACTAACTTACTTACTTACTTACTCACTTACTCACTCACTATATATATATATATAGTATATATATATATATATATATATATATATATATATATATATATATATATATATATATATATATATATATATATATATATATATATATATATATATACAGAGGGTCCCAAAAGTACTGAAAGAAACTAAAATTGAATATCTCCGTGAATTTTTGGGCTATTTGGATGAAACCACCACCCACCGATAGGAAAAATGTGCAACATTTTTGCCATGCCTATATAATTAGCAACCCCTATATTTTTTACCCCTTTAGGGGGTGAAAACCAAAAATTCGGTTTTCAATATATCCTTTTCAATGTTATTTCTCAAAAAAAAAATTTTTTAAAAATTCTCTCTGGTGGCTTTTGAAAGTCACTTAGCCCCCCCTAGTAAAAAAATGCAAAAATAATTTTGAAAAACCACCCCTTTAGAAATTAGGGGGTAAAAACGATTTTTGACTTTCCAAAAATCACGAAAGTGCAAAGTGTACCAAAAAGAAATTTTAAATGCTGTATTCTACGAAAATTTATTGCCTGGACCTTCTTTATTAGGTTTCTAGCGTTTTAGCCCTAACCAACCCCCTGGGGGGTGTAGGCGGTGGGGTTTTCCACCCCATTATGATTACAAAAACTTAAGCAAAAGTTGTCGTGTAAGATATCGTTCTAGACTAATTCAACCCCGCTGACCTCAAATCCGTTGTCAGATTTTCGATAGGTGCCACCCCTGACGCACTAGGGGTAGTTTTTGAACCTCAAAAGAGGGAAATTATTGGAAAATAAAGTCAATTTAAATTTCAACAAAAAACATTAATTTCGATTTTCTTTTTGCATATTACAGTAGCTGGATATGTTTTAACATGGACCCTATGCATATCCGGTCTAAATTACCTTAATGAGGGTGGCTAGGGTGCCATTTTCACCCCCTTTTGGATTTTTTTTAAATTCGGTGATTGGTGTCGAGTAAGGTATTGCTCTAGACTAAATCGACCCCGCTGAACCCAAATCCGTTGTCAGATTTTCAATAAGTGCCACCCCTGACGCGCTAGGGGTTGTTTTTTATCCCCAAAAGAGGGTAAATTTAAGAAAATTAAGCAAATTTAAATATCAATAAAACACATTATTTTCGATTTTCTTTTTGCATAGTACAGTGCCTGGTATGGTTTTAACACGGACCCTATGCATTTCCGGTCTTAATTACCTTAACAGGGGTTGCTAGGGTGCAGTTTTCACCCCCATTATGATTATTTAAAATTACATGTAACATGTCGAGTGAGGTATTGCTCTAGGCTAAATCGACCACGCTGATCTAAAATCCGTTGTCAGAATTTCAATAAGTGGCACCCCTAAGCCGCTAAGGGTGGTTTTTTATCCCTGGAATGGGGCATTTTTGAATAAGTTAGGTAGTAAGAAAACACACTTAAACAAAATATAGGAAATATCCAATGAATGTTTTCTTGTGCCTGGACATCTTTTAACACGTGTTGTAGGCATTTTCGGTCTAAATCTCTAAATAGGGGTTGTTTAGATTTAAGTTTTACCCCTAATACAAATTTTTAAAATATTGCGGTTGGTGTCAAGTAAGGTATCGTTCTTGGGTAAATCGACCCCACTGAGTCCAAATCTGTTGTCGAAAATTTGTTTACTTCAACCCTTAAGTCATTAGGGGTTGATTTTTAAATAATAAATAAAATTAAATTCATTATAGAGCAATAAAAAAATTTAAATCATTTAAAAATCAACCCCTAACAACTTAAGGGTTGAGGTAAACAAATTTTCGACAACAGATTTGGACTCAGTGGGGTCGATTTACCCAAGAACGATACCTAACTTGACACCAATCGCAATATTTTTAAAATTTGTATTAGGGGTGAAACTTAAATATAAACATCCCCTATTTAGAGATTTAGACCGGAAATGCCTACAACACGTGTTAATAGATGTTCAGGCACAAGAAAACATTCATTGGATATTTCCTATATTTTGTTTAAGTGTGTTTTCTTACTACCTAACTTATTCAAAAATGCCCCATTCCAGGGATAAAAAACCACCCTTAGCGGCTTAGGGGTTCCACTTATTGAAATTCTGACAACGGATTTTAGATCAGCGTGGTCGATTTAGCCTAGAGCAATACCTCACTCGACATGTTACATGTAATTTGAAATAATCATAATGGGGGTGAAAACTGCACCCTAGCAACCCCTGTTAAGGTAATTAAGACCGGAAATGCATAGGGTCCGTGTTAAAACCATACCAGGCACTGTACTATGCAAAAAGAAAATCGAAAATAATGTGTTTTATTGATATTTAAATTTGCTTAATTTTCTTAAATTTACCCTCTTTTGGGGATAAAAAACAACCCCTAGCGCGTCAGGGGTGGCACTTATTAAAAATCTGACAACGGATTTGGGTTCAGCGGGGTCGATTTAGTCTAGAGCAATACCTTACTCGACACCAATCATAGAATTTTAAAAAGTCAAAAAGGGGGTGAAAATGGCACCCTAGCCACCCCCATTAAGGTAATTTAGACCGGATATGCATAGGGTCCGTGTTAAAACATAACCAGATACTGTAATATGCAAAAAGAAAATCGAAATTAATATTTTTTATTGAAATTTAAATTGATTTTATTTTCCAAATTTTTCCTTTTTTTAGGGATAAAAAACCACCCCTAGCGCGTCAGGGGTGGCACTTATCAAAAATCTGATAACGGATTTGGGTTCAGCGGGGTCGATTTAGTCTACAGCAATACCTAACTTGACACCAATCACAGAATTTAAAAAAATCCAAAAGGGGGTGAAAATGGCACCCTAGCCACCCTCATTAGGGTAATTTAGACCGGATATGCATAGGGTCCATGTTAAAACATATCCAGCTACTGTAATATGCAAAAAGAAAATCGAAATTAATGTTTTTTGTTGAAATTTAAATTGACTTTATTTTCCAATAATTTCCCTCTTTTGAGGTTCAAAAACTACCCCTAGTGCGTCAGGGGTGGCACCTATCGAAAATCTTTGATTTGAGGTCAGCGGGGTTGAATTAGTATAGAACGATATCTTACAAGACAACTTTTGCTTAAGTTTTTGTAATCATAATGGGGTGGAAAACCCCACCCCCCACACCCCCCAGAGAGTTGGATAGGGCTAAAACGCTAGAAACCTAATAAAGAAGGTCCAGGCAATAAATTTTCGTAGAATACAGCATTTAAAATTTCTTTTTGGTACACTTTGCACTTTCGTGATTTTTGGAAAGTCAAAAATCGTTTTTACCCCCTAATTTCTAAAGAGGTGGTTTTAAATTAATTTTTGCATTTTTTTACTAGGCGGGGCTAAGTGACTTTCAAAAGCCACCAGAAAGAATTTTTTTAAAAACTTTATTTTTTGAGAAATAACATTGAAAAGGATATATTGAAAACCGAATTTTTGGTTTTCACCCCCTAAAGGGGTAAAAAATATAGGGGTTGCTAATTATATAGGCATGGCAAAAATGTTGCACATTTTTCCTATCGGTGGGTGGTGGTTTCATCCAAATAGCCCAAAAATTAACGGAGATATTCAATTTTAGTTTCTTTCAGTACTTTTGGGACACTCTGTATATATATATATATATATATATATATATATATATATATATATATATATATATATATATATATATATATATACATATATATATATCGTTATCAGTAAGGCGTTTAACCCTTACAGGAGCTCTTTAATATAATGGTTATAGTGACTTTCACGTTATCATCCCATTGCACTCGCTGATGGGATTTTTTTACAAAAAACGTCATTGAATGTAAAATTTTGTATTTCACAACGCAAATTAATTTAAATTTTTTGCGTTAAAATTGTTAATGCAAGTAATTAAAACGTCCCGCGGCGACGTGTTTTTTTGATATTTCTATAAACTCGTCTTTCAAATTTTGACTTTGAGCTTCTGTATCTTCGTTACTATTAAAGATAGATCTAAACATAAATCAAGTAAAAGTATCTTCTGATTGTCTATTTTATGATGGTGCACAAAAAAAATCGCTATGTACACAGGTTGACCTGAAAAAGTGACGTTTGCGAATATCCTATGCACGCCGTAACTATAGCATTTGGGAGTCTAATTTTTTTAACGGCGCAAGTATAAAATACATTCTAAATACTAAAGTAAGTTTTGCAACTCTAACTTAAAAATTAAAAATTTAATGATGGAAATTTAAAAATCGAAAAATGTTACATGAAAATGTAATCGATACAACACTGAATCGATGAATAAGCAGTATTGATGCAAAAGGAGTGGAGGAAATAAATAGTATAGGTGTAGTATGTATAACAAAGCTTCCTACACCTGGCTGCTCGCTCCGCTCGCTCGCTTCATGTTGCTTCTCTTTCTATGCCTGGTTTTTTTTTGATACAGATAGATAAAAGTGCATGCACTGCCCGATATTATGTAATGCTCTCTCTCTCTCTCTCTCTCTCTCTCTTTCTGTATATTTGTATTCTTTCTTTTTATATGTGCTACTCATAGTCACATTCACCCGCATACTGTCTTAATTTGTCGTGTGCTTTCTTCGTTCTAGTTCAAAACAATAAAAATGCCATAAAAATATAAAGGAAAAAAATGTAGAAAATAGTTTTTTTAAACTATTTTATTGCTTATCATTTATCAATAAACGAGCTATGAACCAAGATTATGTGCTAATAATGTCTTAAATATTTATTTTTTGGTTTCATTGTAGATGGTGACCGATATATAGAGCGGAAATAGTCAAAAGTGAAACTTTTATTTCAACAACAATTCCATCTACATTTTTTTGTACAGAACAAAACAAATACTATATAAATTAAAATTGAATTCATTTAAAAAATATGTTTGTTTGTTTGTTTTCAGAAAAATTATGATAATTTTTAAACAGTGTTTTATTTCATCGCGCTAAATTTGAATTTTTACAATTGCGTGGTATTGCGTGTTATCTTCGAAGTAAAAAAACTCAAATATTTGACCGTGTTTTCGTATTTTTGACGTAACTAAACTTTTAAGACACATTTCATCTTAACTTGATGTTAATTTTATATTTTGCGACCGTCCAGTTTGTCAGATATGAACCAGTCACTTACTCTCGTAATAAAAATTACATTGCAATTCTTTTATCTCTCAAACTTCTTTATGTTGGATACTTTTTTAAACAATGCATTGGCAAAATGCATCATTAATATCATTATTTACAAATGATTTCTAATATTTGAAATTACAAAGTAAAATAATAATATTAAAACACTATACCATAGAAAATACTTTTTTTTCCTAACTAATTATCATGTTGAGTCTCAAAATGCAACAATTTTTTTACTTGAACTGACTTTTCACTAGATTTATTTGTTTACGCTGACAGCAATCTCATATTCAAGAAAGAGAAAAATTATAAATAAAAAAATACTCAAAGAAACTTTATGCATTTTCGTGCCGTACAGTATTGAAAAATTTTTATATTATAAAAAAAATGTCTAGTTATTTTTTTTTATATTTTGAATAATTTTTTTGCATACTTAACATTTGGTGCACACACCGTAGTTCTTCATGTAATTTTATTTAATTATACTCGACCGAGATGGCCATCTACTTTTTGAAATTTATTTGACATTTTTTATTTATCGCTCGTAATCCGGATTAATTATTGTAAGAAAGTACGCGATGCATCGACGAAAGTTTAGATTATTTACTTATTTCATTCTATTTATGGCTGAAAATTGAAATTTTTTGAATTCGCTATACTGAAATTTCTTAATAATGCGTTTTCCCTATGCTTTTACATGTAAATATCGGCGGAACCGGTTAAAATACATTGCTATATTGAAATTGCGCTATATACAAATTCGCTAAAACGAGGTTTTATTTTAGATTTTTTCTTTTTTATTTTATTTTTATTTTCTTTCCCCGTAGTGTTAATTTATATAATAAGTTGAAAACTAGCGTCAAAAAAATGTCATCCTATAAGTTTAAAACTTGTGTTTAGTCATGTTTGTTTTTAAACAATAATTTTATGTATCTTACTTTTCTTAATATATTATTCTATTTATCATCTATTGGGATATCAAAATTTGTATGGGCTTTGCCTTTTTTGATCTCCTGTTGAGCAACCTCTTTGACAATGTGCAATGTTTGTATTGTGATATTTTGCTCAATAAAATTAATATTATTATTATTATTATTATTATTAGCTGCATTTCTTAAAAAATTGCTTTTATTAGAATTAAATAAAATTAAATAAAGAATTAAATATAAATGTATAAAAGATTTTTACGTGAATAAAATAAAGCTTTTTAAAAAAGGTTGAAAAAATAATTAAATAAGCTTTTTGGAACAATTTAATTGCATTATATTTAAATTGTTCACACGATTGTGATAATGTAGTTAACAATTCATAAACTGGCAGAAAGATTCCAATGCTTTTCAATGGGAAAAACACGCGCTAAATTTAAATGGTAAAAAAAAAAATCAGTATCACAATTATGAGTACAAAGAAAATGAAAAGTCTAAAATGGTTTTGATAACAACAAAAATAATATCAGTCTGTCTGTAGTCTGTACATGCACCTGTCAAACCTTCTTAAAAAATGTATTATAGAATGAGTCAACGAGAAGCGAGCAGCCAGATAGCAAGCCTTGATTGTTATACATACTACACCTATACTATTTATTTCCTCCCCTCCTCTTGCATCAATACTGCTTATTCATCGATTCAGTGTTGTATCGATTACATTTTCATGTAACATTTTTCGATTTTAAAATTTCCATCATTAAATTTTTAATTTTTAAGTTAGAGTTGCAAAACTTACTTTAGTATTTAGAATGTATTTTATACTTGCGCCGTTAAAAAAATTAGGCTCCCAAATGCTATAGTTACGGCGTGCATAGGATATTCGCAAACGTCACTTTTTCAGGTCAACCAGTGTACATAGCGATTTTTTTTGTGCACCATCATAAAATAGACAATCAGAAGATACTTTTACTCGAATTATGTTTAGATCTATCTTTAATAATAACGAAGATACAGAAGCTCAAAGTCAAAATTTGAAAGACGAGTTTATAAAAATATCAAAAAAAACACGTCGTCGCGGGACGTTTTAATTACTTGCATTTACAATTTTAACGCAAAAAATATTAAATTAATTTGCGTTGTGAAATACAAAATTTTACATTCAATGACGTTTTTTGTGAAAAAATCCCATCAGCGAGTGCAATGGGATGATAACGTGAAAGTCACTATAACCATTATATTAAAGAGCTCCTGTAAGGCTAAAACGCCTTATTGGTAACGATATATATATATATATATATATATATATATATATATATATATATATATATATATATATATATATATATATATATATATATATATATATATATATATATATATATATATATATACATATACATATACATATATATATATATATATATATATATATATATATATATATATATATATATATATATATATATATATATATATATATAGTCAATTAGTTGTGTCTTCTACCTATCTATAATTTCATAGTTAAAGTAAATTAAAATAATAAACATAATTCTAATGCACAAATTAGTGCTTTCTTTAAATTAAGTATAAGTTTGACCCTGTCTGGGCAGTTTTTTAAATTATATTAGATATATATAAACGTTGCGCTTGATTCATTAATAACTTGTAATAGTAAAATATTGAAACAAAATAAATGTTAACTACACTATGATATTTCTATTTTAATTTTTTTTACAAACGCCTGAAACTAACTAGCTTAGTTTAGTAAAAATTGGTCTAGTTTAGAAGTTTTCAGTTTCTAAAATTATGAAAGGTTTTGATTAGTTTGGCAATTTTTTAGTAGAGAAAGATGCAAATATACAAAATGTGGCGCCTGTGCGAGAGTGTAAAGTAAGCTGCCACACTTTAAAAGTGCTTATATCTCGGACGCTAATTAGCATAAATCAATGAAACTTGGTCTCGATTTAGTACTAAAAAAGTACTAAATCTAAGGAAAGAATCAATGAGTTGTGTCGAATTTAAATAAAAAAAAGGGGTAAATATGCAAAGTGTGGCGGCTGGGACAGCGTTACGTTACCTGCTACACTTTAAAACTGCTAATATCTCTGATGCTTATAAGTATAACTCAATGAAACTTGGTTCAAATTTGTACTTAAAGACTACTAAATTTGTACAAAGTTGTATTAAGTTATTTTAATTAGCAAAAAAGATATTGGCATTATAAATGTAGTGCGGCCAAGTTTACTCCCTCTGAGTTGCCACATCGTTTTTTTTATTTAATAATTTTTTTTCTCTAAAAATTTTTTTAAAAAAATCAACCCAAAATTAATCTCACAAAGTATTAAATATTTGTAAAGTTTCATTAGATTTGGCTATGTTGTAGTAGCTATCATAATGTTAATTAATATATCACTTTAATGAAAACAATAAGTTGCGGCTATCATAGTTTTTTATCGAATTTATATCTATTTTGTGCCACAATTAATGATAAGTTATCCTAACTTAACTTTCCAAAACAGGCACTAAATATACGTACAGTTAAAATAATAATGTATAGAGTGTATACACATGACTTCGAATTTATTATGCTGGGCCGCCATACTGGAGTAACATATTACATCACTAAATACACGAAAAACTTCTTGATTACCTATTTTGTCTGAAAAATCAAAAAAAAATCTCTAACTTACTAATTTACTAACTTACTAAATTACTTACTTTCTTACTTACTTAATTACTTAATTACTTACTTAGTTACTTTCTTAGTTGCTAACTTTTTTAGACCCGATATATATATTAACTCTCGTTGATGGTGACCTTTGTGTGACACAAACTAAATGGATACATTGCAATCATTAAAAATAACTATTTTTGGTTAACTTTAATTTTATAAATATATATTTTTACAAAAACTTATATTTTAAAATAATTTATTTAGCTTATTATTAAAAGTTTTTATTTATGTTTAAAATAAAAAATAATAATGATAATTTTTTTCATATTTTTGTCAATATATAATTTAATTATTTAACCCTCAAGCGCTCGAACAGGGGCTGTCTCATTTTTGAGTTAGTTTTTTTTTATTTTCAATTTTTTGTAATTGCTCATAAATTATGAAATTTGGTTACTTCCTCAAAAGTGTTGATTTACATCTTGACAAAAAAGTTAAGCGCGCAGATATGATTGCATTAATTGTAATTCTTAATTAAAGTTTTAATTTTGCGTGGACAGCCGTACCGGGTCTGCGACATCTGCATACCTGATCTATATAAAATATATGATAGGTCTTTCCTTGAGTAGTCGATCTATTTATAGTGAAAATTTTATTACCCTGAGAGGTTACAAAAATAAAGATGGGACCTTTTTTTCGCTAAGAAAAATACAGTTAGGTATAAGATAAAAAATAAGAGTTGTTAAAAGCTTTATTACCTTCTTGCATTAATTATTATTATACATTAAAACGAATTGCGGCTTTTTGATGCTTCATTCATGTCTTTATCATAAAAAGTTTTTTTTTTCATAATCGCGCATCCCTTGCTCTATTTTATTCTAACCTTAGGCACACGACCTCTCTAATACCAGAGGAAGTTTTAAATTTTGAATCGCGGTCAATGTATTTCTTATGGACAAAGGTAATTTCAGTTATTAATTTTTCGCTATTACCATAATTTCGATAAAAATGTTTCAATAATTTTGCTATTATAATAAGTTTAGATCGTGTATGAAAATTTGAACTTTGTACAATGGATACATTTTGTAATATTTAGTTATAAAAATAGGGTCTAGTGCACTGGGCTAGGCCTTCTACGCAAAATGTTTAGTTCGGCATCTTGAGGGTTAAACGAACAATTTTATTTAAAACCTTATGTAGATAATAAAAAACGTGGAAAAGAGTGTTAACATTTAATTTATAAGTTTACAAAAATTCTTTGTACATTATTGATTTCTTGCAAATAAAAACACTATTGTGTATAAATAGAAACGATTTAAAAAAAATTAAAATTCCACATTTACAAATAATCTTTAAAGTAAAACATTTCTAATATATAACGTTTTATCACGTGTTTTACGTAGTGTCGTTATTAAGTAACATTTCATCTTTAGTTTTTACAAGATTATTATTGTAATTCATAACCTTAAATTTTTTTGAATATCAGTTACAATCTATTTTTTATTTCTTGTGTTAATGGTGACCTATTTATATAAAGATGTTAATATTATATTTAATATCATAATATATTTTAATATAATAATTTATTGTTATTCATTAAGCTATTATAAAAAAATTATTAAATTGATTTTCATACATATTATGTATGAAAGAAGTATATAATACAAATTTTAAACTTTATTTTATTATAATAATATAAACTTACACTAAATGTATTTAACTAATAGATTTATTAATCAATAGAGTACTATTGTAAATTGCGGAAATACGAGGATATAAAATAGCGGAAAGGTCAAGCAGAAATCAAATTCTCTTATTTCTACACCAATAACTAAAATAATGAGCGCTATTCATTAGCACACAGCAACACTTCAGTTTAATTTTATAAAGTGTAGGAATAAGTGGTTTTCATGATGGTAAATAACTGTTATTTTATTTAATTATTAATACAATAAATGGCGATAAACTTTATATTTATTAATATATGAGAGAGAGAGAGAAAAAAGTTGTAAAATATTGAAATTGTGTCTTTAATTTATAATATTCTTCATGATATTATATTATAATTATTATTTCTTACAATATTTAGAAATAATTTTTTTTAATCCGGAGTATAATACTGTATTGTACTTTATTCTGTTAAGTACACAGAGATAGATCTCATTATACTTTACCATAAATTACTGCACTGGTAATACCTAAGGAGCACAGTGTAAGAACTTAACACAGTACAATATGGTGTTGTAATATGTTCCCAATATGACCTACAGTACAGTGTGTGTACTTAACACAGTAAAATTTGGTATTGCAATATGTTCCCCATATGACCTACTGTACAGTACTTTTTTAATCTCATGTATGTACTCTGTACAAGCTCAGATATTACCAGTAAACTACCTTTTTTATCTCATGTATGTACCATAGCAGTGATCAGAATATTAAATTACCAGGTTTTGCCTGTTTTTAAACCGAAATATTTACGTAAATTTCAAACTATACATTTTTAATATTGAACTGTAGGCATAATTATAGAATTTCGATTTATGCAACCAGCATAACATTTAGACCAGGTTTTGCATGTTTTGAAACCAAAATATTGCATAAATTGCATACTTTATATTTTTTTTTGCACTAGTATATACTTTTTTTTATGAGTCGAACAGAAAAAAGAAATCGAGCAGGTAAAATTTTTTTGCACATTATTAATATTTGCTTTACAATTAATATCAAATTTTTTTTATGTAGATCTATATTGTCGTAAGCAACACAAACCTAATTTCAAACTGTAATTTAAAAATTAAATTAGTTGCAGTGATTCAAAAATTTCGATTTATGCAACCTGCATAACATTTCACACCAGGTTTTGCCTGTTTTTAAACCAAAATGTTTAAATAAATTGTATACTTTATATTTATTTTTGCACTAGTAATTTTTTTCGCTGTGTCGAACAGAAGAAAGCAGTCGAACAGAAAAAAATTTGCGCATTAATTATATTTGCTTTAAATTATTTTCTAATTCTTTTTATGTAGTTCCATGTTGTCCTAAGCACCACAAACCTAATTTCAAACTATAATTTAAAAAATAAATTAGTTGCAGTGATTAGTAAATTTTGATTTATGCATCCCGCATAACATTTCAGACAAGGTTTTGCCTGTTTTTAAACCAAAATATTTACATAAATTGCATACTTGATATTTATTTTTGCACTAGTAATTTTCTTTGGTATGTATTAAACAAAAAAGAAGTCGAACAGAAAAAAGAATTTGCACATTATTAATATTTGCTTTACAATTAATTTCAAATTCTTTTTATGTTGTTCTATGTTGTCGTAAGCAGCACAAACCTAATTTCAAACTATAATTTAAAAATTAAATTAGTTGCAGTAGTTTAAACATAAGTTATAAATGCCTAAAAGACTTAAGACTCTAAAATCTGTGTATAAAAAATTTCAACATTAAAGTAACATGGAAATACTATGTTTTACAGTCTCGTGTATGAAATTGATATAACTCTTGATTTTATGTCGTATGCTGGATTTTCGATGCTGCGAGGGTCGTGTCTGGAGATCAGTGACCATAGGACTAATTTTGTCGTGGTTTATTTTGGTTTAAACAGTATCAGTGATTAGAAAATTTCAATTAATGTAACACTCATTACATTTTCAGCAAAATTTTGCCTGTTTTGAAACCGAAATGTCTACATAAATTGCATACTTTTTATTTATTTTTGCACTAGTTAATTTTTTTCGCTATGTGTGTAACAGAAAAAAAAAGTGGAACAGAAAAGAGATTTTGCACATTATTAATGTTTGCTTTACAATTAATTTCTAATTCTTATTATGTAGTTCTATATAGTCGTAAGCAGCTCCAACCTAATTTCAAACTATAATTTAAACATTAAATTAGTTGCAGTGATAAGAATATTTCAATTTATTTAACCCTCATAACATTTCAGACCAGGATTTGCCTATTTTTAAACCGAAATGTTTACATAAATTGCATTTTTTATATATATTTTTGCACTACTAATTTTTTTTCGCTATGTGTCGAACAGAAAAGAAGTCGAACAGAAAAAAGATTTTGCACACTATTTATATTTGCTTTACAACTAATTTCAAATTCTTTTTATATAGTTCTATGTTGTCGTAAGCAGCACAAACCTAATTTCATACTATAATTTAAAAATTAAATATAGATGCGGTGATTAAAAATTTTTGATTTATGCAACCCCCATAACATTTTAGACAAGGTTTTGCCTGTTTTTAAACTAAAAAATTTACATAAATTGCATATTTTATATTTATTTTGGCACTAGTAATTTTCTTTGCTATGTATCGATCAAAAAAAAAGAAGTCGAACGGAACAAAAACTTTGCACATTATTAATATTTGCTTTACAATTAATTTCAAAAATTCTTTTTATGTAGTTCTATGTTGTCGTAAGCAGCACAAACCTAATTTCAAACTATAATTAAAAAATTAAATTAGTTGCAGTAGTTTAAACATAAGATATAAATGCCTAAAAGACTGAAGACTCTATAATCTGTATATAATGAATTTCAACATTAAAGTTACATAGAAATACTATGTTTTACAGTCTCGTGTATGAAATTGATATAACTCTTGAGTTTTTGTCCTTCGCTGGATTTTCAAGGATTAGCAAGATTGCGAGGGTCGTGTCTGACGATCGGTGACCATAGGACTAATGTTGTCGTGTTTTTTTTATTGGTTTTAACAGTAGAACTTATTAAAAAATTTCGATTTATGTAACGCGCATTACATTTGCAGACCAGGTTTTGCCTGTTTTTATACAGAAATGTCTACATAAATTGCATACTTTTGATTTATTTTTGCACAAGTAATTTTTTTCGCTATGTGTGTAACAGAGAAAAGAAGTGGAACAGAAAAGAGAATTTGCACATTATTAATATTTGCCTTACAATTAATTTCTAATTCTTTTTATGTAGTTTTATGTAGTCGTAAGCAGCTTCAACCTAATTTCAAACTATAATTTAAATATTAAATTAGTTGCAGTAATTAGAATATTTTAATTTATTTAACCCTTATAACATTTCAGACCAGGATTTGCCTGTTTTTAAACCGAAATGTTTACATAAGTTGCATATTTTATATTTATTTTGGCACTACTAATTTTTTTTCGCTATGTGTCGAACAGAAAAAGAAGTCGAACGGAAAAATTATTTTGCACACTATTAATATTTGCTTTACAATGAATTTAAAATTCTTTTTATATAAATCCATGTTGTCATAAGCAGCACAAACCTAATTTCAAACTGTAATTTAAAAATTAAATTAGTTGCAGTGATTAGTAAATTTCGATTTATGCAACCCGCTTAACATTTCAGACAAGGTTTTGCCTGTTTTTAAACCAAAAAATTTACAAAAATTGAATACTCTATATTTATTTTTGCAACAGTAATTTTCTGTGCTATGTATCGAAAAAAAAAGAAGTCGAACAGAACAAAGACTTTGCACATTATTAATATTTGCTTTACAATTAATTTCAAATATTTTTTTTGTAGTTCAATGTTGTCATAAGCACCACAAACCTAATTTCAATCTATAATTAAAATAATTAAATTAGTTGCAGTAGTTTAAACATAAGACATAAATGCCTAAAAGACTTAAGACTCTATAATCTGTATATAATGAAATTCAACAATAAAGTAACATAGAAATACTATGTTTTACAGTCTCGTGTATGAAATTGATATAACTCTTGAGTTTTTGTCGTTCGCTGGAATTTCAAGGATTAGCAAGTTTGCGAGGGTCGTGTCTGACGATCGGTGACCATAGGACTAATGTTGTCGTGTTTTTTTTATTGGTTTTAACAGTAGCACTTATTAAAAATTTCGATTTATGCAACCCGCATTACATTTGCAGACCAGGTTTTGCCTGTTTTTATACAGAAATGTCTACATAAATTGCATACTTTTGATTTATTTTTGCACAAGTAATTCTTTTTCGCTATGTGTGTAACAGAGAAAAGAAGTGGAACAGAAAAGAGATTTTGCACATTATTAATATCTGCCTTACAATTAATTTCTAATTCTTTTTATGTAGTTTTATGTAGTCGTAAGCAGCTTCAACCTAATTTCAAACTATAATTTAAATATTAAATTAGTTGCAGTGATTAGAATATTTTAATTTATTTAACCCTCATAACATTTCAGACCAGGATTTGCCTGTTTTTAAACCGAAATGTTTACATAAGTTGCATATTTTATATTTATTTTGGCCCTACTAATTTTTTTTCGCTATGTGTCGAACAGAAAAAGAAGTCGAACAGAAAAATGATTTTGCACACTATTAATATTTGCTTTACAATGAATTTAAAATTCTTTTTATATAGATCCATGTTGTCATAAGCAGCACAAACCTAATTTGAAACTGTAATTCAAAAATTAAATTAGTTGCAGTGATTAGTAAATTTCGATTTATGCAACCCGCATAACATTTCAGACAAGGTTTTGCCTGTTTTTAAACCAAAATCTTTACATAAATTGCATATTTTCTATTTATTTTTGCACTAGTAATTTTCTTTGCTGTATATCGAACAAAAAAAAAAGAAGTTGAACAGAACAAAGACTTTGCACATTATTAATATTTGCTTTACAATTAATTTCAAATTCTTTTTATGTAGTTCTATGTTTTCGTGAGAAGCACAAACCTAATTTCAAACTATAATTAAAAAATAAATTAGTGGCAGTAGTTTTAACATAAGATATAACTGCCCAAAAGACTGAGGACTCTAAGATCTGTATATAACGAATTTCAACAATAAAGTAACATAGAAATACTTTTTTTACAGTTTCATGTATTAAGTTGATATAACTCTTGAGTATATGTCCTACGCAAAATTTTCGTGGATTTTAGAGGTTGCAAGAGTCATGTCTCGAGATCGGTGACCATAGGACTAATGTTGTCGTGGTTTATTTTGCTTTTAAAAGTAACAGTGATAAGAAAATTTCAATTTATGCAACCCTCATAACATTTTAGACCAGGATTTGCCTGTTTTTAAACCGAAATTTTTACCTAAATTGCATATTATATATTTATTTTTGCACAAGTAATTTTTTTTCGCTATGTGTGTAACAGAAAAAAGAAGTGGAACAGAAAAGAGATTTTGCACATTATTAATATTTGCCTTACAATTAATTTCCAATTCTTTTTATGTAGTTCTATGTAGTCGTAAGCAGCACAAACCTAATTTCAAACTATAATTTAAAAATTTATTTAGTTGCAGTGATTAGTAAATTTTGATTAATGCAACCCGCATTACATTTCAGACAAGGTTTTGCCTGTTTTTAATCCAAACTTTTTTTTACATAAATAGCATATTTATATTTATTTTTGCACTAGTAATTTTCTCTGCTATGTATGGAACCAAAAAAAGAAGTCGAACAGAACAAAGACTTTGCACATTATTAATATTTGCTTTACAATTAATTTAATTTTTTTTAATGTAATTCTAAGTTGTCGTAAGCAGCACAAACCTAATTTCAAACTATAATTAGAAAATTTAATTAGTTGCGGTAGTTTTAACATTAGATATAAATGCCTAAAAGACTGAAGACTCTATAATCTGTATATAATGAATTTCATTAATAAAGTAACATAGAAATACTATGTTTTACAGTCTCTTGTATGGAATTGATATAACTCTTGAGATAATATCCTACGCTAAAATTTTGTGGATTTTCGAGGTAGCGATGGTCGTGTCTGGAGATCGGTGACCATAAGACTAATGCTGTCGTGTTTTTTTTTATTGGTTTTAACAGTAGCACTTATTAAAAAATTTCGATTTATGCAACCTGCATAACATTTTCAGACCAGGTTTTGCCTGTTTTTAAACAAAAATGTCTACATAAATTGCATCTTTTTGATTCATTTTTGCACAAATAATTGTTTTTCGCTATGTGTGTAACAGAAAAAAGAAGAGGAACAGAAAAGAGATTTTGCACATTATTAATATTTGCCTTACAATTAATTTCCAATTTTTTTTATGTAGTTCTATGTAGTCGTAAGCAGCTTCAACCTAATTTCAAACTATAATTTAAATATTAAATTAGTTGCAGTGATTAGAATATTTTAATTTATTTAACCCTCTTAACATTTCAGTCCAGGATTTGCCTGTTTTTAAACCGAAATGTTTACATAAGTTGCATATTTTATATTTATTTTTGCACTACTAATTTTATTTCGCTATGTGTCGAACAGAAAAAGAAGTCGAACAGAAAAATGATTTTGCACACTATTAATATTTGCTTTACAATTAATTTCAAATTCTTTTTATATAGATCTATGTTGTCATAAGCAGCACAAACCTAATTTCAAACTGTAATTTAAAAATTAAATTAGTTACACGGAAAAGTAAATTTTGATTTATGCAACCCGCATAACATTTCAGACAAAGTTTTGCCTGTTTTTAAACCAAAATATTTAAATAAATTGCATACTTATATTAATTTTCCACTAGTAATTTTCTGTGCTATGTATCGAAACAAAAAATCGAACTGAACAAAGATTTTGCACATTATTAATATTTGCTTTACAATTAATTTCAAATATTTTTTGTAGTTCTATGTTGTCATAAGCAGCACAAACCTAATTTCAAACTATAATTAAAAAATTAAATTAGTTGTAATAGTTTTAACACAAGATTTAAATGCCTAAAAGACTGAAGACTCTAAAATCTGTGTATAATAAATTTCAACATTAAAGTAACATAGAAATACTATGTTTTACAGTCTCGTGTATGAAATTGATATTATTCTTGAGATATTGTCGTACGCTAAATTTACGTGGTTTTTTAAGGTTGCGAGGGTCGTGTCTGGAGATCAGTGACCATAAGACTAATGTTGTCGTGTTTTTTTTTATTGGTTTTAACAGTAGCAGTTATTAAAAAATTTCGATTTATGCAACCTGCATAACATTTTCAGACCAGGTTTTGCCTGTTTTTAAACCAAAATCTTTACATAAATTGCATATTTTCTATTTATTTTTGCACTAGTAATTTTCTTTGCTGTATATCGAACAAAAAAAAAAAGAAGTTGAACAGAACAAAGACTTTGCACATTATTAATATTTGCTTTACAATTAATTTCAAATTCTTTTTATGTAGTTCTATGTTTTCGTGAGAAGCACAAACCTAATTTCAAACTATAATTAAAAAATAAATTAGTGGCAGTAGTTTTAACATAAGATATAACTGCCCAAAAGACCGAGGACTCTAAAATCTGTATATAACAAATTTCAACATTAAAGTAACATAGATATACTTTTTTTTACAGTTTCGTGTATTAAATAGATATAACTCTTGAGTATATGTCCTACGCAAAATTTTGGTGGATTTTCGAGGTTGCAAGGGTCATGTCTCGAGATCGGTGACCATAGGACTAATGTTGTCGTGGTTTATTTTGCTTTTAAAAGTAACAGTGATTAGAAAATTTCAATTTATGCAACCCTCATAACATTTCAGACCAGAATTTGCCTGTTTTTAAACCGAAATTTTTACATAAATTGCATATTATATATTTATTTTTGCACAAGTAATTTTTTTTCGCTATGTGTGTAACAGAAAAGAGAAGTGGAATAGAAAAGAGATTTTGCACATTATTAATATTTGCCTTACAATTCATTCCAATTCTTGAGATAATATCCTACGCTAAAATTTTGTGGATTTTCGAGGTAGCGAGGGTCGTGTCTGGAGATCGGTGACCATAAGACTAATGCTGTCGTGTTTTTTTTTATTGGTTTTAACAGTAGCACTTATTAAAAAAATTCGATTTATGCAACCCGCATAACATTTTCAGACCAGGTTTTGCCTGTTTTTAAACAAAAATGTCTACATAAATTGCATATTTTTGATTTATTTTTGCACAAGTAATTGTTTTTCGCTATGTGTGTAACAGAAAAAAGAAGTGACACAGAAAAGAGATTTTGAACATTATTAATATTTGCTTTACAATTAATTTCAAATTCTTTTTATGTAGTTCTATGTTTTCGTGAGAAGCACAAACCTAATTTCAAACTTTAATTAAAAAATAAATTAGTGGCAGTAGTTTTAACATAAGATATAACTGCCCAAAAGACTGAGGACTCTAAGATCTGTATATAACGAATTTCAACAATAAAGTAACATAGAAATACTTTTTTTACAGTTTCATGTATTAAGTTGATATAACTCTTGAGTATATGTCCTACGCAAAATTTTCGTGGATTTTAGAGGTTGCAAGAGTCATGTCTCGAGATCGGTGACCATAGGACTAATGTTGTCGTGGTTTATTTTGCTTTTAAAAGTAACAGTGATTAGAAAATTTCAATTTATGCAACCCTCATAACATTTCAGACCAGGATTTGCCTGTTTTTAAACCGAAATTTTTACCTAAATTGCATATTATATATTTATTTTTGCACAAGTAATTTTTTTTCGCTATGTGTGTAACAGAAAAAAGAAGTGGAACAGAAAAGAGATTTTGCACATTATTAATATTTGCCTTACAATTAATTTCCAATTCTTTTTATGTAGTTCTATGTAGTCGTAAGCAGCACAAACCTAATTTCAAACTATAATTTAAAAATTTAATTAGTTGCAGTGATTAGTAAATTTTGATTAATGCAACCCGCATTACATTTCAGACAAGGTTTTGCCTGTTTTTAATCCAAACTTTTTTTTACATAAATAGCATATTTATATTTATTTTTGCACTAGTAATTTTCTCTGCTATGTATGGAACCAAAAAAAGAAGTCGAACAGAACAAAGACTTTGCACATTATTAATATTTGCTTTACAATTAATTTAATTTTTTTTAATGTAGTTCTAAGTTGTCGTAAGCAGCACAAACCTAATTTCAAACTATAATTTAAAAATTTAATTAGTTGCGGTAGTTTTAACATTAGATATAAATGCCTAAAAGACTGAAGACTCTATAATCTGTATATAATGAATTTCATTAATAAAGTAACATAGAAATACTATGTTTTACAGTCTCGTGTATGGAATTGATATAACTCTTGAGATAATATCCTACGCTAAAATTTTGTGGATTTTCGAGGTAGCGATGGTCGTGTCTGGAGATCGGTGACCATAAGACTAATGCTGTCGTGTTTTTTTTTATTGGTTTTAACAGTAGCACTTATTAAAAAATTTCGATTTATGCAACCTGCATAACATTTTCAGACCAGGTTTTGCCTGTTTTTAAACAAAAATGTCTACATAAATTGCATCTTTTTGATTCATTTTTGCACAAATAATTGTTTTTCGCTATGTGTGTAACAGAAAAAAGAAGAGGAACAGAAAAGAGATTTTGCACATTATTAATATTTGCCTTACAATTAATTTCCAATTTTTTTTATGTAGTTCTATGTAGTCGTAAGCAGCTTCAACCTAATTTCAAACTATAATTTAAATATTAAATTAGTTGCAGTGATTAGAATATTTTAATTTATTTAACCCTCTTAACATTTCAGTCCAGGATTTGCCTGTTTTTAAACCGAAATGTTTACATAAGTTGCATATTTTATATTTATTTTTGCACTACTAATTTTATTTCGCTATGTGTCGAACAGAAAAAGAAGTCGAACAGAAAAATGATTTTGCACACTATTAATATTTGCTTTACAATTAATTTCAAATTCTTTTTATATAGATCTATGTTGTCATAAGCAGCACAAACCTAATTTCAAACTGTAATTTAAAAATTAAATTAGTTACACGGAAAAGTAAATTTTGATTTATGCAACCCGCATAACATTTCAGACAAAGTTTTGCCTGTTTTTAAACCAAAATATTTAAATAAATTGCATACTTATATTAATTTTCCACTAGTAATTTTCTGTGCTATGTATCGAAACAAAAAATCGAACTGAACAAAGATTTTGCACATTATTAATATTTGCTTTACAATTAATTTCAAATATTTTTTGTAGTTCTATGTTGTCATAAGCAGCACAAACCTAATTTCAAACTATAATTAAAAAATTAAATTAGTTGTAATAGTTTTAACACAAGATTTAAATGCCTAAAAGACTGAAGACTCTAAAATCTGTGTATAATAAATTTCAACATTAAAGTAACATAGAAATACTATGTTTTACAGTCTCGTGTATGAAATTGATATTATTCTTGAGATAATGTCGTACGCTAAATTTACGTGGTTTTTTAAGGTTGCGAGGGTCGTGTCTGGAGATCAGTGACCATAAGACTAATGTTGTCGTGTTTTTTTTTATTGGTTTTAACAGTAGCAGTTATTAAAAAATTTCGAATTATGCAACCTGCATAACATTTTCAGACCAGGTTTTGCCTGTTTTTAAACCAAAATCTTTACATAAATTGCATATTTTCTATTTATTTTTGCACTAGTAATTTTCTTTGCTGTATATCGAACAAAAAAAAAAAGAAGTTGAACAGAACAAAGACTTTGCACATTATTAATATTTGCTTTACAATTAATTTCAAATTCTTTTTATGTAGTTCTATGTTTTCGTGAGAAGCACAAACCTAATTTCAAACTATAATTAAAAAATAAATTAGTGGCAGTAGTTTTAACATTAGATATAACTGCCCAAAAGACTGAGGACTTTAAAATCTGTATATAACGAATTTAAACATTAAAGTAACATAGATATACTTTTTTTACAGTTTCGTGTATTAAATTGATAGAACTCTTGAGTATATGTCCTACGCAAAATTTTCGTGGATTTTCGAGGTTGCAAGGGTCATGTCTCGAGATCGGTGACAATAGGACTAATGTTGTCTTGGTTTATTTTGCTTTTAAAAGTAACAGTGATTAGAAAATTTCAATTTATGCAACCCTCATAACATTTCAGACCAGAATTTGCCTGTTTTTAAACCGAAATTTTTTCATAAATTGCATATTATATATTTATTTTTGCACAAGTAATTTTTTTTTGCTATGTGTGTAACAGAAAAAAGAAGTGGAACAGAAAAGAGATTTTGCACATTATTAATATTTGCCTTACAATTAATTTCCAATTCTTTATATGTAGTTCTATGTAGTCGTAAGCAGCACAAACTTAATTTCAAACTTTAATTCAAAAATTAAATTAGTTGCAGTGATTAGTAAATTTTGATTAATGCAACCCGCATTACATTTCAGACAAGGTTTTGCCTGTTTTTAAACCAAATTTTTTTACATAAATAGCATATTTATATTTATTTTTGCACAAGTAATTTTCTCTGCTATATATGGAACAAAAAAAAGAAGTCGAACAGAACAAAGACTTTGCACATTATTAATATTTGCTTTACAATTAATTTAATTTTTTTTAATGTAGTTCTAAGTTGTCGTAAGCAGCACAAACCTAATTTCAAACTATAATTTAAAAATTTAATTAGTTGCGGTAGTTTATACATAAGATATAAATGCCTAAAAGACTGAAGACTCTATAATCTGTATATAATGAATTTCATTAATAAAGTAACATAGAAATACTATGTTTTACAGTCTCGTGTATGGAATTGATATAACTCTTGAGATAATATCCTACGCTAAAATTTTGTGGATTTTCGAGGTAGCGATGGTCGTGTCTGGAGATCGGTGACCATAAGACTAATGCTGTCGTGTTTTTTTTTATTGGTTTTAACAGTAGCACTTATTAAAAAATTTCGATTTATGCAACCTGCATAACATTTTCAGACCAGGTTTTGCCTGTTTTTAAACAAAAATGTCTACATAAATTGCATCTTTTTGATTCATTTTTGCACAAATAATTGTTTTTCGCTATGTGTGTAACAGAAAAAAGAAGAGGAACAGAAAAGAGATTTTGCACATTATTAATATTTGCCTTACAATTAATTTCCAATTTTTTTTATGTAGTTCTATGTAGTCGTAAGCAGCTTCAACCTAATTTCAAACTATAATTTAAATATTAAATTAGTTGCAGTGATTAGAATATTTTAATTTATTTAACCCTCTTAACATTTCAGTCCAGGATTTGCCTGTTTTTAAACCGAAATGTTTACATAAGTTGCATATTTTATATTTATTTTTGCACTACTAATTTTATTTCGCTATGTGTCGAACAGAAAAAGAAGTCGAACAGAAAAATGATTTTGCACACTATTAATATTTGCTTTACAATTAATTTCAAATTCTTTTTATATAGATCTATGTTGTCATAAGCAGCACAAACCTAATTTCAAACTGTAATTTAAAAATTAAATTAGTTACACGGAAAAGTAAATTTTGATTTATGCAACCCGCATAACATTTCAGACAAAGTTTTGCCTGTTTTTAAACCAAAATATTTAAATAAATTGCATACTTATATTAATTTTCCACTAGTAATTTTCTGTGCTATGTATCGAAACAAAAAATCGAACTGAACAAAGATTTTGCACATTATTAATATTTGCTTTACAATTAATTTCAAATATTTTTTGTAGTTCTATGTTGTCATAAGCAGCACAAACCTAATTTCAAACTATAATTAAAAAATTAAATTAGTTGTAATAGTTTTAACACAAGATTTAAATGCCTAAAAGACTGAAGACTCTAAAATCTGTGTATAATAAATTTCAACATTAAAGTAACATAGAAATACTATGTTTTACAGTCTCGTGTATGAAATTGATATTATTCTTGAGATAATGTCGTACGCTAAATTTACGTGGTTTTTTAAGGTTGCGAGGGTCGTGTCTGGAGATCAGTGACCATAAGACTAATGTTGTCGTGTTTTTTTTTATTGGTTTTAACAGTAGCAGTTATTAAAAAATTTCGATTTATGCAACCTGCATAACATTTTCAGACCAGGTTTTGCCTGTTTTTAAACCAAAATCTTTACATAAATTGCATATTTTCTATTTATTTTTGCACTAGTAATTTTCTTTGCTGTATATCGAACAAAAAAAAAAAGAAGTTGAACAGAACAAAGACTTTGCACATTATTAATATTTGCTTTACAATTAATTTCAAATTCTTTTTATGTAGTTCTATGTTTTCGTGAGAAGCACAAACCTAATTTCAAACTATAATTAAAAAATAAATTAGTGGCAGTAGTTTTAACATTAGATATAACTGCCCAAAAGACTGAGGACTTTAAAATCTGTATATAACGAATTTCAACATTAAAGTAACATAGATATACTTTTTTTACAGTTTCGTGTATTAAATTGATAGAACTCTTGAGTATATGTCCTACGCAAAATTTTCGTGGATTTTCGAGGTTGCAAGGGTCATGTCTCGAGATCGGTGACAATAGGACTAATGTTGTCTTGGTTTATTTTGCTTTTAAAAGTAACAGTGATTAGAAAATTTCAATTTATGCAACCCTCATAACATTTCAGACCAGAATTTGCCTGTTTTTAAACCGAAATTTTTTCATAAATTGCATATTATATATTTATTTTTGCACAAGTAATTTTTTTTTGCTATGTGTGTAACAGAAAAAAGAAGTGGAACAGAAAAGAGATTTTGCACATTATTAATATTTGCCTTACAATTAATTTCCAATTCTTTATATGTAGTTCTATGTAGTCGTAAGCAGCACAAACTTAATTTCAAACTTTAATTCAAAAATTAAATTAGTTGCAGTGATTAGTAAATTTTGATTAATGCAACCCGCATTACATTTCAGACAAGGTTTTGCCTGTTTTTAAACCAAATTTTTTTACATAAATAGCATATTTATATTTATTTTTGCACAAGTAATTTTCTCTGCTATGTATGGAACAAAAAAAAGAAGTCGAACAGAACAAAGACTTTGCACATTATTAATATTTGCTTTACAATTAATTTAATTTTTTTTAATGTAGTTCTAAGTTGTCGTAAGCAGCACAAACCTAATTTCAAACTATAATTTAAAAATTTAATTAGTTGCGGTAGTTTATACATAAGATATAAATGCCTAAAAGACTGAAGACTCTATAATCTGTATATAATGAATTTCATTAATAAAGTAACATAGAAATACTATGTTTTACAGTCTCGTGTATGGAATTGATATAACTCTTGAGATAATATCCTACGCTAAAATTTTGTGAATTTTCGAGGTAGCGAGGGTCGTGTCTGGAGATCGGTGACCATAAGACTAATGCTGTCGTGTTTTTTTTATTGGTTTTAACAGTAGCACTTATTAAAAAAATTCGATTTATGCAACCCGCATAACATTTTTAGACCAGGTTTTGCCTGTTTTTAAACAAAAATGTCTGCATAAATTGCATACTTTTGATTTGTTTTTGCACAAGTAATTGTTTTTCGCTATGTGTGTAACAGAAAAAAGAAGTGGAACAGAAAAGAGATTTTGCACATTATTAATATTTGCCTTACAATTAATTTCCAATTCTTTTTATGTAGTTCTATGTAGTCGTAAGCAGCTTCAACCTAATTTCAAACTATAATTTAAATATACAATTAGTTGCAGTGATTAGAATATTTTAATTTATTGAACCTTCATAACATTTCAGACCAGGATTTGCCTGATTTTAAACTGAAATATTTACATAAGTTGCATATTTTATGTTTACTTTTGCACTACTAATTTTTTTCGCTATGTGTCGACCAGAAAAATAAGTCGAACAGAAAAATGATTTTGCACACTATTAATATTTGCTTTACAATGAATTTTAAATTCTTTTTATATAGATCTATGTTTTCATAAGCAGCACAAACCTAATTTCAAACTGTAATTTAAAAATTAAATTAGTTACAGTGATTAGTAAATTTTGATTTATGCAACCCGCATAACATTTTAGTCAAGGTTTTGCCTGTTTTTAAACCAAAATATTTACATAAATTCAATACTCTATATTTATTTTTGCACTAGTAATTTTCTGTGCTATGTATCGAAAAAAAAAGAAGTCGAACTGAAGAAAGACTTTGCACATTATTTATATTTGCTTTACAATTAATTTCAAATATTTTTTTTGTAGTTCAATGTTGTCATAAGCAGCACAAACCTAATTTCAAACTATAATTAAAATAATTAAATTAGTTGCAGTAGTTTAAACATAAGACATAAATGCCAAAAATACTGAAGACTCTATATCTGTATATAATGAATTTCAACATTAAAGTAACATAGAAATACTATGTTTTACAGTCTCGTGTATGAAATTGATATAACTCTTGAGTTTTTGTCCTTCGCTGGATTTTCAAGGATTAGCAAGATTGCGAGGGTCGTGTCTGACGATCGGTGACCATAGGACTAATGTTGTCGTGTTTTTTTTATTGGTTTTAACAGTAGAACTTATTAAAAAATTTCGATTTATGCAACCCGCATTACATTTGCAGACCAGGTTTTGCCTGTTTTTATACAGAAATGTCTACATAAATTGCATACTTTTGATTTATTTTTGCACAAGTAATTTTTTTTCGCTATGTGTGTAACAGAGAAAAGAAGTGGAACAGAAAAGAGAATTTGCACATTATTAATATTTGCCTTACAATTAATTTCTAATTCTTTTTATGTAGTTTTATGTAGTGGTAAGCAGCTTCAACCTAATTTCAAACTATAATTTAAATATTAAATTAGTTGCAGTGATTAGAATATTTTAATTTATTTAACCCTTATAACATTTCAGACCAGGATTTGCCTGTTTTTAAACTGAAATGTTTACATAAGTTGCATATTTTATATTTATTTTGGCACTACTAATTTTTTTTCGCTATGTGTCGAACAGAAAAAGAAGTCGAACGGAAAAATGATTTTGCACACTATTAATATTTGCTTAACAATGAATTTAAAATTCTTTTTATATAAATCCATGTTGTCATAAGCAGCACAAACCTAATTTCAAACTGTAATTTAAAAATTAAATTAGTTGCAGTGATTAGTAAATTTCGATTTATGCAACCCGCTTAACATTTCAGACAAGGTTTTGCCTGTTTTTAAACCAAAAAATTTACAAAAATTGAATACTCTATATTTATTTTTGCAATAGTAATTTTCTGTGCTATGTATCGAAAAAAAAAAGAAGTCGAACAGAACAAAGACTTTGCACATTATTAATATTTGCTTTACAATTAATTTCAAATATTTTTTTTGTAGTTCAATGTTTTCATAAGCAGCACAAACCTAATTTCAATCTATAATTAAAATAAATAAATTAGTTGCAGTAGTTTAAACATAAGACATAAATGCCTAAAAGACTTAAGACTCTATAATCTGTATATAATGAAATTCAACATTAAAGTAACATAGAAATACTATGTTTTACAGTCTCGTGTATGAAATTGATATAACTCTTGAGTTTTTGTCGTTCGCTGGAATTTCAAGGATTAGCAAGTTTGCGAGGGTCGTGTCTGACGATCGGTGACCATAGGACTAATGTTGTCGTGTTTTTTTTATTGGTTTTAACAGTAGCACTTATTAAAAATTTCGATTTATGCAACCCGCATTACATTTGCAGACCAGGTTTTGCCTGTTTTTATACAGAAATGTCTACATAAATTGCATACTTTTGATTTATTTTTGCACAAGTAATTCTTTTTCGCTATGTGTGTAACAGAGAAAAGAAGTGGAACAGAAAAGAGATTTTGCACATTATTAATATCTGCCTTACAATTAATTTCTAATTCTTTTTATGTAGTTTTATGTAGTCGTAAGCAGCTTCAACCTAATTTCAAACTATAATTTAAATATTAAATTAGTTGCAGTGATTAGAATATTTTAATTTATTTAACCCTCATAACATTTCAGACCAGGATTTGCCTGTTTTTAAACCGAAATGTTTACATAAGTTGCATATTTTATATTTATTTTGGCACTACTAATTTTTTTTCGCTATGTGTCGAACAGAAAAAGAAGTCGAACAGAAAAATGATTTTGCACACTATTAATATTTGCTTTACAATGAATTTAAAATTCTTTTTATATAGATCCATGTTGTCATAAGCAGCACAAACCTAATTTGAAACTGTAATTCAAAAATTAAATTAGTTGCAGTGATTAGTAAATTTCGATTTATGCAACCCGCATAACATTTCAGACAAGGTTTTGCCTGTTTTTAAACCAAAATATTTACATAAATTGAATACTCTATATTTATTTTTGCACTAGTAATTTCCTGTGCTATGTATCGAACAAAAAAAAGAAGTCGAACAGAACAAAGACTTTGCACATTATTAATATTTGCTTTACAATTAATTTCAAATTCTTTTAATGTAGTTCTATGTTGTCGTAAGCAGCACAAACCTAATTTCAAACTATAATTAAAAAATTAAATTAGCCGCAGTAGTTTAAACATAAGATATAAATGCCTAAAAGACTTAAGACTCTAAAATCTGTGTATAATAAATTTGAACATTAAAGTAACATAGAAATACTATGTTTTACAGTCTCGTGTATGAAATTGATATTATTCTTGAGATAATGTCGTACGCTAAATTTACGTGGTTTTTTAAGGTTGCGAGGGTCGTGTCTGGAGATCAGTGACCATAAGACTAATGTTGTCGTGTTTTTACTTTTTGGTTTTAATAGTAGCAGTTATTAGAAAATTTCGATTTATGCAACCCGCATAACATTTCAAACCAGGTTTTGCCTGTTTTTAAACCAAAATCTTTACATAAATTGCATATTTTCTATTTATTTTTGCACTAGTAATTTTCTTTGCTATATATCGAACAAAAAAAAAGAAGTTGAACAGAACAAAGACTTTGCACATTATTAATATTTGCTTTACAATTAATTTCAAATTCTTTTTATGTAGTTCTATGTTTTCGTGAGAAGCACAAACCTAATTTCAAACTTTAATTAAAAAATAAATTAGTGGCAGTAGTTTTAACATAAGATATAACTGCCCAAAAGACCGAGGACTCTAAAATCTGTATATAACAAATTTCAACATTAAAGTAACATAGATATACTTTTTTTTACAGTTTCGTGTATTAAATAGATATAACTCTTGAGTATATGTCCTACGCAAAATTTTGGTGGATTTTCGAGGTTGCAAGGGTCATGTCTCGAGATCGGTGACCATAGGACTAATGTTGTCGTGGTTTATTTTGCTTTTAAAAGTAACAGTGATTAGAAAATTTCAATTTATGCAACCCTCATAACATTTCAGACCAGAATTTGCCTGTTTTTAAACCGAAATTTTTACATAAATTGCATATTATATATTTATTTTTGCACAAGTAATTTTTTTTCGCTATGTGTGTAACAGAAAAAAGAAGTGGAATAGAAAAGAGATTTTGCACATTATTAATATTTGCCTTACAATTCATTCCAATTCTTGAGATAATATCCTACGCTAAAATTTTGTGGATTTTCGAGGTAGCGAGGGTCGTGTCTGGAGATCGGTGACCATAAGACTAATGCTGTCGTGTTTTTTTTTATTGGTTTTAACAGTAGCACTTATTAAAAAAATTCGATTTATGCAACCCGCATAACATTTTCAGACCAGGTTTTGCCTGTTTTTAAACAAAAATGTCTACATAAATTGCATATTTTTGATTTATTTTTGCACAAGTAATTGTTTTTCGCTATGTGTGTAACAGAAAAAAGAAGTGACACAGAAAAGAGATTTTGCACATTATTAATATTTGCTTTACAATTAATTTCAAATTCTTTTTATGTAGTTCTATGTTTTCGTGAGAAGCACAAACCTAATTTCAAACTTTAATTAAAAAATAAATTAGTGGCAGTAGTTTTAACATAAGATATAACTGCCCAAAAGACTGAGGACTCTAAGATCTGTATATAACGAATTTCAACAATAAAGTAACATAGAAATACTTTTTTTACAGTTTCATGTATTAAGTTGATATAACTCTTGAGTATATGTCCTACGCAAAATTTTCGTGGATTTTAGAGGTTGCAAGAGTCATGTCTCGAGATCGGTGACCATAGGACTAATGTTGTCGTGGTTTATTTTGCTTTTAAAAGTAACAGTGATTAGAAAATTTCAATTTATGCAACCCTCATAACATTTTAGACCAGGATTTGCCTGTTTTTAAACCGAAATTTTTACCTAAATTGCATATTATATATTTATTTTTGCACAAGTAATTTTTTTTCGCTATGTGTGTAACAGAAAAAAGAAGTGGAACAGAAAAGAGATTTTGCACATTATTAATATTTGCCTTACAATTAATTTCCAATTCTTTTTATGTAGTTCTATGTAGTCGTAAGCAGCACAAACCTAATTTCAAACTATAATTTAAAAATTTAATTAGTTGCAGTGATTAGTAAATTTTGATTAATGCAACCCGCATTACATTTCAGACAAGGTTTTGCCTGTTTTTAATCCAAACTTTTTTTTACATAAATAGCATATTTATATTTATTTTTGCACTAGTAATTTTCTCTGCTATGTATGGAACCAAAAAAAGAAGTCGAACAGAACAAAGACTTTGCACATTATTAATATTTGCTTTACAATTAATTTAATTTTTTTTAATGTAGTTCTAAGTTGTCGTAAGCAGCACAAACCTAATTTCAAACTATAATTAAAAAATTTAATTAGTTGCGGTAGTTTTAACATTAGATATAAATGCCTAAAAGACTGAAGACTCTATAATCTGTATATAATGAATTTCATTAATAAAGTAACATAGAAATACTATGTTTTACAGTCTCGTGTATGGAATTGATATAACTCTTGAGATAATATCCTACGCTAAAATTTTGTGGATTTTCGAGGTAGCGATGGTCGTGTCTGGAGATCGGTGACCATAAGACTAATGCTGTCGTGTTTTTTTTTATTGGTTTTAACAGTAGCACTTATTAAAAAATTTCGATTTATGCAACCTGCATAACATTTTCAGACCAGGTTTTGCCTGTTTTTAAACAAAAATGTCTACATAAATTGCATCTTTTTGATTCATTTTTGCACAAATAATTGTTTTTCGCTATGTGTGTAACAGAAAAAAGAAGTGGAACAGAAAAGAGATTTTGCACATTATTAATATTTGCCTTACAATTAATTTCCAATTCTTTTTATGTAGTTCTATGTAGTCGTAAGCAGCTTCAACCTAATTTCAAACTATAATTTAAATATTAAATTAGTTGCAGTGATTAGAATATTTTAATTTATTTAACCCTCATAACATTTCAGACCAAAATTTGCCTGATTTTAAACCGAAATGTTTACATAAGTTGCATATTTTATATTTATTTTTGCACTACTAATTTTTTTCGCTATGTGTCGAACAGAAAAAGAAGTCGAACAGAAAAATGATTTTGCACACTATTAATATTTGCTTTACAATTGATTTCAAATTCTTTTTATATAGATCTATGTTGTCATAAGCAGCACAAACCTAATTTCAAACTGTAATTTAAAAATTAAATTATTTACAGTGATTAGTAAATTTTGATTTATGCAACCCGCATAACATTTAAGACAAGGTTTTGCCTGTTTTTAAACCAAAATATTTACATAAATTGAATACTCTATATTTATTTTTGCACTAGTAATTTATTTTTACTATGTGTTGAACAGAAAAAAGAAGTCGAACAGAAAAATATTTTGCACATTATTAATATTTGCTTTACAATTAATTTCATATTATTTTTATGTAGTTCTATGTTGTCATAAGCAACATAAACCTAATTTCAAACTATAATTTAAAAGTTAAATTAGTTGCAGTAGTTTTAACATAAGATATAACTGCCCAAAAGACTGAGGACTTAAAAATCTGTATATAATGAATTTCGACATTAAAGTAACATAGAAAAACTATGTTTTACAGTCTCGTGTATGAAATTGATATAACTCTTGAGTTTTTGTCCTTCGCTGGATTTTCATGGATTAGCAAGATTGCGAGGGTCGTGTCTGACGATCGGTGACCATAGGACTAATGTTGTCGTGGTTAATTTTGGTTTTTACTGCTATATGATTTTTTTTTAATTTTTCCCGGTTATTTTATTCTCCCCTCTTACTGTGGGAAAAAATCTATAAAGTGCATGCGCTATTTCCTTAAAGATATACTAAATGTGAAACCAATTTACAAATTGATATTAACAATTTATGTGATTAGTCACATGATTATATACTTATTATCAACGCTAGAAAGAGTAATGTGATGTATATCTTAACTCCTTATAAACGTAAATTATGTCAAGTAAATATATCAATGCATAATAATGCCTGTATTTACATGAAAAATTATTATAATTGTAATTGCAACTTCTTAGAATGTGTGGATCAGTATAAATATTTAGGCGTAATAGTAGACAAAGATTTTATATTTGATGTTCATATTGATATGTTAGTGGCTAGATTGAGATTTGCTTTAAATAGTTTTTATTTACTTAAAAAATTCATGTCCTCAAAAAATATAAATACTACTTATTTTGCATTGGTACACTCAATATTGTTATATGGCATCAAAGCATGGGGCTTAAGCTCTTCAGCGTCAATGACTAGATTGCAAAAACTACAGAAAAGAATTCTGAAATTATTAAAGTTTGGAATCAAATATGATTATGATGTTAAATATTTTAAGCATTTCAATATAGTTCCACTAAAAAATCTCGCAAAATCTGTTATTTTAGTTGATGAGTTTAATACTATTGTAAATCTTGAAAAAAGATCTCATTCTTATAATACGAGACAACAGCTTTTAGAGCCGGTTGTTCTACATAAATTTAAAAATAGATATGGAGAGCGGACAATGAGTGTTCAACTACCGCTCATTTGTAATGACCTACCTAAATATATCAAGGATTCGAAGTGTAAAAAAAAGATGGTATATATGTAATTCGGTTATAATTGTTTTGTTTTGTTTTTTTGCAATTGATAAAAAAAAACAATTAAATAATAATAATAAAAAAAAAGAAAAAAAAAGAAAAAAAAAAGAAAAAAAAAAGAAATGAAATGTGCTGATTTTGTTTTTATGTACTGTTAACATATGGTTTATGCTTACTAACAATTATTTATATTATGTTGATTAAGCACTTTTATGTTGATTAAAAGTGTGTTATACAATAATACACACTGTTCAATAACTTATTTAAAGGGTGATTAGGGTTTTGGACTGGTTTAGCGCGTACAACCAAGAGAGATGAGGTACTCCTTAGTTACTTAGGCTCCAAAGCAAACCTATAAAACATTCGTACATAGGTTTAAAAATCTGCGAAAAAACAAAATAGAATTTTTTAGATGTGTGTGAATACAACGATACACACTGTTCAATAATTTTTTTAAAGGGTAATTAGGGTGTTGGACTGCTTTAGCGCGTACAACCAAGGCGGATCACGTACTCCTTAGTTACTTAGCCTTCAGAGCAAACCTATAAAACATTTGTACCTAGCCTTAAAAATCTGCGAAAAAAAAAAATATATATTTTTAGATGTGTGTGAATATAACGATACACACTGTTCATAAATTTTTTAAAAGGGTGATTAGGGTGTTGTTCATATTCAACGCATACAACCAAGAGAGAAGAGATACTCCTTAGTTACTTAGCCTTCAAAGCAAACCTATATAATTTTCGTAACTAGGTTTAAAAATCTGCGAAAAAAAAAGAATTTTTTTTAGATGTGTGTATACAACGATACACACTGTTTAATAATTTTTTAAGGGTGATAAGGGTGTTGGTCATGTTCAACATCGAAGTGTTTAATTGATTGGAAATGTTTTTGCTATATTAAAATTGTTTTTTATATAATGTTAATTTAAAATATTTTCTCCCTCATTCTTACTTTATTACTGTGGGTTCTACAGTAACTAAGTGTAAAAAAATTCATATTAATAAATATATTAATATAATTTTTAATATATACAAAATATTGTTTTATTTTAAAATAATTTTTTTTTAAATTAATTATATATATTTAAATTTTAATATTTATTTTAGTAAGTTTTTAATTTTAAATTTAATTAATTCTTTAATAAAAAATCATATAAATTGACTATAAAAAAGTATGTTCAACTACGATTTAAGGTATTAGTGAATTTATGTTGCTAGTGCAACGAAGATTGCAAATTGTATTGTAATACTGCAAGACATGACATTACTAAAATATTTATAAAAAAGAAAATATCAAATTTTGCATAGTGTAACATTAGAGGTATCTTTTATTATGTAATATATTTCTGTGATCACGAATATTTTATTTTCCTTTTTTCTTTTTAATTTTCTAGTAAAAATAATTATTTCTTGAAGAGATCCGAATAGTCAGAGCCGTTATGTGTCTAAAATTTAAGTATTTGACACTTTCCATTTGTTTTAACCCTTGTGGGAGAAAATCGAAGTTGAAAATGTTATTTTTGCTCACGGTGACTGCACGGTGCTGCCGTGACCGTTTTCCGAACTCAACTTATTTGGCGTGCCGGATTCAGGAAGCCTTACACAACACGTCTTTTTCTGAACCCGCACCGCTGAAACTTGCAACATAATGGTCAAACTGTTTTCAGATTTCGATGAAACAATTTTTTTTAAAAATTTTGAAGGAGAAAATACACCCCTGAAAATCTACCCTTATTACTTAATGACCTGTCCCAGGCCGAGTTATTAAACTTTCTAGTTTTTGATTTGAGAAATAGATGTAAAGTACTATAAGCTGCAACTTTTGTACTTAACATTAAGTTGAGATAAATAAATAAAAATATATATAAATAAGAAGAAATAAGCTGATAAAAATAGAGAAAATTAGTGAAGATTGGGTGCGTGTGTAAGATTTATATATATATATATTTATATATATATATATATATATATATATATATATATATATATATATATATATATATATATATATAGAGAGAGAGAGAGAGAGAGAATGAGATAAAGAGAGAGAGAGAGAGAGAGAGAGAGAGAGAGAGAGAGAGAGAGAGAGAGAGAGACAGACAGAGAGAGAGAGAGAGAGAAAGACACCATGCAACCAATGCATGTTAGAATATTTGCCATCGTTGCATAGTACTAAAGCTGAATCTGTGATATTCAAGAACACTTTAATGATCGCAATTAATGTTTATATATATATATATATATATATATATATATATATATATATATATATATATATATATATATTTGTATACATATAAATATACACTCACTGTCATTTACGGTTTAAAAATTTGTTAAACATATACCTTAAAATACATTCATAAGTATGTCTAGATATTCTAGTGTTTCCATTATATATATCTATTGGAATCGGAGCAACAGTTTAAAAAAAATAGCAGAAAAAACAACCAAAAACACATTTCTTCCCATAAGCGTATTTTTTTAAGTAGCGGACTTTTAAATCTTTTTGCATGCTATACCAATAAGCTCGACAGTAGGAAAATGATGGGAAAGTTCAATAAGCTCGACAGTAGGAAAATGATGGGAAAGTTTACACATTTATTAAGAAATTTTAACTTTTAACAAACAGCCAACATTTTGACAGCCTCGTGGCAATTATATGTAACTGCAAATCTTACCTGGTAACACAAAATAGGTATCTACAAATCTCGCCGTGCCACACAAAGCAGGAATCATCTGTGTTATATACTGTATTAATTACCTGTACCTATTTTATGTGACCAGGCGAGATTGCAGATACATGTACTAGCCGCGAGGCTGTAGATGTCCTCATCACTGCTTAGATCTGCTTTGCATACTGCCTTCCCATTAAGATTTCACATCAACGCGACGAGTAAAATAAATTGTGTAAAAATAGTTATCAATATTTATAAGGTGATTTCATTTATATGTTAAAGTCGACGTCATAAGTGAGTACTAAATAACATTGGCCGGTATAGGAAAATGGTACATTTTACCAAATAAAAAATACTCCGCAATTTTTTTGAGAGCATTGATGCTGTTCACAGGTTGAATTAGTATACCCCAAGTATGTAAGAAAAATAATAATGAACAAAAAAAAAGCTAATTTTCCAAAGAAATTAGCCAAAAACTACGTTTGTCAATTGCTGAGCAATATCATTCATTGCTCAAGAAGAGCATCGAAAAGCACATAGAATGACGTCATGCGTACACACCCTATATGGTTTTTAGACGTCTACACTTTTTAGTACTCCAAATCTAGATAGATATTTTATATTAAAATATTCATTATTATATTATCATTATTATTATTATTCAGTATTATTTCTGATACTATGACGTAATTATGAAACACGAATGACATAATTTATACTTTCTGTGTGCATCTTAGAAATATTGGTAATAATAAATGAAAAATATATTTATGTGCATACGTAGCTTCTACAAGCTTATGTGCGCCTGATCAAAGTGAAGCAGCCAGCAAGCAGCCAGCCTTCTCTCGTGTCTGATATCTCTCTCTCACTCTCTTTTTCTGTCTCTCTTTCTCTCTCTCTCTCTGTCTCTCTCTCTCTCTGTCTCTCTCTCTTAAAAATAATTACATAACTAACTACTAACGTGGTGTTATTGCGTTGAAATGTTTGATGTTTTTTTGCGCATGGACCAGGCGAGCTGTGACGTCATACACCCGCAGCTTACATTTTTTGAATAGAAAATAAATTACAACTAAATGACTCCGGCCAGATTAACGTTGATATTTAGGTGTGTTAGGATATTAAGCAAGTTTTTTGTTCAAGTTGTTCTATGCCTTCATATCTTAAATATAAAAGCATTATTATTAAAGTTCAGTGCAAAAAAATAATATAATATCCAATATATTAAAGCATTTTCGCTAAATTTATGTCCAAATAGGTCTTTGTTTAAAATTCAAAATTTCTTGATTTATATTACTTTTATCTCTCAATAGCAAGTTTGTACGTACGTAACAATTAAAACATAGCTCATTGTTTTGCTCTGCAGTTTAGAGAGAGAGAGAGAGAGAATGTTGTAAAGAAATTACCAGAAACTGCAAATATGTGTTAGTTTTAATTTCGTTGAAAATAATACAGAAATAATCATTCAAAGCTGCAAAATTGAATTGAAAAATCATTGGATATAATGCTTTCATAAATTGCAAAAAGAATATATATATATAATAATAATAATAATAATAAATAAAAAAAATTAAGAATGGATACATATGTATTTATGAGTGAGTGATAGTTTATTAGCAAAATTTTAGTTTAAATTTACAATTTGCAATTTAATCGGGGCAGTGTAAGACATATCGCCGGCAGTGGCACCGTATATTACCGAGCTGTATTACCAAGCTGGTATGGCCGAGTGGTGAAGGCAGCTGACTCGCAAATCTGTACTCCTCACCGAGTATAGGTTCGAGCCACTGCTGGGTGCGTACGTGAAGTGTGAGAGCACAACGCGTTGCACGATGCATGTTTACATGCATTGCATGACGACGCACAGTATCCGGGAAATGCATGATTGATGTGATTGCACCGACCAGTCTGCCTAGATGTTTCCACGGTTTCTCTAGGCTGTCATGGCGAATGCCGGGCTGTGTACTTAGGCCGTAGCCAGCTCGTGTGTGCTTTTCCATTAAATGGAAAGTCCTTACCTGTCGATAAGACAATGTCTTGACTGGGACTGGGATTGGTGTATAGCGCGATAACACAATTTGGCAAGCAAAAATAATATATATATATATATATATATATATATATATATATATATATATATATATATATATATATATATATATATATATATATATATATATATATATATATAGATTTGTGACGTCATAACAATTTACCGATATTTCAGCATAGTGGTGTCGGAGTGTATACACAGAGAGAATCATGGGTTCGAAACTTGCTCACAGCAAGGTTTGTACGTTGACTGTTGGGCAAGGACGCTGCACGTGTCTCTCAGTGTAATTAGCTGCAGCTTCTAGGTGGTTTGTGATTTGGGAGGCGAGAGGAGTTTCTAAGCTTTGAATTTTTTAAGTTCAAATTTATTTTATTAAATTTGGAAATCTCTCGTCGCCTGCCTAGGACGTAGGTTTTCTGTCGTTTCCCTTCGTCAATTCAGGTGAATACCGGGGCAGTTCTTTTTATTTTAGGCCAAGGCCGCTAACCTTCCAAATCCTAGTACCCTACATACATTTTACCTCCTCCCGAATCCTTTTTTGCTTTACGGGTCTTGTCAGGTACCATACTTGAAATTGTGGGCTGGAAAAGTCTGTTTGACTTTTCCTTCCGCCTATGCCTATAAGTACCATTCCAATGATTTAATTGTTACTTATTGCGGACCAATTTCAATTACGTAATTTAGTATGTTTTTCTATGTAGTTATATAAAGTTAAAAAAAAATACATGTATTATTAAACAGGGTGTATAAAATTATTATCAAAATAAATCTCATATATATATATATATTCTCAACTAAAGCCTTGTTATTTTAGTTTAATGTATTTTACAAAATTAAAAAAAAAACTCATAAAAATAGTTATAACAAAAGGTGTATAAAATTATTATCAAAATAAATCTCATGTATATATTATATTCTCAATTAAAGCCTTTTCTTATAACACTTATAAAAATATATCAGTAAATTTATAGCATTAAACTATTTATTATGAAAATTAAAAATTAACAATATGCATTTCTTTAAAAATAATGTATAAATTAATGTAACATAACATAATGAGCTTATTATTTAACTTAAAAATTGTAACTGACTGTACTGTAAAACAGTTGGTTTACATTGAGAGGTTGTACGCCTTATTTGGCCCAATAAAAAGCCGTTAATTATTATTATTATTAATGAGTGGATATCTTGTGGGTTCGCGCGGTAAAATATATAAATAAAACAAAACAAAACAGAATGCCGAGACAAATGTAGAGTAAAGTCAAGTGACAATAAATATGGAGTTATGTTACTGTAGAGAGAGAGAGAGAGAGAGAGAGAGAGAGAGATTATTGACAATTACAATAATTTACAATTTAGGTCTTCGCTTTTGTTCAAGATTACATTTTTAAGAAACATGTATTTTATTTTTTTATTATTATTCTTTAAAACCTTGTGCACAATTAGCATGCTTACGAGAAAATGCTGACTAGTTCCACTTAAAGTCGTAAAACACCTTGAACAAAAAAGTTGTGTAGTATCCTAACGAATCTGAAAATCAACGTTGATTTGGCTGGAGTCATTGATTGTAAATTTATTTTCCATTCACAACATGGCGCGAGCGGTCATGGACGTCACAGCTCGCTTGTTTTACGCGCGCATGGACCAGGCGAGCTGTGATGTCATTGACCGCTCATGCCATTTTGTAAATGGAAAATAAATTAGAAATCAATGAGTGAGTGAGTGAGTGAGTGAGTGAGTGAGTGAGTGAGTGAGTGAGTGAGTGAGTGAGTGAGTGAGTGAGTGAGTGAGTGAGTGAGTGAGTGAGTGAGTGAGTGAGTGAGTGAGTGAGTGAGTGAGTGAGTGAGTGAGTGAGTGAGTGAGTGAGTGAGTGAGTGAGTGAGTGAGTGAGTGAGTGAGTGAGTGAGTGAGTGAGTGAGTGAGTGAGTGAGTGAGTGAGTGAGTGAGTGAGTGAGTGAGTGAGTGAGTGAGTGAGTGAGTGAGTGAGTGAGTGAGTGAGTGAGTGAGTGAGTGAGTGAGTGAGTGAGTGAGTGAGTGAGTGAGTGAGTGAGTGAGTGAGTGAGTGAGTGAGTGAGTGAGTGAGTGAGTGAGTGAGTGAGTGAGTGAGTGAGTGAGTGAGTGAGTGAGTGAGTGAGTGAGTGAGTGAGTGAGTGAGTGAGTGAGTGAGTGAGTGAGTGAGTGAGTGAGTGAGTGAGTGAGTGAGTGAGTGAGTGAGTGAGTGAGTGAGTGAGTGAGTGAGTGAGTGAGTGAGTGAGTGAGTGAGTGAGTGAGTGAGTGAGTGAGTGAGTGAGTGAGTGAGTGAGTGAGTGAGTGAGTGAGTGAGTGAGTGAGTGAGTGAGTGAGTGAGTGAGTGAGTGAGTGAGTGAGTGAGTGAGTGAGTGAGTGAGTGAGTGAGTGAGTGAGTGAGTGAGTGAGTGAGTGAGTGAGTGAGTGAGTGAGTGAGTGAGTGAGTGAGTGAGTGAGTGAGTGAGTGAGTGAGTGAGTGAGTGAGTGAGTGAGTGAGTGAGTGAGTGAGTGAGTGAGTGAGTGAGTGAGTGAGTGAGTGAGTGAGTGAGTGAGTGAGTGAGTGAGTGAGTGAGTGAGTGAGTGAGTGAGTGAGTGAGTGAGTGAGTGAGTGAGTGAGTGAGTGAGTGAGTGAGTGAGTGAGTGAGTGAGTGAGTGAGTGAGTGAGTGAGTGAGTGAGTGAGTGAGTGAGTGAGTGAGTGAGTGAGTGAGTGAGTGAGTGAGTGAGTGAGTGAGTGAGTGAGTGAGTGAGTGAGTGAGTGAGTGAGTGAGTGAGTGAGTGAGTGAGTGAGTGAGTGAGTGAGTGAGTGAGTGAGTGAGTGAGTGAGTGAGTGAGTGAGTGAGTGAGTGAGTGAGTGAGTGAGTGAGTGAGTGAGTGAGAGAGTGAGTATCTGGTATAGTAGAGGTTTTATATCTAGCGACTATTAATCTTACATGCTCTAATGCTTACATGAAAAAAAAAATGCTACGAACTACGAGGTTATCAGGCAGTCATTTGCTAGTTATTTTGGTGGTTACAGCAATCGTTTCCTCTTGTCATAATTTACAATTAACAAACAATCAAAGTAAATATATATAAGTACCATTACATAAAAAATCATTTAAAAATTAAAAATTTATTTATTAAAACAAAATAATTACATATGAAAATTAAGTTTAACTACATTATTTTAGCGACCTTAAAAAGTTAGCAACATTTAACGTGTGTCATAAAACAGCACAAGCACAAAATACTGCACGTGTTGTTAGCTTGCAGCAGAGCTTTCTTTGCTGTACAATTTATTTTATACTTTTTTGTTAACTACTCAGTTTCAAAAATTAAATAAATAAATAACATGTAAATAAAAATGTTAAAAGTTTAAAAAATGTAACTTTAAAAAAGAGAGTTAAAAGCTTGTTCTGTAAAGTAAATTGAATCTCAACAACAGTGATTGGCTGACCAACATAATACGACACATTCAATGGTTGATCTTTTTTTTTTGAGCTAACAAAATTGACAAAAATTGAGTCACATGAAGAGCATGGAACTTTTGTGTGTGGAGTTTCTTTCATTCTTATCAAGTTCAAAGTTCTAAGCGAAGAAATAACAATGATCGACCATATGTATAAACGTAGTAAATAGGTAACGAAGTCATAATCAGCTGTTATAACAAAGGAACATATCGACACAAAAGTTGCGCCGGAAGTCTGACTTTGCAGAACGAGCTAAAATAAATCTAAGAAATAAATAAATAAAGTAGATAAAATGAGAGAGAGAGAGAGAGAGAGAGAGAGAGAGAGAGAGAGAGAGAGAGAGAGAGAGAGAGAGAGAGAGAGAGAGAGAGAGAGAGGTCCATGCAGTCCGTGCATGCATTTGTTATATTTCTCCCTATACACGGAAAAAATTACATACGTAATAAATATGCTAGCATATTTTTAGCTCAATTTGTTCAATGCAGCATAATGTATGCTATGCTGCATAATAATTATGTTATATAGCATAAGTATTATGTTGAACAACATAATTATTTATGTTGTTCCAATTCAGCACAATTTATGATATGACATAAATGCAGCATAAACTACGTGAATTATTATTTCCGCGTATGGTGTATGCGCATGACGTCATATTTGGTGCGCTTCGACGCCATATTGGAGTTATAAGTACCATTGATCAAACTTCGTTCTTTGGTAGTTTTTGCTTGGGAAATCGGTTAATTTTTTGTTATTAATTTGTTGTCACATATTTGAGATACATAATATTCAACCTGTTAACAGCATCAATGCTCTCCAAATTTTGTAATATAATCTATGTAATCTTTTGATTTCATTGTCTTGAATTGTTATATTTCATCAATATATATATATATATATATATATATATATATATATATATATATATATATATATATATATATATATATATATATATATATATATATATATATATATATATATATATATCAACAATTCTAGTTTATTTAATATTAAGTTACTTTTTGAAAGTCACAAAATGACGTCAAAGGCTGCAACTATTCATGTGACAGTTTGTGAAGTCATTTCGTAATTTTCGAAAATTAATTAAAAATACTTGCTGAACTTGAAAATTAAAAATATAGTTATGGTTCCATGTGGGATAAAGTCCTCATTTAAAATTATATGAAATAAAATTACTTTTTTTTTTTTTTTTTGCAGCACTCCACATTGTTTAATTCTAATTTTTAAACTTTTCTTTATCAGTGAGAGACGAGCAATTGACTAATAAAGAAACAACTGTTCTTACTTCCACTTCCGTTTTAAGATACTGCGCATGCGTAGTAAATATAAAACGCAAGCGGATGTGAGTGAAATCGCTTAAAGTCGCAGTCACAAATTTGTTGTTCCTTACTATTCAATACCGCACCACTTGTAACTATGGTAGAAAAGTGCAGTTATATTTGTATTTTTTATTGAATTACAAACTAACAACTGCTCTTAGGCCGATTATAAGCAATTTCGCTCAAATTCGCTTCTGTTTCGCAGTACTGCGCATGCATAGTAAGTGGAAACGGAAGCAGATGTGTCCGAAATCGCTTAAAGGGGGTAGGTGACCGACTGATATCTCGCAAACTAGACGGTCGCGAATTATAATATAAACACAAAGTAAAGAAAAGAAGGTACATAAAAGTTAAGTGGCGTCAAACATGTGAAAAAACGATCAAATATTTAAGTTATTCCACTTTAAAGATAACATGTTAACGTGGAAATTCAAATTTAAGCAGCAAATTTTAGTCAAATTAGAAACTTTTTTAAAATTAAAAATATTATTTAAACTTTTTTCGGAAAAAAAATAAATTTACTCGATTTTATTTGAAAATTACAAATTGTAAATTGTATAATTATTAATTGTTATTGACTAATAAAGGAACAACGGTTTTAAGGCCGACTATAAGCGATTTCAGTCACATCCGCTTCCATTTCTCTTTTCTACGCATGCGCAGTAAGTCAAAACGGAAGCGGATATGAGCGAAATTGCTTATAGTCAGCTTCAAAACAGTTGTTCCTTTATCAGTCAATAAATAAATCATGTACAAAATTGTTTTGTGAAATTATAGTTCTTATTCTAACGATTTCCAATCCAAGTCGGTCACCTCTTCCACGCTAAAGTCAGCCTTAGATTTTCAGTCGATCAGCGAGAACGACGAGAAGTCTGATAGTGTGTGTCTTGTCTACTTGCCTTGTATTTTCAGTGCGCACCACATACTGCGCACCATAACCAAGCACCGACTCATGCACTGCTTGGTGCCTTTTGCTTGCTGCTTCATCGTCAGTTCTCGAGGAGACGTGAACGAGAAACAATCTCTTTCTCTCGTATCGCGCCCCTAGTTCTCAATATTTTCTCCTCAGCTCTTATTGAGCCTTAAGTTTTGCATATTAAATGCAAAATTTTCTTATCTTCTTCGATATTTTATTTGGATTGTTTTTAATCTTAATTAAGTGGCGTTATTGTGTAGTGCTCAATTGTAATGTATGTACACTTACATACTTGCTTCCACTTATTATCTCAATCTAATTGTTTTGACTCCAACAATTGTGCAACGAAATACTATTGAATTGTTAGTATAATGTGATGTTGTGTGTGCCAGAAAGTAGTTGTGTTTATCCTTATTATACTTCCAAGTATTATAAAAGCCCCACGATATACATATTGTAGAAGAGTTATATAGTAAATGGGACCCCTTTTGTGATACCAAGTTTTGAACTTCGTTGTGCTGACAAGTTCGGCAACCACTCCCGTCAAATATCTTGGACGATGCCGAACCGTGAAGATCAGCATAACTTTTTTTTCATCAAAAATAATAATTGGTAAGTGTTAATATATTTATAGACCACTTGCACATCCTTGCGCTTAGTCACCATGTTTGTGGTGCCTTATGCATTGTCCAGCATAAAGGAAACATAATTTCTCGTTTTTTTTTTTTTTTTTTACATAAAAAATTTATTCCAACTGAACTAGAAAAAAAGGCTTACATTGAGCTTTAAGCTTCCATTGATATATTAAAAATATTAAAAAGGATTTTTTTTTCTATGCTGGCCCAACAATATGGCGGCTCTTAAATATGAGTGCAACCGGTCTATTAGTTATTTGCTAATTTGTTGTTATATAGATATTTAATAATTTTATTATTAGCTGTTTGAGCTAGATAATTGTTTTGATATAAGGTGTATGCGGATGACGTCATATTTATTGCGCTTGGAGGCCATACTGGAGTAGTGCATAACATTGCTCAGCATAGGACAAACTTTATTTAAGCCGATTTTATTTGGGAAATCGGTTAATTTTTTGGGTATTGTTATTTTTCTCACATACTTGAGATACTATTTCAAAATATTTACAGCATCAATGCTCTCAAAAATATTGCATAGTATTTTTAAACTGGCAAAATGATTTTCTTTCCTATGCCACCCATGTTATTGAGTTATCCAACATGGCGTCGACTTTAACATGAATGCATAGACCCTATAGACGAGTAACCAACTGTGGTTATTAAATACTTTTTGTCTATATATATATATATATATATATATATATATATATATATAAATATATATATATAAATATATATATATGGGTCAGAATTCCTCATCTCACACAGTATAACACCCTCATCTGAAATTTTTGGTGAAAAAAATATATGTTATTGAGGACTGTCTAAAACCAATATATATGAAGTTTTAGGTCAATCGGACCAAAACTGAAATTTTGGGGCGGGAAATTCAAAATTGAATAATTGAGATTTTGAGCTACACTTAGTTTTTTCCCATAATTTGGTAGGATGATATTTGGGAATTTTTATATTATATTTGGATACTATGGTAGTATACACATTACGTGAAACCAAAACAGTCGATTTTTCCCGTACCGATTTTTTAGGAAAAATCGTGGAATGTCAGCTTAAAAAGCTTAATTTAGGTGTTGTATAGAGCCGTATTGCAGCGAAACTAATAAGAAATTTAAAACGTAAATTTGCATAGAGGTACCTGGGTATCTGTGCTTACTAAAAATTTTAATATTATTTTTCCAGTCACCTTTGTTGAATTTAGCGGGAATTTTGAATTTTGATAAAAATGAAAAAAATGGCAAAATAAAAAAATCGATTACAAAAAAGTCTCCAAATATTTTTTTGATTTTTTTGGCCTAAAATATTTTTACACTATTGTTCTAACATGTGACAAAAAATCAGCCTGATTTTTTAATTATTACTATTTTTTTTCTATTTTTGAAAATTGTAGTTTTTTCATCGGTCGGCAAAAAGCTTCAGAGCTTATGGATGTATTTTATTTTCGATGTGCATGGTTCAAAGCAACTTAAGCAACATATCAATATCACTTTAAAGTCGTGATCTAGTAAATCAACATAAATACCTATATCACCCCCTTCCCCCTCCCCCTCACTTCTTACCTAATTTCTGGAAATATGACGTTTTTTCGTGAATATATTTGAAATAATTATTTATATGAATTGTGTTAATTGATTAAATGATTTATTTATTGATATGTTAATTTATTGATCTTTTGATTGATTGATTTATTGATTTATTTATTTATTTATTAATTGATTGACTGACTGACTAGAAGTTTCAGGATATGAATTTCAATTTAAAATTGAATGTTTAAAACTCATACAAGTCAGTCAGTCAATCAATCAATCAATCAATTAATCAATCAAAAGATCAATAAATTAACAAATCAATAAATAAATCATTTAATCAATTAACACAATTCATATAAATAATTATTTCAAATATATACACGAAAAAACGTCATATTTCCAGAAATTAGGTAAGAAGTGAGGGGGAGGGGGAAGGGGGTGATATAGGTATTTATGTTGATTTACTAGATCACGACTTTAAAGTGATATTGATATGTTGCTTAAGTTGCTTTGAACCATGCACATCGAAAATAAAATACATCCATAAGCTCTGAAGCTTTTTGCCGACCGATGAAAAAACTACAATTTTCAAAAATAGAAAAAAAATAGTAATAATTAAAAAAGCAGGCTGATTTTTTGTCACATGTTAGAACAATAGTGTAGAAATATTTTAGGCCAAAAAAATAAAAAAAATATTTGGAGACTTTTTTGTAATCGATTTTTTTATTTTGTCATTTTTTTCATTTTTATCAAAATTCAAAATTCCCGCTAAATTCAACAAAGGTGACTGGAAAAATAATATTAAAATTTTTAGTAAGCACAGATACCCAGGTACCTCTATGCAAATTTACGTTTTAAATTTCTTATTAGTTTCGCTGCAATACGGCTCTATACAACACCTAAATTAAGCTTTTTAAGCTGACATTCCACGATTTTTCCTAAAAAATCGGTACGGGAAAAATCGACTATTTTGGTTTCACGTAATGTGTATACTACCATAGTATCCAAATATAATATAAAAATTCCCAAATATCATCCTACCAAATTATGGGAAAAAACTAAGTGTAGCTCAAAATCTCAATTATTCAATTTTGAATTTCCCGCCCCAAAATTTCAGTTTTGGTCCGATTGACCTAAAACTTCATATATATTGGTTTTAGACAGTCCTCAATAACATATATTTTTTTCACCAAAAATTTCAGATGAGGGTGTTATACTGTGTGAGATGAGGAATTCTGACCCATATATTATATATATATATATATATATATATATATAAATATATATATATATATTATATATATATATATATATATATATATATATATATATATATATATATATATATATATATATATATATATATATATATATATATATATATATATATATATATATATATATATATATATCAGTCATGGAGTCGATACCGAAATTTTCGATACCGATACGATACCGATATTTTTAAATTTTCCCGATACCGATACCGATACGATACTGCTCAAAAAAATTTGCTCTGATACGATACCGATATTTTCCGATACTTTTTCGATATTTTTGCTATATCTCATACAATAAATATTGCACTATAAATTTCATTTTTTTTTTCCACCTTTGAGACATAAAAATTGGTATCATAAAATCCATGCATATTTTTGCCACATTTATTATTTATTTATTTATTTATTTATTTATTTATTTATTTATTTATTTATTTATTTATTTATTTATTTATTTATTTATTTATTTATTCATTTATTTACTTATTTACTCACTTATTTATTTATTTATTTATTTATTTTATTCTAATGTTCGTTTGTTAAACTAAAATGACTAAAAAAATTACAGTAGATTTAAAATATATATATATTTCCTTCGTTTAATGAAATTATACGATTAGAATATCCTCTACTGTTTCCAAGCACTTTTGTTAATTATTTACAAATTAGCAATCTATTTATTTCGTATAGAAGTAATTTTCAAATATTTAATAAATTTAATTTTTTTTCATGGTATTTTTTTAATTTGCTAAAGTAAACAGGTATCATTAGCTTTCGTATTTATTTTATTGGCTCAAATCATCCCCGCTAAACCAAAGGGGTTAAAGTCCAAAATTCCCCTCTGGTCGTAAAAATCCTTTGATTTTGTAAACTTTTTAAAAATTTAACCTCATAAAAAATTTGTACAAAGACATTAACGGAAGTATGCTACATCTTTTGTAATTTGTAATGCATTGAATTTATATACAATTGCAGTGATTTAAAATGTCAATCATTGACTATATTTTATTGTGATTTCTACCGGCGCTTTAGTCATTAGGAGAGATCATAGATAGAGTACTGTACGACCACACGACGGATTTCTCAGAAACTTGGCGACAGTCGATCGCTCATTTTGTTTTGTTTTGTTTTTTTTTTTTTCATAAAAAGAAGAAAAAAGTTTTAACACCGTTTTCTTTTTTTTTATTGTATGTAAAAAAAAATATATATACTTTTTACCTGGTGGCTTTATAAAAAGTTTAAAATAAAAATACTGTGCACGGCGCCCTACCCTGTTATTATAGCACAATGAAAAATAAAGAAGTGAATTTTATTGTCCAAGTACGAAATATAGATAATCAGTGGAATGTTCTCGTTGCTTCATTTTTTTTTTTTTTTTTTTTTTTTGTATTTTTACTTTTATTTTATGAGAGAGCAAAAGTCTCAAAGTATCGAAAAAAAGTATCGAAATTCGACGATATTTTGCTGATATCGGTGACCGATACCGATATTCGATATTAATTTTAAAAAAGGCCCCGATACGATACCGATACGATAAAAGTATCGGTATAGTATCGAATATCGTATTGCAGTCGATACCGATACTCCATGACTGATATATATATATATATATATATAATTATGGACGGGAAATTAATCCCAATATTACGAGACGAGAATTTTTATATGAATTAAACATTTAAGAAATTAATTCTAAAGCCTTACATCGTCTGAAATTATATATTTGGTATATAACACATCGAAAGCAACGTGAAAAAGTTCGCCATGCTTGGGAATCGAACCCAGGGCCTGCCAGCCACATCCAATTCACGCTCGGATGCCCAAACCATCGGGCTATATTGGCTAACACTCTCTCACACCTTCAACATATTATATACCAAACACTCCTATAGAGTAAACAGTTGTTACACTATCACTCACTGGCGCCTAAAGGCACCTTTGCGCTGCTTGTCCTCGCTTACCGCGAAGATTCAAACACAGCTAAGCCTCGAGAGGCTAATTACACCCGGCTTAAGGGGAAATAATTATGGACGGGAAATTAATCCCAATATTACGAGACGAGAATTTTTATATGAATATGAGTGATAGTGTAACAACTGTTTACTCTATAGGAGTGTTTGGTATATAATATGTTGAAGGTGTGAGAGAGTGTTAGCCAATATAGCCCGATGGTTTGGGCATCCGAGCGTGAATTGGATGTGGCTGGCAGGCCCTGGGTTCGATTCCCAAGCATGGCGAACTTTTTCACGTTGCTTTCGATGTGTTATATACCAAATATATAATTTCAGACGATGTAAGGCTTTAGAATTAATTTCTTAAATGTTTAATTCATATAAAAATTCTCGTCTCGTAATATTGGGATTAATTTCCCGTCCATAATTATTTCCCCTTAAGCCGGGTGTAATTAGCCTCTCGAGGCTTAGCTGTGTTTGAATCTTCGCGGTAAGCGAGGACAAGCAGCGCAAAGGTGCCTTTAGGCGCCAGTGAGTGATAGTGTAACAACTGTTTACTCTATAGGAGTGTTTGGTATATAATATGTTGAAGGTGTGAGAGAGTGTTAGCCAATATAGCCCGATGGTTTGGGCATCCGAGCGTGAATTGGATGTGGCTGGCAGGCCCTGGGTTCGATTCCCAAGCATGGCGAACTTTTTCACGTTGCTTTCGATGTGTTATATACCAAATATATAATTTCAGACGATGTAAGGCTTTAGAATTAATTTCTTAAATGTTTAATTCATATATATATATATATATATATTTGGTTCAGTGCAAGATGTATATAGAGAAGGTGGTATAATTTGTCCTTTTACTGTCGTCAGAACTCGATTTCCTTCGTAAAACTTCGAATTTTGACATACGTCATAGGAGGTGACTATAGTAACTAAAAGAGGTAGTATGGTCACCGCATTCTTCTTATGTAGGGGGTGCAGGGGAGGTGAAAACCACATTTTGTAGGCCTATGATTGGCGTAGAGAGAAACCCGCTTTTGCGGAGATGCCCGAAGTCACTTCGACAGCCAATCTTAGCGGCGGATTACAATGTCTCAGAAAATCATTAATTAATAATATTATTCAACTCAGGAGGATATTCATAAATTTAAAAACAATAGCTGACTTGTTTAGGCATGTTTGGATATGATTTTTATGTCCTGACAATTTGTATTAGTTGCGCTATGATTCATTGAAGTGACCCCTTTTAACATGGGTTTAGATAGGACGGTGTGAAGCAAATAACCACTTTTGCTGAATCGACTGTACTACCTTTATAGTTACTATAGAGGTGAATGTAAACAGAATCACGTGGTCTCTCAGTTACAATGCATTATGTACTTGAAAAAGGAGGAGGAACACAAAATTTCCCCTATTTTGGCGCTAAATTTCCCCTCTTGTTTTGATTCACCTTCTGTGACGTTTCATTCCTTCCTTTACCTAGGCAAACTACACCACCTTCTAATATACATCTTGGTTCAGTGTATCTTTATCTATGTGTGCATTAAAGTAGGTAAAAATAGCATTCTCGTAGTAAATTTGTTAATAATAGTTTGAATTAACTACTCAAAGGAATAGACTATAGAAGAAAGCATAAGCATTTATATCACAAAACACTTGATGGGATTTATATAAATAAGTTTTCTTTGTCTCAAAATCCATCTGTATACATATAGCTTCTTTATAGCACTGATCAGCAAATTTTGATTTATGCAACCAACACAACTTTTTGTTTAATAATTTTTGCCTGTTTCTGACATCAAAAACATAAATAGTAACGAAAATTGCATATTTTATGGTATTCTCTCTCTCTCTCTCTCTCTCTCTCTCTCTCTCTCGTAGGGCTACATTGACATTCTAGTTAAATTGTCATCAGCTTTGAAGATTCCATTTCCTTATTCATTATAAAGCACATGTTGTTTTGTTTTCTGTTCTATGGCTTGAAGTTTGAATTAAAATTTTAACCCGCTGGCTATTTTAAAGCATATAATGACTGTAGAAACACGTAGCAATATTTTTGTTGTTTATTATATTGCTTCGTGTCAACAATACTTGATATCGGTGATGACGTAGCACCAATCAGAGGCACGGGCTGATTTTTTAACATTTCTGACCAATATTCTAAAGTGCAATAAATATTTATAAGAATAAACTAAACAATTAAAAAAAAAGTTCTGACAAACAGTATATTTATATATATATACTCGTACATGCCATGGTTGCAAAACAAACAGAAGCAACACAATTCATCTTCCTTTTTTTCTTGGGTTACGTAATTTGCATGTCATGATAAGATTTAAAAGTAACACGTTTTCAAATTTTATTGATAATACTGCAAGAATTTCATCTTCAGTTTATAAATTTCAAGTTATATAAAATTTTAAAAATGCCAAGTTTTCAACCTTTAATCATAATAATACGTTTCTGCAAAAATTAAATCTTCAACTGTCATTTCTTTCTAATTATTATAACTGCCTCTTTATTTAATTTGTATGTCTTGATGGTTAGTGACACCACGCAAAACTATACTTTCTGAATGTGACAGCTATTAAAAAGGTTAGCTTTTTATTTAAAAAAACATGGCTTGCAAGGAAAAGGATAATACCTGCTTGGCTGAGATGATATAAGCCTAATTATACATTAAATTTGGTCTAGCCTTCTCTAGTCTATACCACTTTCAGGGTATTGACAATAAATCTGTTCGTTGGTCACACTATAATATGAAGAAGCTGTTTTTTTTTTTTTATATATATATATTATTATTATCCTGATCATTACCGTTTATAAAATAGGTGTCTTAGAGCTTATAACTTCATTATTATTATTATTTTTTTTTTAACTTTATGGAATAAAATGTATCCGCATGATGGCATTGTGAATGCACTTCGATGCCATACTGCATCAATGTTAAGGCGGGAAATCTGGTACTACTGGATTTGACTAAAAAGTTGTAAAGAAAGGAAAATCTGAAATTTTGCACAGTAATATATTAGGATAAGGTATCTTCAAAAATGTAAAAATTTTGGGGGGTCACCATGCTAGATTTTAAATTATGATTTTTTGAAATTTTTGTCTCATAAGAACCCATGTTTATTTCATTATTTATTTTCTCTCTTATCTGATGGTCATGAGTTTTAAAAAAATATCATAGATAGCTGTTACTGTTAACTTTCAAATGGTATCATAAAGTTTGCAAGCTTTTTTTAAGATTTTGAGATGCAATCCATCTGAATACAACCCTTAAATATTTCTCAGCATAGGACAAAATTTATCTTAACTATTTTCTTTTGGAAATCGGTAACTTTTTTCCCATAAATATGGGGAAAACATGTAAATATGGCATCATTGCCATAAAGATTACACAGGCCAAAATATAGAGCAGGTGCAGTGGGTGGCAAGAAATACATTGAAATGGCATTAACTCCCATTGTTATGCAAGTTTTTTTCCTACAGGTACGACATTATCAAGGCAAGTTTCTCTCTCTCTCTCTCTCTCTCTCTCTCTCTCTCTCTCCCTCTCTAAGCTTTTTAGCAAGATAGTTTCCAGTAAAAAAAAAAAAAAAACACTTTGAGGCACCAGTTTTGTAAATTTTCTTCTCGGGATCTAGCTATTCATTTATTGTGCATTAAAGTTAAAAATTGAATTATATAGTGCAAAACTTGTTAAAAAAGTTTAAAATATATATATATATAGTAGAAAAAAAGGTGAGTCATTTTTTTCTTTTATATTACATGGCTCTCCATCATACATCAAATTTTGTGTTGTTCAATTGAAATACTGCTTTATGTGCGAGCTAAAATAAAATTAGTAAATTGATAAGAATTACTGTAAAATTTAACAATTTACTTTACGGAGAGCATGCCAAGCAAATAGCATGATATTAATTTTATACAATGAGAGCATTGCACAATGCATTATTTAAAAGAAATATTTACATCGAAAAATATTTCGTTTTACGAATATTTTAAGTTTTCTTCATCGATTATTGTAATGTTTTTTTTTTCTGCTGAAATTATGTAAAAAAAAAAAAAAAAAAAAAGCAGTAAAAGCAGTAAAAGCATAAAAAGTTTGACATGACCTTAACAATGAAATACATACGAATCAATTGTTTCCGAAAATATATATGTTTTTTATTTGTACAATAAATTATGTAGTGCATACATGTTAAAGTCAATGCCATGTTGGGTAACTCAATATCATGAGCCACATAGAAAAATTACTCATCCAGACAGTTTTAAAATAATATACAATGTTTTTGAGAACATTTTCATGCTGTTCATAAGTTAAGTTTCAAGTGTACGAGAGAATTTATAAATAATGATAATATTAAAAAAATACTCGAGGACGCAAAGAAAATAGCCAAATATGAAGTTATTCCTATGCTAAGCAATGTTGTACGTACATTACTCCAGTATGGTGTCAAAGTGCATTAAATATGACGTCATGCGCATACATCCTATTGAGACCTAGTGTTTATAAATAACTAATTATTAATAATAATATTAATCGATTAACTGTTAGGTAACTAGTTTTTTTTTTTTTAACTTTATTTGCATATATATAATTATATAAAACTAATTCAAATTTGCATTTTTTTTTTTTTTTTTTTTTTTTTTTTTTTTTTTTTTTTTTTGCCGAACATACGTACAGTTGTAGGTAAAGGACATTTGTGCAGCTTAAATAATGAATGTTTCATTACTAAAGTCAGTAGAATAAAAACTAATAATGTAATAGATAACATTTTCATATAGTTTTATTGCAAGGTTGTATTGAGTATCCTGTAAGTTAGATAAATGTGTGACCATTTCTGTCATGCAGGTTGCCTAAAACATAAATTTTTAGGCGGCAAAAACAAAAGCAATCCTGATGATCGCAATTTTTCCCTCACAAAACAAACTTATTAAGGCAGGAAATCAGGTCCTGCGGGATTTGACTAAAAAAATAAAAAAATAATAATAAAATAATAATAATAATAAAATAAAAACTGAAATTTTGAACAGTGATACTTTAGGATACGGAAACTTAAAAAATCTAATAAAATTGGAGGGTCATTATGCTAGAATTAAAATTATGATTTTTGAAAGTTTTAGTCCTATAAGAGCCCATGTTAAATTCAATATCTATTTTTTCTCTTATCTGATGGTCACGGGTTCTGAATTTTTTTTATAGGTAGCTGTTACTTTTAACTTTTAAATGGCATCATCAAGTTTCGAAGTTTTATTTTTAGATATTGAGATACTAGCCGTCTATATACTGTACAACACTTAATAACATTGTTTTAATTGTAATTGTAAGTAAATAATCGCAATAATTTTCAAGGTTCAGCCTCTCTCTCTCTCTCTCTCTCTCCCTTTATCTCTCATCGCTCTCATTAAAGCAAGTGTGACGACACGATAGCTATAATCGGAGAAAATGTAAATATATAGTAAATTTGCTAGATTACCAAACCTGCGACAAATATATATACTAAATTAAGTAACATTCTATATGACGCTTAATTGCGGTGTAATTTACGTCTGTGATTTCGTTGAACTAAGGTCAACTAAAGTTACTTAAGTAAGTTAGCTATAGGTTAGTATATTATATAATATAAGTATTATAATACTAATACTAACAATACTAAATGTTTTTTTATTTAGTGGCAACCAAAGGTACAAAAAACGCATGTACATGTCCTCTTGTTTGTTTGTTTGTTTGTTTGTTTTTTTTTTTTGTTTTTTTTAATTAAATGATTTCTTAAGATCTGAGGATTTTGTGTTTTTACATAAAATTATTTTCTCTCTTATTAAGCATGCTTTATTCACAGATTTATTAAAGAAACTTATTCAACATTACTTGATTATATAATATATATATTTTTTTAGTCTTTTATTTATTTTTTTTTCGTAGCAAAATATCATTTAATATTACATAAACACTTATTTATTTTTACCTAACACTTACTCAGACCAAATATAATTTATAACTACTATATAAATATGGTTTATTATTTCTATAAATAGCAATTATATTAGTTGAGTAAAGAAAGTATAGTTAATATAGTATATTTACTATAATAGTACATTATATAATAGGAATATTTTGCATTTTTTTATACGAAAAGTTAGGAACGGATTACAAGCCTATAAGATAACTATAAGTATTTGGTCCTTTGAGTGTTTTAATATAGGGTATATGCACTCAACGCCATGTTGCTTCATTCTATAACATGGAACGCATATAGAAATACTACTCATTTTGCTGGTTAAAAAAAATTTCTAAGTGATAATATTGAATTAATTGCTGCTGTTGATATGGTGAATTTGTATCAAGTATGTGCGATAAATAACAACAACAACAAACAATATCACAAAAAGTAGCTAAAAGTGAAGTTTGTCCTATGTTGATCAATGCTATTCATTACTCTAGTACGGCGTCCAAGCGCATGTAATTTATATTTTCCTTTGATAAAATTCGTGCATATATTCATATATACACACAAACATCTATAACTTGGTTTTTATTTTCGTTCATTCATTCATTCATTCATTCATTCATTCATTCATTCATTCATTCATTCATTCATTCATTCATTCATTCATTCATTCATTCATTCATTCATTCATTCATTCATTCATTCATTCATTCATTCATTCATTCATTCATTCATTCATTCATTCATTCATTCATTCATTCATTCATTCATTCATTCATTCATTCATTCATTCATTCATTCATTCATTAATTGATTTAATTTACATTTATGTTTTTAACTAACTGGTTAATTTTTTTTCTTTCTTCTTATTATTTGAGATTAGTGTTTTTTTCTTTTTCTTAGTGATATCAAATATTTAGCGTAACTATACGGTACTATAGTATAGAAACATATTTCGAGCACAGTAGAAGAGATGATAACATATGAACTGCTTTTACTGCTGCACGAAAAGGATAAATAACGTAATTTATGCTAAGTTTATGGTATTATAGCATCAATTAAGTTATACCGAGCTGGTATGGCCGAGTGGTGAAGGCAGCTGACTCGCAACTCTGTACTCCTCACCGAGTATAGGTTCGAGCCACTGCTAGGTGCGTACGTGAAGTGTGAGAGCACAACACGTTGCACGATGCATGGTTACATGCATTCCATGACGACGCAAAGCATTCGGGAAGTGCATGATTGATGTGATTGCACCGACCAGCCTGCCTAGATGTTTCCACGGTTTCTCTAGGCTGTCATGGCAAATGCCGGGCTGTACTTAGGCCGTGGCCGGCCCGTGTGTGCTTTTCCATTAATTGGAAAGTCCTTACCTGTCGATAAGACAATGTCTTGACTGGGACTGGGATTGGTGTATAGCACGATAACACAATATGGCACGCAAAAAAAAAAAAAAATAAAAAAAAAAAAATAAATAGAACAACCTAAATAAAATATACTATACAACTTTACTGTAATGTATTTTTACATAATTATTATGCAGTATAGCATAAATTATGCTGTTTTGAACAAATTGTGCTCAAAATGAGCTAGCATAATTATTTGTAATGTATTTATTTTGTCCGTGTGTATACAAGAAATACTTTATGTCGCCATAGTGCAGCATAGGCATCTCATATTAAAATATCATGAGTACTGATAATGGTAGTGAATATTAAATAGCACGACAACATTTGATATACGTTACCGGTATCAAGCAAGTTTTCAGATCTAGTAACTGACTTGCGTATCATATAGGTGAGTGATGTCGCCATAGTGCAACACATGCAGCTCAGATTAAAATATCAGGTTTGACTGACACTAAAAGTTAATAATATATTAAATTGCATGACAATATATTTATAGTAATCAAGTTTTGACATCACTGATACCTCTCTACCCAAATGAATTTACGGAAAATTTTAATGTTAAAGGCATAGGAATCATTGAACAAAAGGCATGTCTAATATCCTAACATATATATTTGGTATAGGAGTCACAAATTTCTTAATTATATCATTTTCAAAATATGCATATTTATGACGTCACAGCTCACTTTAAAACAGGCTGGCTTTGTTTTTAATTTAAATTAAAAATCTTACAGTGAGGAAATGAAAGATTAATAGAAAAAAATTTCTTCAAATTTAATACTCGTAACACAAATAATTCTTCTTGAAAATAAATTGAATTTAAGATTTAACGACATTTTTTTTTTTTTTTTTTTTTGTTGTTGTTGTTGTTGTTGTTGTGATTGACAATGTTTCTTACGCTCATACAATACAACAAGCGCTCGTGTGGGTTACCCACACACACGTGTGGGTTACATTTTGGGTATATTTTTGGTCCTGCCAAGATCCTCATTTAGATCATTTAGATTATATTATAATATAATGATTTATATTAAATATTTACAAAATAAATAAAATAACAATAATTAGAGCAATGCAAAATGACTTTATATTTCTAAGAAGCTCAAGTTTTGTTTAATAAGTTTTTAATGGACCACTTACAATGAACGAAACGAACTATAGATACAAAATAAATTCAAAATTCTTATTAATTCATTTGTTTTAGTAATTTATCATTTCCATTAACACGTAGCATCAATTAAAAACATTTCATTGCAAGTGGGCCAATGTTAATTTTTCAATAGGAAAAGTTATATTCACATGTTTGAAATAGTGACAAAATATTCATTCACTTATATGTGAGTCAATAATTATTACTACATTTTTTTTTTTTTTTTTTTTTTTTTTGCAGCCAAATACTAAATAACATTGTTTTTCTTAAGATGAATTATTTTGCTTTGCAAAAAAAAAATAAACATGTAAATGCGCCATAATAATTTGAATAACACGAGAGAGAGAGAGAGAGAGAGAGAGAGAGAGAGAGAGAGAGAGAGAGATAACACACCATATTTTAAATAAAGTATAGTACAAGATGTCATTTAAAATTTATGATGACTACTTTCCCTTATATCGGTTAAAAGTTCAAGTTTACCTTATTTTATCTAGTGAGCACAATATGTTATTTTCTCATACGTTCAGTTGTATGTTTGTCTGTGTGCGAAAAACATGGCTTAAAATTTCATCATAGTCGTTATTGAAAATAGAATATTATACGAAGGAAATGTTTGAATAGTTGACGTGTATTGTTGGTGCGGAAATAATACGTTAATATTATGGTTAACGGTTTATAAATGGCTCTTAATTTACATTTAATCTTAAAGGAATAGACCAGAAGGAAACATAAGCATTTATATTACAAAACACTTGATGTGACTTACATAAATAGCTTTAGTTTGTCTCAAAACCCGTAGCAGTGATCAGAAAATTTCAATTTATGCAACCCGCACAACATTTTTTACTAATTTTTGCATGTTTCTGATGTCAGAAACATAAATAATCACGCAAATGGTATACAGTATCTTCACGCTCTCTCGTGGGGCTGGTATGGCCGAGTGGTGAAGGCAGCTGACTCGTAACTCTGTACTCCTCACCGAGTATATGTTTGAGTCACTGCTGGGTGCGTACGTGAAGTGTGAGAGCACAACACGTTTTACGATGCATGGTTACATGCATTCCATGATGACACACAGCATTTGGGAGGTGCATGATTGATGTGATTGCACCGACCAGCCTGCCTAGATGTTTCCACGGTTTCTCTAGGCTGTCATGGCAAATACCGGGGAGCTGTACTTAGGCCGTGGCCGGCCCGTGTGTGCTTTCCATTAAATTGGAAAGTCCTTACCTGTCGATAAGACAATGTCTTGACTGGGACTGGGATTGGTGTGGCACGATAACACAATATCGTAAAAAAAAAAAAAAAAAAAAATACCATTTCAAGTTTATTCATTAAAACGCACATGCTGTTTTATGTGCTCTACGACTTTTAAAGTAATCCCTAATCGTAAATAAATAAAATATTACAGAGATTGTATATAATTAACAGCTGTGTAGTTTATTTTTAATGTTAACCACGAGTTTTCACAAATGATCCACGTATTCGTCTCAAATCTACAAAAATATATATATTTATATATTAAAAAATTAAAATTGTTTTATCATTTCTACCTCGCTCCAAACACATATTTTTTTGATTTTAAGTAAAACAATTAAATGTATTTGTTTATAATAAAATATTGATTCTTCATGCAAAATAATATATAATAATAAGTATTCTTCTTAATTGAGACAGCTTATTTTCATTTTCTGATTTTTCTATTTTGACAAAGATATAACAGCGAGAAATGTATAACAACGCCCCGCTTTTTTTCCCCCTTTTCCTTTTTTGCAAGAACAAAATCTACTAGCACCACATTTCATGAAATTGCAATTAACCAGTCCTTGTGATTTCTTATATTCCTTTACTTTTTAAAAACTGCTAATTTTTATATATTTGTAAAATTTACGTGGACGTAAATATGAAAAAAAACAGCCAAAAATTAGAAAAAGAATGATGTGCATAACATGCCGGTGATATGATCATCGCAGCCAACGTATCAGCATAACGCTCTGGCCGCGCGCGGCAGCCGCTTCCTACTGCACTTGAATCTCTTGCGTAACAGAGGCAAGCGACAGCGCTCATTAATGTGTGTTATGTATATGAGAAAACGTCTTTAAATTTTTCAAGGCGTCGTAACAAACTGACAGCAAAAAAGTTTACACATCAAATGAAAGATCATTATGTGTTCTCTCGAACAACATAAAAACTAAAGAAATATTTTTATATTTGATGTTATTGTAGAGGGAAATAAAAATATGGTTTTGTTCAAAAGTTTTTTAAATTCTTTGCTTTTGCTATATACACATTTAATAAAATCTTGAAAACAAGATCTATATTTTGTTCTTTAGTAGAAGGAACTTTTTCAACACATGATGACATGGTTAAAAAACAATGAAATTCATTAGCATTTTTACAAACACTGAATTATTTGCATACTTATTCGAATGAAATAGAAAATAATATTTTCAAATAAAGAATTTAAAAAAAAAATGTGTATGATATCTTTTATAATTCTTTTCTACAGCAATTATATCAAAAGATCAATGAATTAAAGCACTAATTATAAAAACTATGTCAATTACAGATATATATATATATATATATATATATATATATATAAAATAAATGTACGATATAGAAAAAAGAATGCAATGTATTTTATATTGTATAGAAAAAAATGCTGTACCATATCTTATAGCAAATCTCTCTCCATCTTCTTTATAATTCCATTCCTCTTTTATTAGTAATTCATACAAGTTTTAATTTTACAAGTATATATTATGTAAACAAGTGATTTAAAATAAATTATTTTATATGTACTTAACCGATTTTGGGATAAAGTTATGCAGAGTTGCGATAAAAAATATTAAAAAAGTGCAATTTAATTTACACGCGAAAAATTAATACAGGTTCATATCAAATACACAAACACAGACACAGGAGACATTAAATTCTTTCTCTCTTTCTCTGTTTGTTTGTGTGGGTGTGTGTATGTGTGTGTGTGTGTGTGTGTGTGTGTGTGTGTGTGTGTGTGTGTGTGTGTGTGTGTGTGTGTGTGTGTGTGTGTGTGTGTGTGTGTGTGTTTTAAATATAGAGACCAGGAATAAATTATTATTGATGTTAGCACTGCATATCATTCAGTTTAAAAGTTTATAGTACTAATAGATTTTTTTTTACTAAGAATTTTTTATAAAGAAAAAAATATATAAAAAGATCGATACTAAGAACAATGATTAAACTTAGGTAAAGGCAGAAGGAGTGAAGGTTTCCAGAACGATGTTCTTTATTTCACAGAGAGAGAGAGAGAGAGAGAGTGAGAGAGAGAGAGAGAGAGAGAGAGAGAGAGAGTCAGAGAGAGAGACACACACACACTTTTAAAACGAAGCATTTATAAGCATTATACTGTACATAATTAACAGTAAAAAGTTGAAACCGTATGCCATGCCGTAGGATTAGAAAAATAAAATTTTAAATGAGTAAAATTGACAAAGGCAAGTAAATTATGATGTATATAGAAAATTTTAAAAACAAAACCCAAGTATATAGTTTCCTACAAATATAACTCTATCGTTATATAAACTAATAGACGTATATTGTTTAAATATGAAAATTACTGTACTTACAATGATAATAAAAAAAACTGATTGTCAAGTATTGCATTTAATAATATCTATATAAGAATATATATATAATATATACTTGTCTATACTTATGAGCCTTTGTACACTTGTGTTACTCAAGATACATACTTATCCAAAACTGCTCCTTTTGTATAGGGTGCCTTGTTTTATAGCTTTGCGTGAGAATTTTTTATGAATGCATTTGCATTGAATGCAGTGACGAATTAGATTTCTCGAAAAAATTTATATTTCCTTTTAATTTATCGCACATGATGAGTGAGAAAATACAGACGAGAGATTACTCACCTCATTTAGTATGTGAGTGACTCGTGAAGTGTTAAAATCGTGTGCGTTTGTATTATGAATAAATTTATGTTATAGGATGTATGCGGATGACTTCATATTTATTGCGCTTGGAGGCCATACTGGAGTAGTGCATAACATTGTTAAGCATAGGACAAACTTATTTAAGGCTATTTTATAAGGGAAATCGGCTCATTTGTTGTTATTGTTATTTTTATCATATGCTTGAGATACTAATTCAACATATTTACAGCATCAATGCTCTAAAAAATATTGCATAGTGGTTTTAATTTTGCAAAATGATTTATTTTCCTATGCCACCCATGTTGAGTTATCCAACATGGCGTCGACTTTAACATAAATGCATACACCCTATAGTTGTAAATTTCTGCTTTATTTTAATAATGCAATTAAAATTCACCAAGAACAGAATAAATTTTTCAAATGCGGAACCAACAAAAGATAGATAGAGAGAGAGAGAGAGAGAGAGAGAGAGAGAGAGAGAGAGGTTGAGTATGTTGTATATATGATTAACAAAAATCCTCTAAGTTTAAAAATAGGTTGCAGTAACATAATGATTTATAATATAAGGACATTTTATGTATTATAATTATACAAAAGTTACGGGAAAAATGTAAAAAATTGAACTAAAATATTATATACGTATGTATGTATGTTTTATTTATATACTTATGAGCCTATAGGTAAAAACTGGTTAATACATTAGTAAATGTCTATTTATAATATTCCCCTGATATTAATAATTATATTTACATGATTGAGCTCATATTTCTGAAATTCATGTTGCTTAAAGAGCCAACAAATCTATTTGTCTCTAAATAAGAGACTGAAATTACAAATTTCTTGAACAACAAAATATGAGATTTTAAAGAAAAAAAAAACATTTTCATAGCCACTTTTTCTCTGTAGTGAATTTATTATTGCTGCAATTATTTTCAAAACAATTAGCTAAGCTACTTTTAATGCTATAGGGTGTATGCGGATGACGTCATATTAACTGCGCTTGGAGGCCATACTGGAGTAGTGAACAACATTGCTCAGCATAGGACAAACTTCATTTAAGCCAATTTTCTTTGAAAAATTGATTAAATGTTTGCCAATTGTTATTTTTCTCATATACTTGAGATAATAATTCAACATATTTACAGCATCAATGCTCTCAAAAATATTGCATAGTGTTTTTAAACTGGCAAAATGATTTTTTGTCCTATGCTACCCATGTTATTGAGTTATCCAACATGGCGTCGACTTTTAAATGGATGCATAGACCCTATATTGATGCGCTGCGAGAGGGCGCGGCGCTCGCTGCCGCAACTGGCGTGTGCACGCCGTGCAGCATGCATTTCGTTCGGAAGCTAATTTGTGGCTGAATTTTTCATTTTTGCTACGAAAGTATGGCTGAAAACGTAACAACATTTGGAGAAAAAAATGCATAATACGTCTCACTTATAAAAAATAATAACTAAAAAAAAAAAAAAAAAAAGAAAAAAAAGAAAAAGGAAAGTAATCCTGGAGATTTAATAAATAATTTACAAGGATATGCTTATATATAAGAGTGTGTGCATGACGTCATAATAGATGCGCTTTGATGCCATAATTGAGCAATGAATAACATTGCTTAGTATAGGACAAAAGTAGGTTTTCGCTATTTTCATTGCAAAATAACTTTTTTTTATCATTATTATTTTTCTCGCATCTTGAAAACCTATTTCAACTCGGTAATAGTATCAATTATCTCAAAAAAATTGCAAAGTATTTTTAAACCGGCCAAATGTGCCATTTTCTCATACCAGCCGATGTTATTTAGTGCTCACTTATGGCGTTGACTTTAACAAGAATGCAACCACCCTAGTTTGAATATTTATAGCAATTAATATTTTGTTGCGTGATAAAAATACTCTTACTTATACTGCAATTAAATTGTCAGTAATAATAGGTACTAAACATTTTATTGAGCAAATAAATACAATACAAACATTGCCATAGCCAAAGGAGGTTGCTCAACAGGAGATTAATAAAGGCAAAGCCCATACAAAATTTGATATCCTAATAGATGAAGTAAAAATAGGTAACATAGACATAAGACTCATAAGAGAGAGAGAGAGAGGAAGAGAGAGAGAGAGAGAGAGGAAATAAAAGGTTATACATTCATAAACTAGATGCTAATTTGAACCTAGAAGGAGACAAATTTCTGTCGCTAATCTCCAACTTATTGTATAAATTAAGACTGCGTGGTAAAAAAGAAGTATTGTAATAATCTGCTGAAACACGTGGAACAGCATATTCAACACTATCCCCTCCACACAACTTACTATAGGTCTAGTACGTATATGGAGACTCTAGCGTCTGAGAATATTGGCATGGTAACATCCCCCTGGAGACATGCATGCACAAAAATTACGTCCTGACAATACAATACATCGCTAATTGAGGGTATTTTACACAATGGCACTGACTTTTTGTTTATACCATAAAAAAATGCGTTAGGTGTGCACATTTTTTTGCTTCATATGAATGATAAGTAAGATTTCCTTTCTTAATGTATAAATATAAATACTAACTTTTTGTATTTTATATGTGCGTATTATATTAAACTGAATCTAATAAATTGTTGTATTACTCCTCTAGAACCTATACCGATAAGACGTTATGTCTTGGTGGGACTAATGTAATCTTGGATAAAATAATTAAAAAAACATTTTTTGATTACGAGTTTTACCATTATGTAATTAATAAGCATAGGTAATTACATAAAATAATGACCATAGGAAACATTAATATCAGTGATTGATAGATTTATTGAGTAGCATGACATTAAACATACGTGACAGGAACGACATGGTAAAACAGTGGCTGCTTTTGTTTCTTGATCTGAAGTAGTTGTGGAGTCGATGGAGAGCACTGTACGTAAAGATGGTCACTTGTTTTGTTGTATAGGGTTCATGATGTGCATGACGTCATAATAATGAATGTGCTTCGATGTCATAATGCAGCAATGAACGACATTGCTCAGAATATAACGTTTTTATTTTTTCATCGGAAAGTTAATTTGCTTTTTTATTATTTATTTTTATTATTATCACACACTTGAAAACCTATTTAATCCTCTGTTAACAACATCAATTAATGCTCTCAAAATTAATGCCAAGCTTTTGTAAATTGGCAAAATGTGTCATTTTTCCATACCACCCCATGTTATTTAGTGCTCACATATGGCGTTGACTTTTATATAAATGCAACCACCCTATAGCTCGGTATGGAGGTCAAGGTTAGAGAGATACACACACACACACACACACACACACACACATAGACAGAGAGAGACACACAGAGAGATAGAGAGAGAGAGAGAGAGAGAGAGAGAGAGAGAGAGAGAGAGAGAGAGACAGAGAGAGAGAGAGAGACTGGTAACATACATTACATAGGGTGCTTGCATTCATATAAAAGTAAACGCCTTATGTGAGCACTAAATAACACTCTTGCATGCCCGATTAATACTTTGCGCTATTTTTGAAAACTTTTTTTAAAATAATATGTCCAAAAATGACATTTGTGCTATATAGGCTTAGAAATGTTATTTATTAATCCAGTATGGCATCAATGCGCACTCAGTATGACGTGATGTGCATACACTCTATAGACACCTAATTATAAATAAGAAGGTGTATCGTTTGCTTACATGAGATGCATGTATTAATGAACACTGCATGCTGTTGTCAATTAAAGACAACGAACCATCTTTGTGTGCTGGTGTGAAGCTTGTTGCTTGTTTTTCTGCTCGTCTTTTACAGACGATAATACAGTTAAAACAGAGCGTAGTGTTCCTGTATGATAGGTCATGTAATTAGTAATAGCGTGGCATAAGAATGGAATACTTATTTTATTCTATTAACTACTCACAACTTTTGAGCCAGCTTCGAATTTTCCTTTGTTAAAAACATCTGATAATGACGTTATTACCTGTTTACTACGTTTATAATATATGGTTGATCATTGCTATTTCTTGGTTTAGAAATTTTGACCTGATAAGAATCAATGAAACGTTACGGAAATAAATGTCTACTTATGGCAGGTACATGATTTTTTTATTTTGCAATAAGTACACTTGAATTTGGAACAGGTAGTTATAAACTACATTCCACTTCACTTAATGTAAGTTAGGCACACCTTTATTTTTGCAAAGTGCACCTGCCTTAGGTAGTATGTTAGTTTAATTATACCTGTGTTCTACTAGGTTAAATGTCTACTTATTAAATAATTAAATAAATTATGGTATTAATTTTTTTGGCGTGTTCACAAAAAAAAAGTTCCATGCTCAACAAGTGACTCACTTTTATCGGCTCAAAAAAACAATATCAAGCAATGAATGTGTCTTATTTTGTTGGGCAGCCAATCACTATACTATTAATGAGATTCACTAACTTTCCGGAACAAACTCTTCTAAACACTTCAAGAGAGAGAGAGAGAGGAAAATATTTTTTATCTTATTTGAGCCAGGTGGCGTAGTTTGCCTAGGTAGCACCAGGTATAAAACATCATACAAGGTAAATCATAATCAAGAGGGGAAATTTCAAGCGACGAAGGAGGTGAATTTTTTTTTGTCCCTTCTACTCTTCCAGGAACATACTGTATTGTACCTGAGAGACCACGTGGGTCTGTTGGCAATCACACCTTGTGTGACGTAGACAAAATTCGAAGTTTTACGATGGAAACCGAGTTTTTACGACATTAAAAGGGCGAATTATATAATTTTGATTTTAGCAAGAAAAATTATTTTTAGTGTCTAATATGCATCAATATTAAAGTCGATGCCTTGCATGTTATATCACTCAATAACATAAGTTACAAAGGAAAATGAATAATTTCGACAGTTTGAAAACACTAAACAATATTTTTGAGAGCATTATTTAAGCTGTTGATATAGGTTCAATAAGTATAAGTTTAGTAACCAAGAAGCCTTTCTTATGCTGAGCAATGTTATTCATTACTCCAGAATGGTTTCAGAACGCATTAAATATGACGTCTTGCGCATGCATTATTATATAAATTTAGTATTATAATTAAATGATATCAATGTAAACAATCAGATACGTAAGGGATTGCAGAATCAAAACCCTAATTTTCTATTCTTATTGGATTATTTGTGACACACCGGATTTTTTTTTTAAACTTCCTCTTTACAATTTAAATTGTCAACATCGACAGTTAAGACACTATTGCAATGAAAATAAATTAAGGTTTTTAGTGGAAATGAACCAACTAAAAAACTTCATTGAAATATTAAAATATTTTAAACACTTTTTTCTTTTTCTAAAAACGAGCAACATGCTGGCAAAGTAGTCACTTGATGAGAATTTTAACAGAGAGAGTGTGTGTGTTTGTGTGTATGTGTGTGTGTGTGTGTGTGTGTGTGTGTGTGTGTGTGTGTGTGTGTGTGTGTGTGTGTGTGTGTGTGTGTGTGTGAGAGAGAGAGATCCATTATCCTTACTTGTGTACAATTTAATAAATAATAAATACAATTTAATATTTATAGTAAATCTTATGCATTGTTACAAATAAGTTTATAATGAGTAATGAATAAATATATTATTCATTACATATATTATACATATTATATTATATATTATAATATGTTATTTTGTGTATATTATTGTCCGTGCATATTTCAGTCAACAGTGCATGCTGGTATTGATGCTGGAAATGAGACAACCAACGATCTTAGTGTTTGTATGTGATTGCACGTATCTAGTGTATAGACTAAACACGTATATGTATGTCGTATAACATTCTTTACTGTATGACTCATTTGTCTTACATTGCTTTGGCTTGACTATACTGCGGTCTATAGTACTTCACATAAGTCTCTTGTATACATTATACACCTACGACTGAGTGATATGAATCGTATAGGGTAGTTGCGTTCATATTAAAGTCAACGCTATATGTGACCACTTAATAACATGGGCCGGTATGAACAAATAATACATTTTGCCAATTTAATTTTTATTAATAATATAATAATAATAATAATTGATTATTATTAAGAGGCCAAAAAAGGTACTTACATACCCACTTACATGGTCCTCTGACTGTTCTTTAACAATAATCACTTGTCAGAGTGTTTCATAATTTTGATTATCCATAATACATATAATTATCAGTCTTCAAATAGCATTTATCAAAATACATCTTAACGTAACATATTCTTACTGTAAAATAATAAGTACATTATCATTTACTTTTTCACATATTCAGAATTTAATGAAACTCAAAAACACAATTTATATAAAATATGATATTATTTAGACTTTATTCATTAATAAATTTACACTAATTTATTTAGTATAGCAAAAATACAATTTTTATAATGAAAAATCGCGATAGTTCCGCCATTAATAGTATCATTTATATCTATAATAATTTATTATCCTTTTATTTATGAAAAGTAAAATTACAGTGTTAAGATTCATTATTAATATTTTTATATTATTTTTATAGAATTTTCTTTTCAGATTTTATAACAAATAAGCCTTTTAATATTTTTTAAGAAACATTTTAAGCATTGATGCTGTTAGCAGGTTGGATTTGTTGTTAGAATATGCCAGACTAATAAACATAACAAAAACTGTCATTACTAAACCACTGTAAGTAACGTAAAGCACTTCAGTTTGTTACAGGTGGTTAGGTAAAAGCGCTCCTATCCTATAGGGTGTACATGTTTAAGTCGACGCCATGTTGGATTACTCAATAACATGGACAGCATAGGAAAATAACTGCTTTTGACAGTATGAAAATACTATGTAATATTTTTGAAAGCATTGATGCTGTTAATAGGTTAAATTCGTATCTCAAGTATGTAAGAAAAATTATACCAATAAAAAAATTAACCGATTCTTCTAAGAAAATAGCCAAAAAAAAAAAAAAAATTGTCCTAAACTGAGCAATGTTGTTCACTAGTCCAGTATTGCATTCAAGCGCACTTAATATGACGTCATGCGGATACACCCTATACTATTTTCCTGCATTGCGTAATCATCGCATGATTTCTGTGCATTAAAAAAAAAAGAAAAATTAACATAACATATTTTCAGCTTATAGAAAATTGAGCAATAATTTAATTCAGCTTTCTATACTATACAATAAATTTTCAGACAGTAAATAAAGCTTTAACTATCATTAGTGGAAGAAATAAAAACTTAATAAAAACTCATTTCTCTAAGTTGTAATGTTATCAATAAAAATATTTCTATTTAAAAATTAATTAAAATTTGCAGCTGCAAAGATTTAACTTTTTTTTTCCTTGTGTAATTCACAAAACTTTCCCATGCTCGTGAAATACAAGCGTGTGCGTAGCAGCCACCTCGTGTGCATCATTTCACCTATACGATATTGTATAAGTCATACTTGTAATAATGTAATTAATGTCCATACAACATAACCGTTGCTTCTTCTTCTTCTTCTTCTACTTGTTTTGTTTTTTTTTTTTTTTTTTTTTTTTGAAAAAACTACTTCACTGATTTTGAAAAATTTAAATGAGTAATGCTAAACATACTTTTACGTGTTTTAAGCCAAAGATATTTATTAATAATTTTTTAAACCGATAACATTTATCCTTTGGTGTACACAAAGTACATAATTAGTTCATTACAATTAAAGTAAAAAAATATATGTATAATATAATTTTATTTCTTTTCTCTCTCTCTCTCTCTCTCTCTCTCTCTCTCTCTCTCTCTCTCTCTCTCTCTCTCTCTCTCTCTCTCTTACACACACTCTCGAAATGACAGGATTACGCACAAATTTAAATTTTACATCTTTAGGTTAATATCATACAACAGCTGTTCATTTGGAATCATTAAATTTTCATTTCTTTTCAAATTATTTAGACACACATTGAGAAAGAGGTTTATTATATAGAGCAATAAACAACATTGCTCAGCATAGAACGTTCTTTTTGGGGGGGGGGAGCGGGGGGGGGGGGGAATTAATTTGGTGTTTTATCTTTTCTTTTTTTTCATATACTTGCAAACGTAATTAATCCTCTTTTTACAACATCAATGCTCTCAAAAAAATTGCTAATTATTTTTAAATTGGCAAAATATGCTATTTTTTCATACTGGCCCCTGTTATATAGTGTTATTTAGTGCTCACATATGGCGTCGACTTTTTTATAAATGTGACCACCCTATAGCTTGGTATGGAGATCAAGGTTAGAGAGAGAGAGAGACTGGTAACATACATTACATAAGGTGCTTGCATTCATATAAAAGTCAACGTCATATGTGAGCACTAAATAACACGTATATTGCATGACGTGTCAGTGTAGAACATTATACATTGTGTCAGTTTCACAAAACTTCGCACCATTTTTGAGAGCTTTTATTAAATAATATGTCCAAATATATATGCAGAATATATATGTAGAAAAGTTATTCACGAATCCAGTATGGCTTCAATGCGCACTCAGTATGACGTGATGCGCATACACCCTATAGACACATAATTATTAGAGCTGTAAATTTAAACCGAGCTGAACTCGGTCCAACGTTTTCGAGTAACCGGGTTTCAAGCTTTGTTTTCGAGTTTTCAGCTCGAAAACGAGCCAGCTCGAGTTGAGACCGCAAACGAGTCGTCAAAGTACACGAGCTATTAAGTTAAAATCGGGCTTTTTTTTTTTTTTTTTTTTTTTTTCCGATAATCGAGATGCTGAAAGAGTTTTGACAGGATGCCATTGTCTACACATCTCAAACATCAGTTAATAATAATAATAATGATAATTGTGCTGCAAGCAAAAGCGTTTAATTTAAATGCAAATAATAAATAAAACTAAAATTTAAAATAAATAAAAAATATTAAGATGGACATTAGTCTATATAACTTCATGTTGGCATATTGCAAAATGTATATAAAAAAAATACCATTATATCAATGAATGCACATTGTCGTTCCAAAATTTAAATATTTTAACATTACTAGATCATTTTAAAATAAAATTAGGCATTTATGTAAATTAATTTACGAACTTACATAGAAATAAGAAGAATTTTTTTTAAAAAAATCGAGCTTTTGTATTTGGGCTCGAAAAACTCGTGTTCGAGCTTTAGCCCGAACCTTGAGTTTTCGAGTTTTAGCTTGATTTTCGAGCTTTGGCTTGTTTTCGAGGTTTTTAGCTTGATTTCGAGCTGAAACCGAGTTTCGAGTTAAACCGGTCTAAAAGTTTTCAACTCGGTCTAAAGGATTTTCGAGTTTTTTACAGCTCAAATAATTATAAATAAGAAAGTGTATCGTTGCTTACCTGAGATGCATATATTAATGAACACTGCATGCTGCTGTCAACTTAAGACAACAAACCATCTTTGTGTGCTGGTGTGAAGCTTGTTTGTCTGCTCGTCTTTTACACGCGATAATACAGTTAAAACAGAGCGTAGTGTTCTTGTATGATAGGTCATGTAATTAGTTATAGCTTGGCATAAGAATGAAATACTTATTTTATTCTATAAACTACCCAGAACTCTTGAGCCAGCTTCGAAAATTTTCTTTGATAAAAACATCTGATCATGACGTTATTACCTGTTTCCTAAGTTTACCTATTCTCCTTTAGCCAAGACTTATTTTCTGTTCCCTTACATGTTCCAGTCTCTCTCTCTCTCTCTCTCTCTTCAATTCTTCAAAGAAAAAAACAACTAAATGTACATACGACCACTATTAGAATTTTTATTATTCAAAACTAACGCTAAATTTGCAATGTCATTCTTATGAGAAAAAAGCGCGCTGGATTTTAATGGTAAAATATATTTTCGCGGTCCTATATGTACAAAAGTGTTTTTACCAATAAATGTTTTAAAATTTAATCCCCAGTAATAAAATGCATCGTAAGTACTGACAACTCAAAACAAATATTATTTAAAAACTAAAAACATATTTAAGATGACATTTGCGTAAATTACACAATTTTTTTATATATTTTTTGATCGGTTATGTAATATATCAAGCCAAACTGCCCCAAAGACCTTCCGTAAACCTATGGCAGCCCCTTGAGCAAGATATGCCAACCGCTAAAAGATTTTCTATAGTATATACCCGTACCTATATGACGTAAAAGATACGGGAAAATTGCATATCTCGCAGGATGATCACGAGTTTGCGGTGCTACGGAAGGGTTTTGGGTCAATATATGTGAGTTTATGAACATTTTTTCTCATTATCTAACAATAAAGAAGTCATGTGGTAACCCCTAAACTTCCTCTTTACAATTTAAGATGTTAACATTGACATAAAAACTATTATAATGAAAATAAATTAAGCTTTTGAGTTGAAATGAACTATAACTAAAAAAACTTCAATGAAATGTTAAAATATTTTGAACACCTTTTTTTAGTTTTTTTCTTTTTCCAAAAATGAAGAACATGCGGTTAAAGTAGTCACTTGATGAGAATTTTAACACAGAGAGTGAGAGTGAGAGTGAGAGAGAGAGAGAGAGAGAGAGAGAGAGAGAGAGAGAGAGAGAGAGAGAGAGAGAGAGAGGAGGGGGAGAGAGAAAGAGATCCTTACTTGTGAACAACTTAAAGGAATAGATTAGAGAAAAGCATACGCATTTATATCACAAAACACGTGATGGGACTTACATAAATAACATTAGTTTGTTTCAATACCCAACTGTAGCTCCGAAACAGTGATCAGAAATTTCAATTTATGCAACCCGCACAACATTTTCATGTTAATATTTGCATGTTTCTGACGTCATAAACATGAATAGTCACTTAAATTGCATACTTTACAGTATTTTTACGGTCTCTCGTGGGGCTACATTAACATTGTGGTAAAAATTGTGCACAGTTTGGAATTTGGAAGATCCCATTTCGTGTATAAAACTTTTATGTAATCCATGGCTTTAATAACAACGTAATGCAATTTAATAGTCATAGTAAATCTTATGCAGTGTTACAAATAAGTTTGTAATGATGAGTAAAGAATAAATATAAAAATTAGCTACTACAGTTATTTTGTGTATATTATTGTTCGTGCGTATTTAAGTCAACAGTGCATGCTGGTATTGATGCTGGAAATAAGACAACCAACGATCTTAGTGTTTGTATGTGACTGCACGTATCTAGTGTATAGACTAAACACGTATATGTATGTCGTATAACATTCTTTACTGTATGACTCATTTGTCTTACATTGCTTTGGCTTGACTATACTGCGGTCTATAGTACTTCACATAAGTCTCTTGTATACATTATACACCTATGACTGAGTGATATGAATCGTATAGGGTAGTTGCGTTCATATTAAAGTCAACGCTATATATGACCACTTAATAACATGGGCCGGTATGAACAAATAATACATTTTGCCATTTTTATTATTTTTTTTTTTAAAGCATTGATGCTGTTAGCAGGTTGGATTTGTTGTTAGAGTTTGCGAGACAAATAAATATAACATAAAGTCATTATCAATACTAAACCACTGTAAGTGGCGTAAAGCATTGGAGTTTATCACGCAGAGGTCCTTGCTAGGTAAAAGCACTCCTATATACTAGTTTTCCTGCATGGCGTATTCATCACATGATTTCTGTGCTAAAAAAGAAAAAAAAAATGAAAATAATAATAAAGGGGGAAAAAAAAGGATAATTTAACATAACTTATTTTCAGCTCATAGAAAATCGAGCATTATTTTCAACTATTAGCGTCTATCATTTTTCTATACTAAAAATTGTTAAGATAGACAGACAAAACATAAATTTAAGACTTATTTCAGATATATAGATGTAACTTTTCAGTACAAATCAATAACTTGTTTGAGACAAGTTTAAACAGTAACTCGTTATAGTATATGTAACGTAATTTCTTCAGCGGTAAATAGTTAACTCATTAGATCTTATAAAACTTTGTATAATATGTATGTAACAAATTTATTATAAGAAAAGTCTAAATAGTTTCTTTTTAGTTAATTTGTTCCGTGCAGAGCATAGATCGTGCACATTAATCTCGCTCGCCGGTGTGATACTTTTTGGTGACTTTTGCGTCGCAATGTAATTGGCAGCCGCAATTCTCACTGCTCAATGTATGTACTATGGAGGGAACGCAATTGCATCTCAACATTAATTTATTAATATTAATATATAAGATTAATATACAAGACAGCAAATAAAAGTTTTTATATCATTATAGTGGAAGAATTAATGACAACTAAATATAATTTCTAAGTTTAATTTTGTTACTGAAAATATTTCTATTTAAGAAATAAAAAAAATTTGCAAAAGAGAGCGAAAAAAATGGTTAAAAATGCAATTTGCGTCAGAAATAGGCAAAAACTAGTATGGAAATGTTGTGCGATTTGAAATTTTCTGATCACTAATATGGCGCTTGGCCGGCTTGGAGCTACAATTGGGTTTTAAGACCAAGTAAGGATTTTTATGTATGTCCCATCAAGTGTTTTGGGATGTAAATTTTAAAGTTTTAATGTTGTCTATGACTTTAAAAACGAGCTAATATTGTTATAACTCCCCTTAAAGAGTGACTTTGAAATGTAATTTTTAGTTGTTATAATATAAAGTATGGAAGTGAGACTAGTTTTCAGCAGCCCCCCCCCCCCCCCAGTATTCGACAGGTATAAATTAAAATTAATATGTAACAATCCATTTTATCTAGGACATTATTTTCGGTTTTAATTACTATAGCGCCATCCTAAAGTAATTCTTTCTATCTTAATTGTTCACTTTAAATCGTATACTTTAAAAAATCACAAAAAACATAATATATACATGTTTTTATATTTATAATATAAATTTTTTTAATGAGGAAATGGACTTCAACAAAATATGAAGTAGCTATTTTCTTTTGTGATAACAAAATATTTACATACAAACATATATTTAATTAAAAAATATGTTTGTTTTTTTAATTAAAAAGAAGAAGAAGAAGAAGGAATATCAAACCAGGTTGAAGTGAGAAAATGTTAAATTTGAGCACGAAGTATAATTATATGTGCATCCACACTTCTGTAGGTCAATACTATTCAATATCATAAATATCGTGTAAATAAATGACAAAAAAAAAAAAAGAAGAAGAAGAAGAAGAAGAAGAAGAAGAAGAAGAAGAAGAAGAAGAAGAAGAAGAAGAAGAAGAAAAAAAAAAAAAAAAAGAAAAAAGAAATAGCAAAATAAAAGCTAACAGCATGTCCAACGATGCCAAAGTTCATAGTGAAGCCACACCTTTTGTCCCGCTCTACACCGAGACTACACGATTTACACCGATACGTATCCTTAGTCACGTGACTAGCAAACTGTGACTCGGCTTTTTTATGTGAGCACAGAGCACGGGTGTCACGTGATCTTGCAAACCTCACATCTCTAAGCTCCAGCACCTCAAGTCAGCCTCCACTTGGCTTGGTTTAGACCACTGCTCACTATAGGGTGTATGCGGATGACGCTATATTTAATGCGCTTGGAGGCCATACTGGAGTAGTGAATAAAATTGCTCAGTATAGGACAAACTTTGTTTAAGGCGGTGGGGGACCAACTTGGACCGGAAATCGCTAAAAGAAGAACAATATTTCCGAACAATTTTTAGTACATGATTTAATTTCAATAAAACAAAACTATAATTTTCAAATAAAATCAAGTAAATTAAAAAAAAAATGTACAATTTCTTTTTTAATGATATTTATAATTGTAAAAAAATTTCTAATTTGACTAAAATTTCCCGTTCAAATTTAAATTTCCACATTTACATGTTATCTTTAAAGTGTAATAACTTAAATATTTGATCGTGTTTTCACATGTTTTACATAACTAAATTTTTAAGTAACATTTCTTCTTTACTTTGTGTTATTATTATTAGCAACCGTCCTAGTTTGCGATATCAGTCGGTCACCTACCCCCTTAAGCCAATTTTATTTGGGAAATCGGTTAATTTTTTCGTATTGTTATTTTTCTCACATACTCGAGATACGAATTCAACATATTTACAGCATCAATGCTCTCAAAAATATTGCACAGTGTTTTTAAGCTGGCAAAATGAGCTGTTGTCCTATATGCCACGTATGTTATTGAGTTATCCACCATGGCCTTGACTTAAACATGAATGCATTCACCCTAAAGAATGGCCTTGAAGAGGCCCACACGTGTACATCATGACGTCATCAGCGGCCAAGGTTACAGTCGACAGTACAGAGCAATTTTGTGTCGCTCGCAAAATATAAGGAGACAAATAGTGCGTTATAATGAAAGACACGCTTAAGTACGCAATTAAGCCGTATGTACAATTAACGTGGAGTTATATCTAACATCAAAGACTTTGCCGCTTTCAATAGCTTTGTATACAGATTGTGTATCTACGCTGCTCACACCTGACCAGATAGTTTTATTATTTGCTATAGGATGTATGAGGATGACGTCATATTTAATTCGCTTGAAGGCCATACTGTAGTGAACAACATTGCTCAAAGGACAAACTTTGCTTAATGCAATTTTCTTTGGGAAATCAGCTAATTTTTGGTTATTTTTATTTTTCTCACATACTTGAAATACGTACTACGAGGGTCATTCAATAAGTTCTCGGCCTTGCATATAGATGGCATGCGCATGCGCAAAATTTTGTTAGTCACATTACCAGCTGTTCTTTGGTTGTTTGTATTTCAAATTTCAAGTCTCTAGCATAATTTGTTTTTTTTTGGTGGTGACTTTTGTGAGACAATGTCAGGGGATACTGAAAAGTGGACCAAATCCGAGACTCGTACTGTCATAAAGTATCTGGTGCAGAAAAAAATGAGAACGACTGAGATTCATGAGGATTTGGTGAACACTTTGGGGGAATGTGCTCCATCATATAGCACAACAAAGAAGTGGGCAGCTGAATTTAGACGTGGTAGATTGAGTATTGAAGATGACCCCCGTAGTGGCAGGCCCAAATCAGCTGTTACTGAAGAAAACATTAAAAAAGTACACAAAAAAGTGATTGAAAATCGACGATGGTAGGTGTCCGACATAGCTGAGGATCTAGGCATGTCAGTGGGAACGATTTATGAAATTTTAAGCAAACATCTTCACATGAAAAAACTGTCCGCAAGATGGGTGCCGCGATTACTGTCTCAGGAGCAAAAACGTGAGCGTGCCAGGGTATGTAGGTCCAATTTGGGGATCTTGCGACGCAACAGAAAAAACTTTTTGCGGTGTTTGGTGACTGGTGATGAAACTTGGGTTCACTACGTTACCCCAGAGACCAAGGAACAATCAAAACAATGGAAACACGATGGCTCACCCTGTCCTAAGAAAGCAAAGGTGGAAAAATCAGCTGGAAAGGTGATGGCATCAGTTTTCTGGGATCAAAAAGGTGTTCTGCTGGTTGACTACCTACCTCAAGGTGCTACGATTACTGGGAAGTATTATGTTGATGTACTCGTGAGATTAGATGCTGCAATTCGCCTGAAACGTCCGCATTTAAAGAAAAAGAAAATCATCTTCCATCACGATAATGCAAGGCCCCACACATGCAAGGTTACCACTGCAAAACTCGAGGAATTGGGTTACAAAATACTTCCACATCCACCTTACTCACCAGATTTGGCCCCCTCTGACTATCATCTGTTCCCAAATTTGAAAAAAGAACTTGGTGGTAAGAGATTTAACGACCAAGAGGACCTCGAATACTTCGTCAATGCATATTTTGAGGACCTTGAGGAATCGCACTATAAGGAGGGTATCGCAAAGTTGGAGGACCGATGGCAGAAGTGCGTTAGTGTCAAGGAAGATTATGTCGAGAAGTGAGGTATGTAAGACCTCGCTATATTATATCTTTATATGCTAGGCCGAGAACTTATTGAATGACCCTCGTAATTCAACATATTTACAGCATCAATGCTCTCGAAAAATATTACATATAGTGTTTTTAAACTGACAAAATGAGTAATTTTCCTATGCCACCCTCGTATTAAGTTATCCAACATGGCGTCGACTTTAACATGAATGAATAGACCCTATAAAAAGCAGCATCGTCTTTGATGTTAGATATAGATCTGCGTTAAGTATACAGTACAGTATAGCCATAAGGCATCAATGCTGCAATATTGAAATCTCATCAATAATTCTGCTGCATCCTTGGTTTGACCTCTAGACAACACACGATTCATTGCTAAGGCGCTCTTGTTGCAGCGCGTGACAAACATCAGCGGTAGACAAAAATAATACAGAAAACGCATTATATTGCGGATGCATTTAAGGTTTCAATTTTAATTATGCCATTATTTCTTGAAGAGAGAGAGAGAGAGAGAGAGAGACTACTGTATATTATTTTATTTTCATTTTATTATTTTGTGACAGCATATTACCTTTTGGCTGATATAAAATATAAAAAGTTTTAAAGCAATGACACTCACGGAAATAATAAATAACGTAATTTATGCTGTATTTATGTCATTATAGCATACATTATGCTAACATAGAACAATATAAATAATTATGCTGTATAAGATAATATTCACGCCATATAGCATAAATTATGCTTTACTGAATAAATTGTGCTGAAAATGAGCCAGCATATTTATTTATTTTTGTCAGTGCTGATAAAAATAACTTATTTTCAATCGCATTTAATTATACTTCATTCTAATTGCATTTATTATTTTCCCTCGGCACAGCCTGTAAATTATATTGTAAAACTTTCTTTTCCCACGCTAAAATAGCAACGTTTCTGCAGCATGACCATAAGTTACGTAACACATAGTACTGTGTAAATGCTGCATACGTGGTGGCTGCTACACAAGCGCGCTTATGTTTCAACAGCGGCACAAATGTTATGACATGATTCTATAATTTGATGCATAAAAAATCTTTTTTAGCAACTTTTCATAGTAAATATTAACTTATAGCATTTCTATTATCTACAGTTAATAACTTTCAATAATATTTTAAATATAAATATATAAACAAAATATATAATTTGCAAAAAAAAAAAATAATAATAATAAATAATAAAAAAATAAATAAATAAAAAACACTAATGATAAGATTTTATATATTTTCATTCTTTTAATTTTGGAAATAACATCAGCTGTGTAATAAAATTACAACATAAAATAATGTTATAGTCTAAAAGTAAAAGTTAATTATTCAGAGGTTCACATTAAATCACATTTATATTAAAGAAAATAGCATTACAACAATAGCGATCTCTTCAATTCAGTGCTCCTATTAGCCATTTCGTTAATAATCAATTCGTTGTAAAAATTGAAAGTCATTCCTGTTTCTAAATGCATGAAAATCAAGGAGTTGAAATTTATTTGTAATAATATTTTTTTTTTTTTTTTTACAAATTGAACAATTAAAACAAAGTTTCACATGTTACTAGTGTGCATTTTCAACTTATGGTGGAAAACTTTTTTTTTTTAAGTAGCCCAGACTGATCGGGGCCCATGCAGCGATCAAATCATCGCACCATGATCAAGCCGGCCTTTGAGCTTAAAGTCATAAGCCATAGACCACATAAAACAACATATTATGTGCTTTAAAATGAATAAACACGAAATGAGATCTTCAAAACTGATGACAATTTTTTACCAGAATGTTAATGTAGCCCCACGCGAGAGAGCAAAAAAATACTGTAAAGTTTGCAATTTGCGTGTCTATTTATGTTTTTGACGTGGGAAACATGCAAAAATTAGTAAAAAATGTTTTGCAAGTTGCATAAATAAAAATTTTCTAAACACTGCTAAGGAGGTATACCTCAGTTGGTTTTTGAGACAAACTAAAGATAATTATGTAAGTCCCATCAAGTGTTTTATGATATAAATGTTTATGTTTTCTACTGGTCTATTCTTTTAAGTACAGTACATACAGAGTTAATTTTATTTGCAAATTAAGATCAGTAAATGTGGTGGTTCACATTATTTAAAGACAATCACATTCATTTAAGTCCTGTAAACATGAAGTAATATTTTCACACAGTAAACAAATTAAATGTATGCAAGCTCTATTTAAAAACGTGTTATGATTCAATTGATTTAGTTTCTACATTGCAAGTATTGAACCGTGAGTAAGTTGCGGCTATCAATATCAATGCCACACGAAAGTGAGTAAAAAGTATCGTACGGTGCGACATTGTTGTGCACGATCTATGCCAAGGATCGATCTTGGGCTCTAACAAGAATCTGTCTTGTCTGTCTGTCTGTCTGTCTGTCTGTCTGTCTGTCTGTCTGTCTGTCTGTCTGTCTGTCTGTCTGTCTGTCTGTCTGTCTGTCTGTCTGTCTGTCTGTCTGTCTGTCTGTCTGTCTGTCTGTCTGTCTGTCTGTCTGTCTGTCTGTCTGTCTGTCTGTCTGTCTGTCTGTCTGTCTGTCTGTCTGTCTGTCTTTCTGTCTGTTTGCGTGTGTACGTGTCTATAATATCTACATGGAAATAATAAAGTACGTAATTTATGCTGCAGTTATGACATTATAGCATACTGAATAAGTACAACATAAATAATTTTGCTAACTTAATCAAAAGCAGAACAAAAAATCCAATTCTTTATAAAATGATTACCTTAAATGCAATTGTATATTTATGTGTGGATCATAATTTAGATCTAAAATATAATGGTAGGTCTCGAACAGCATAAAAACCATAAACAACATTATATTTATGTTATGTAGTGGTTATGTTGCATTTTTATTATGTATTATAGCAAAGCATGAGTTATGCTGTATGTGTAAATTGTGCAGAAAATGAGTCAGCATAATTATAATGTTTGTGTGTTTATCCGTGTATCTCTGTGTGAATGTAAGTGTGTGTGTTCGTGTGTGGCTCTGCCTCTATGTGTGTTTGTTTCTTAGAAAAACGAGAAATTGCCCTTTGACTGTATTACGGAGTAATGAATAACTTTGCTCAGCCTAGGACAGATGTTGCATTCTATCTTTAAAATACTGTTTTCCTTGGGACTTTAGTAGTAAATGTTTCTTACTGACGTACCGTGGCACCAATCAGAGGCGCGCTGGAAAGACGGCCTGGGATCTCTATAATATAACATACGACAAACATGACATGTTTTTTCTTTTCTTGTGAAAGACTGCACCATTGCCGGATATTTTTAATGTGGAATACTAGAAACACTTTAACGTGTTTTTATATGAATCACTAAATTATTTGTAAATTATTTCATCACAGAAAGAAGCATTTCGATGTTGCAGCGACTAATAGTAATATGTATATCATGTTTTTTTGTCACAAGCAATATGTGTAGGTCAAGAGCCAGCCACATTACATTCGAAAATGACATAAACATTTTGCTTCCCGCATAAAAAAAAATAGATAAACATTTTGCTTCCACTGATGAGAAAAAAAAACTCATTCATTATTATAATTGTGTTCAAAAACATCGATTTTTGCATGTTTGCATTGTTGTGAGTAATAATGAGAAACGCCGTCAATTTGAAGTGCAGCTTGATTTGCCGTACTGCAGTTAGTTTGCCTATCACTTAATAACAGATAACAACATCTCTCCATTCAATTCAAACCAAACTTGTTGCACATGTAATTCCAAGTTGCGCTTCGTGACGTCACCTCAAAGTATGGTATCCTGCATGATATGCAACATTTTGGTTACATATGCGGAGCAGTTTGCATATCTCCACCTGTCGCAGGCGCTGCCTCGGGGCATAGCAAAATAATAAAGCCATTCCGCAAAACTGCTATCGAGCACGTTCACCTCTCCCTGAGCTCGCGCCGCAAATAATATGATATGCTCTAGCTGCTTACAAGCTGTCAAGCTGTATAGAAAATCAACGGCACCTGTAAACCAATTTTTATTTTTACCAGAAGATAATGCCAAGGCCCATATAAGCCAGAATTTAATTGTCTAATAAATACTATCTAATACAGAGTGCATTATTTAAATATTTATTTTTATGGGGTTAAAAACAAATAAAATAGAAATATTTTTTGCACCCTGTATTGATCATATTTTATATTTTTGTTATTTAGATAAATTGCATTAAAATTGTATATAAAAAGAAACCTTGCAAATTGAATGGTGACATTTAAAAGTTAATAGTAACAGCTACCTATGATAAATATTTCAGAACTTGTGAAACTCAGATAAGAGAGGAAATAATTACTGAAATTCAAATTAACATAGGCTCCGATGGGACTAAAACGCAATCATAATAACAAATCTGTCACGGTGAGCCCACTTATATTTTATTTTTGATTTTATCTATATCCTAATGTATCACTGTGAAAAATTGCAGTCAGATTTATCTTTCCTTACAGCTTCTTAGTCGTATCCCGCATTAGCTAATTGCCCGCATTAAAACCAATAAAATAATGTTATTTTGAGGGGTAAAAAAGTTTAATAATATAGCTAAATTTAAAAATGTGTATTCAGTGTAAGATATTTTATAAAAAGTTCAAGATTCTATACGTAAATTATGCTCTCTCTCTCTCTCTCTCTCTCTCTCTCTCTCTCTCTCTCTCTCTCTCTCTCTCTCTCTTTCACTCTTACTTGTTAGTCTGAAATAAAATCATTCCGTAAAGAAATTTTCCCATATTTAAGAATTGACCGTGAATTATAGTATAAAACTAGAGCTGTAAATTTAAACTGGTACGAGCACCACCCCGGCTCAAAATCTTCAGGATTTTTTTTTGTTTGTTTTTTGAGCGAGCAATCCGTTAGCTTCCTTGAGCTCGCATAATAATAGTTAAATTTGTACATACCAAGCATTAATTCCGTGAAAACTGCTGCCTTTGTGTCAATTTAGCAAAAAAGATGTAAATTTTGTTAAAAAAACTCTGTTGTCCAACATAATATATTAATGCAATTTAACATAGTTATTATGCAGTATAGCATAGATTATGCTGTTTTTAAAAATTTTACTGAAAAATAAAGTAACATAATTCTGACGTACGTACATATTTTTGTTCATGATTTTTCAATATCAATGTTACTTTAATTTTGGCATGCAATTTTGTGATGACATAAACTTGTTATGACATGCAAGCCAGTTGATGTCGCACTTATTGTTAGTCTCTTGTAAGTGTTTGCCAAATTAAGGCAGTTGCAAAACATCATGGCATTTTCAAGTAACTCCAAACTTCTAACAGAGTTTGGAGCTCATTATAATTTGGGACAAAAGTTTTCAACTATTTATTAAGTTGGCATATACAGAGTGCATATGAATCAGATTGCTTTCTCTCTCTCTCTCTCTCTCTCTCTCTCTCTCTCTCTCTCTCTCTCTCTCTCTCTCTCTCTCTATCCCTCTCTCCCTCTCTCCCTCTCTCACCTACTCAACCCATCCAGAGAGAGAGAGAGCATGCAGGACACTTCTTTAAAGCAATTTATTCCGTTTCTGCTCCGTATTTTACCAATGTATTATTGAGTTCCATTATCCAAAAACTTCTACAACCTCCTTGAACACTATATATAAAAATAAAACATTTCAAAACATTTCTATGTAATAAAACTATGTTGGTTGTTCATTATATATGTAATAACTAATTATTATTTGATAAGAGAGAGAGAGAGAGAGAGATCAGACAAGAGAACAAAATTGCTGTGTGGTAATTTGCATATATTATGTAATATTTTTTGCTATAAACTTTCGCAAAATATTATGTATTCTACATTACGAATAATTTTTTCGTCAGTATTTTTTTTTATATATAGAAAAAATAGTAGAAATTAATTTCTTAAGTAGGATTTTAAAAAGTTTTTTTTGTTTGTTATAGATCATTTAGTAAATTGTTATAAGTGTGACTTCAAAGTAAAAAAAGTATTTTTATCTTTATATATATATATATATATATATATATATATATATATATATATATATATATATATATATATATATATATATAATAACTGCGATCATGCACGACAGAACACGTGCGTTACTAGAATCTGCGCTTAGGTCATCTTTGTTTTTCTGCCAAGTTCTTTCAGTTGTTACTAAATAGAGCTTTAGCCTTGAGACCGTCAATACACTGCACGTGGCTGTAATTACAACTTTAGGATCAGTATTATTGTTGTCGTAACATTTACAAAAGAGTTGTGCCGACCACAATCTATCGCATTCCTTGTACGTAGAATTTTACAACTTAATTTAAAATATAATAAATATATATATATAAAAATATTGAAATATATAAAATATAACAAATATTTGGATTTTATAATTAATGCAGATCAATGTGATTATGTTATATTTAAAAGTTACTATGCATACGTATTTGTACACACACACGCACAATTTTTTATCATCGTATTTTTCAAATAATTATGACCTTAATGTTTTTAATGTAAATAACTTATTTATTAAATAAAGGCACTCTGGCTTGCGTGGTAGTTCTATTACTTCGGATTGTCCATGGGCGACTCTATGCTTATACAATTTTATTTTTTCCTAGAATTGTTTCTTTATACTGTATAATGTTTTGCCAGTTATGCCTAGAACTCCTCGTTCATTGTAATCATTAACCATCTGTCTAAATATCGTTAGTATAATATGTATTTTTATGTTAACGAAGCAGTTTCTCTGATATAGGTGTAAGGTGTTGAGGAATTTTGCCTTTTACTCATCACCCGTTGGGTTACTTACTTGTTTTTGTCCGGTTGTGTATATATATATATATATATATATATATAAATATATATATATATATATATCGTCGCTATGGTGGCTAACGTGCCAATCTGCAAAATCAACAAGGCTCATTATCAATAACATAGAAAATGAATAAATGAAATAAATAAAATAAACATAGAAAAATGAGCTTTGTTGATTTTGCAGATCGGCACTTTAGCCGCCAGAGCGACGATATATATATATATATATATATATATATATATATATATATATATATATATATATATATATATATATATATATATATATATATATATATATATATATATATATATATAATTAATAAATAAATAAATAATCGTCTTTATTAAAAAAAAATGCATAGATAGAAAAAAATACAAATTTTTGAAAGGGCGAGGTTTAATCCTGACAATATGTCTGGCCCACTCTTACACCTGACCCCAACAGAAAACATTCATAAATTTTTTTGATTGCATACAAAATTATAATAAGACGGAAGTAGTAATTACTACGTAGCAAAAGAGAAAAAAAAATAGTTACAAATATCTTTAAAAAAAATGTATAGCCCAATTGTGAATAAAAAAATAATAAAAAACTAGTAAAGATGAAGAATTCAAAAAGAATTCAAATCAGATGAAGAATCAAATTAGAAACTTTTTTAAAGGCATAATGCACTTTTTTAAACATCCTTTAGAATACTAGGTTAATAATTTACATACCTTATTATGGCAGAATTAGACATGAACGCGTTGATTTTGTATATATTTTCATTTATTTTCCATTTGACGGTTGAAATAAAACTTATCTGACGTCACACTGTACTGATGGGGCTGCGAAGTGGTGGGGTGTTTTAAATTTATCACTTGACCAAAGAACTTGACCACTGCTTGACTGTGATTGGCTGATAAGATGGGCAGGGGGGAACACCGGGAAAAAGTTAGGTACTTCCCTAAACTATAAAACACTTTGCGCGCAAACTCGGAAGTATAAAGTTTAGGGAAGTACCAAACTTTTTCCCGGCGTTCCCCCCTGCCCATCTCATCAGCCAATCACAGTCAAGCAGCAGTCAAGTTCTTTGGTCACGTGATAAATTCAAAACACCCCTCCACTTCGCAGCCCCATCAGTACAGTGTGACGTCAGATAAGTTTTATTTCAACCGTCAAATGGAAAATAAATGAAAATAAATACAAAATCATCGCGTTCATGGCTAATTCTGCCATAATAAGGTATGTAAATTATTAACCTAGCATTCTAAAGGATGTTTAAAAAAGTGCATTAGGCCTTTAAAATTAAATATATTATTTAAACTTTTTTCGGAAAAAAAAAATTACTCGATTTTATTTGAAAATTACAAATTGAAATTTGTATAATTATAAATTGTTATAAATAAAAAATGTACAAAATTGTATTGTGAAATTATAGTTCTTATTTTAACGGTTTCCAATCCAAGTCGGTCACCTTCCACGCTAAAGTCAGCCTTAGAACAATTGTTGCTTTATCAGTCGATCAGCGAGAACGACGAGTAGTCTGATAGTGTGTGTCTTGTCTACTTGCCTTGTATTTTCAGTGCGCATTACATACTGCGCACCATAACTAAGCACGACTCAGGCACTGCTTTGGTGCCTTTTGCTTGCTGCTTCATCGTCAGTTCTTGAGGAGACGTGAACGAGAAACAATCTCTCTCTCTCTCTCTTATCGCCGCTAGCTCTCAATATTTTCTCCTCAACTTTTATTGAGCTTTAAGTTTTGCATATTAAATGCAAAATGTTCTTATCTTCGATTTTTTATTTGGATTTTTTAAAATCTTAATTAAGTGGTGTATTGTGTAGTGCTCAATTATAATGTATGTACACTTACTTGTTTCCACTTATTATCTCAATCTAATTGTTTTGACTCCAACAAAGGTGCAACGAAATACTAGTGAATTGTTAGTATAATGTGATGTTGTGTGTGCCAGAAAGTAGTTGTGTTTATCCTTATTATACTTCCAAGTATTATAAAAGACCCACGATATACACTGTAGGAGAGTTATATAGTAAATGGGACCCCTTTTGTGATACCAAGTTTTGAACTTCGTTGTGCTGACAAGTTCGAGCAACCACTCCCGTATATCTTGGACGATGTCGAACCGTGAAGATCAGCATAATTTTTTTTTACATCAAAAATAATAATTGGTAAGTGTTAATATATTTATAGACCACTTGCACATCCTTGCGCTTAGTCACCATGTTTGTGGGACCTAATGCATTGTCCAGCATAAAGGAAACATAATTTCTCGTATTTTTTTTCCCATAAAAAATTTATTCCAACTGAACTAGAAATAAGGCTTACATTGAGCTTTAAGCTTCCATTGATATATTAAAAAGAATGTTTTTTTTTTCTTTGCTGGCCCAACAATATCGCGGCTCTTAAAGGATTAGACCAGAGAAAAGCATAAGCATTTATATCACAAAACACTTGATGGGATTTACAGAAATAACCTTAGTTTGTCTCAAAACCCAACTGTAAACCCGTAGCAGTGATCGGAAATTTCGATTTATGCAGCCCGCACAACATTTTATACTAATTTTTGCATGTTTCTGACGTCATAAGCATGAATTTACACGCAAATTGCATACTTTACAGTTTTTTCACGCTCTCTCGTGGGGCTATATTAACATTCTGGTAAAAGTTGTCATGAATTTTGAAGATCCCATTTCATATGTTTATTCATTAAAAAGCACATGTTGTTTTATGTGGTCTTATAGGCTTTAAATATGAGTGCAACCGGTCTATTAGTTATTTGCTAATTTGTTTTATATAGATATTTATTAATTTCATTATTAACTATTTGAGCTAGATAATTGTTTTGATATAGACGAGTAACCAACTGTGGTTATTAAATACCTTTTGGCAATATATAGTATCTTATATAGTGTATCTTTATCTATGTGTGCATTAAAGTAGGTAAAATATCATTCTCGTAGTAAATTTGTTAATAATAGTTTGAATTAACTACTCTTAAAGGAATAGACTAGAAGAAAACATAAGCATTTATATCACAAAACACTTGATGGGACTTACATAAATAAATTTTCTTTGTCTCAAAAACCAACTGTATAGCTCCTTAGCACTGATCAGCAAATTTTGATTTATGCAACCAACACAACTTTTTTTTTTCATAATTTTTGCCTTTTTCTGACATCAAAAGCATAAATAGTAACGAAAAGTGCATATTTTATAGTATTTTCACTCACTCACTCACTCACTCACTCTCTCTCTCTCTCTCTCTCTCTCTCTCTCTCTCTCTCTCTCTCTCTCGTAGGGCTACATTAACATTCTAGTTAAATTGTCTTCAGCTTTGAAGGTTCTATTTCCTTATTCATTATAAAGCACATGATGTTTTGCTTCATGTGGTCTATGGCTTGAAGTTTGAATTAAAATTTTAAGCCGCTTGCTATTTTAATTAATATAATGACTGTCGAAACACGTAGCAATATTTTTGTTGTTTATTATTATTGCTTCGTGTCAACAATACTTGATATCGGTGATGACGTAGCACCAATCAGAGGCACGGGCTGATTTTTTAACATTTCTTACCAACAAGCTAAAGTGCAATAAATATTTATAAAAATAAACTAAACAATTAAAAAAAAGTTTTGACATATATATATATATATATATATATATATATATATATATATATATATATATATATATATATATATATATATATATATATATATACTCGTATATGCCATGGTTGGAAAACAAACGGAATCAACACAATTCATCTTCCTTGTTTTCTTGGGTTACGTAATTTGCATGTCATGATAAGATTTAAAATTAATACGTTTTCAAATTTTATTGATAATACTGCAAGAATATTGTCTTCAATTTACAAATTTCAAGTTAAATAAAATTTTATAATGACAAATTTTTGTCCTTTAATCATAATAATACGTTTCTGCAAAAGTTAAGTTTTCAATTGTCATTTCTTTGTAATTATTATAACTGCTTCTTTATTTAATTTGTATGTCTTGATGGGTAGTGACACCACGCAAAACTATACTTTTTAAATGTGACAGCTATCAAAAAGGTTAACTTTTTATTTAAAAAACATGGCTTGCTTCCTGATCATTACCGTTTATAAAATACGTGTCTTAGAGCTTTTAACTTTATTTTTATTGTTATTATTATTATTTAACTTTATGGAATAAAATGTATCCGCATGACGGCATTGTGAATGCACTTCGATGTCATATACTGGATCAATGTTAAGGCGGGAAATCTGGTACTACTGGATTTTGACTAAAAAGTTGTAAAGAAAGAAAATTCTTAAATTTTGCACAGTAATACATTGGGATAAGGTATCTTCAAAAATGTAAAAATTTTGTGGGGTCACCATGGTAAATTTTAAATTATGATATTTGGAAATTTTAGTCTCATAAGAGCCCATGTTAATTTTATTAATTATTTTCTCTTTTATCTGATGGTCATGAGTTCTAAAAAATTTATCATAGATAGCTGTTACTGTTAACTTTCAAATGGTATCATAAAGTTTGCAAGCTTTTTTTAAGATTTTGAATACAACCCTTAACATATTTCTCAGCATAGAACAAAATATATTTTAACTATGTAAAAATTTTCCCATAAATATGGGGAAAATATGGGGAAAAATATGTAAATATGGCACCATTGCCATAAAGATTGCACATGCCAAGATATAGAGCAGGTGCAGTGGGTGGCAAGAAATACATTGAAATGGCATTAACTCCCATTGTTATGCAAGTTTTTCATTTCCTACAGGTACATTATCAAGGCAAGTTTATCTCTCTCTCTCTCTCTCTCTCTCTCTCTCTCCCTCTCCCTCTCCCTCTCCCTCTCCCTCTCCCTCTCCCTCTCCCTCTCCCTCTCCCTCTCCCTCTCCCTCTCCCTCTCCCTCTCCCTCTCCCTCTCCCTCTCCCTCTCCCTCTCCCTCTCCCTCTCCCTCTCCCTCTCCCTCTCCCTCTCCCTCTCCCTCTCCCTCTCCCTCTCCCTCTCCCTCTCCCTCTCCCTCTCCCTCTCTCTCCCTCTCTAGGGTTTTAAAGCAAGATAGTTTCCAGTAAAGAAAAAAAAAAAACTTTTCGAGGCACTAGTTTTGCAAATATTCTTTTTGGGATCTAGCTATTCATACATTGTGCATTAAAGTTAAAAATTGAATTATATCATGCAAAACTTGTTGAAAACGTTTAAAAATATATATATATAGTAGAAAAAAAATGTGAGTCAATTTTTTCTCTTATATTACATGGCTCTCCAGCATACATCAAATTTTTTGTTGTTCAATTGAAATACTGCTTTATGTGCGAGCTAAAATAAAATTAGTAAATTGAGTAGAGCTGTAAATTTAAACCGAGCTGAACTCGAACTCGGTCCAACATTTTCGAGTATTCGGTTTACAAACAAAACAAATCGGGTTTCGAGCTTTTTCGAGTTTTCAGCTCGAAAACGAGCCAGCTTGAGTTGAGACCGTAAACGAGTTGTCAAAATACACGAGCTATTGAGTTAAAATCGGTCTAAAAACTTTTTTTTTTGTGCGATAATCGAGATGTTAAAAGAGTTTTGACAGGATGCCATTGTCCACACATCTCAAACAACAGTTAATAATAATGCTAATTGTGCTGCAGGCAAACTTGTTTAATTTAAATGCAAATAATAATAATTAAAACAAAAATCAAAATAAATGAAAAATAAAAAATATTAATATGGACATTGGTCTATATATGACTTCATGTTGGCATATTGCAAAATGCATAAAAATACCACTATATCAATGAATGCACATTGTCGTACCAAAATTTAAATATTTTAACATTACTAGATCATTTTAAAATAAAATTAGGCATTTATGTAAATCATTTTACAAAATTATCAATGAAATAAGAAGTAAATTTTTTTAAATCGAGCTCGAAAACTCGTATTTGGGCTCGAAAAACTCGTGTTCGAGCATTAGCCCGAAACTCGAGTTTTCGAGTTCTAGCTTGATTTTCGAGCTTTTGCTCGTTTTCAAGTTTTTAAGCTTGATTTCGAGCTGAAACCGAGTTTCGAGTCAAACCGGTTTAAAAGTTTTCAACTCGGTCTAAAGGATTTTCGAGTTTTTTACAGCTCTAGTAAATTGATAAGAATAACCGTAAAATTTAACAATTTACTTTAATGAGAGCATATATGCTAAGCAAATAGCATGATATTATTTTTACAATGAGAGAACTGCACAATGCATTATTTAAAAGAAATATTTACATCGAAAAATATTTTGTTTTACGATTATTTTAAGTTTTCTTCATCGATTATTATTGTAATGTATTTTCTTCTGCTGTAATTATGTAAAAAAAAAAAAAAAAAAAAAAAGAAGCAGTATAAGCAGTAAAAGCATAAAAAGTTCCACATTACCTTAACAATGAAATACATACAAATCAATTGTTTCCTAAAATATATATGTTTTTTATTTGTACAATATGTAGGGTGTATGGTGTATGCATACATGTTAAAGTCAATGCCATGTTGGGTAACTCAATATCATGAGCCACATAGAAAAAAGACCCACCCAGCCAGTTTTAAAATACTATACAATGTTTTTGAGAACATTTTTATGCTTTGAATAGGTTAAGTTTCAAGTGTACGAGAGAATTTATAACTAATGATAATTTTAAAAAAATACTCGAGGACGCAAAGAAAATAGCCAAAAATGAAGCTTGTCCTATGCTAAGCAATGTTGTACGTACATTACTCCAGTATGGTGTCAAAGTGCATTAAATATGACGTCATGCGCATACATCCTATTGAGACCTAGTGTTTATTAATGATTAATTATTAATAATAATATTAATCGATTAACTGTTAGGTAAATAGTTTTTTTTTTAGTTTAGTTTAAACTTATTTGCATATATAAAACATTAATTCAAATTTGCTTCTATTTATTTTATTTATTATTATTATTATTTTTTTTTTTTTGCCGAACACGTACAGTCGTAGGTAAAGGAAGTTTGAGCAGCTTAAATAATGAATGTTTATTAAAGTCAGTGGGATAAAAACTAATTATGTAATAGATAACATTTCCATGTAGTTTTATTGCGAGGTTGTATTGAGTATCCAGGGCTTAAAGTAGATCTGAAGTCTTACCGGAACGCAATCGTAAGATTATTTCACACCCCATTGGGGGGTCTGGGGGGCGCAGCCCCCCCAGTTGTCCGCCGCAGGTAAAATAAAGGTGCGTGGCACTCTTATTTTTCGCTTAATTTTAAGCTAAAAATTTGTTAGCTAGGTTGAAAAAATTAAAATAAAATTGCTTATAATTAGAGACCGGATTTTCAGGTGATCACCTTTTTGTTGCTATGAATAATATATTCCTTTTTTATAAGAATGTCCACGAACTAGCAACTTTCAAACCGTTTGAGATCAACTTTTTTTCTCACCTTTTTTTAGGGTTTTCACTTTTTTTCACCTTTTTTGTGCAAAAAAAATCACCTTTTTTATACTCTTTTTTACCAAAATTTTCACCTGAAAATCCGGTCTCTACTTATAATTAATTTAATTTTTAAATTATTTTGATTTTAATGAAAAAAATTGTATACAATTTTAATATAATAATATTAATATGTACTGTATTTTGAAACAACCTTTTTTCAAATTTAATTTAGGAAAACATATTACACAAGACAAGATTTTTTTTTATATTTTCAAAAGGTTACTGGTTAATATTAAAATTATGAGTGTGCAATGCCATATCATTTTCATTGATTATTTGATGAAAATATGCTGACTTATGAGTGAAATTTGAGAAACATTTTATTCTATTTATTTTTTAACATCGGTGCTCACAGAATTTATAGATTACTTTTTTAATAATCTATAAATTCAGCAAAAAATCATCGCTTTTAATTTTAAATTTATAAAATAAAGTGCTTATATAAAAAAAACAGGTTATAGAAAACCAATGGAAATATAAGTTTGATCCTGGTGATATTTCATGTCATCTCGCGATGGGTTCAGTAGATGTCTAAAAAAAACTAAACTAAAATATTTCACGAAAATCCAAATAAATTTCAATATATTTGTTTTACCTCAAATTTTTCTTACCGAAACTGCGTTCCGGCAGACAAATTCTTACCGGTACGGCGTACCGGTGCGTTCCGGTTTACTTTAAGCCCTATAAGTATCCTGTAATTTAGATAAATTTGTGGCCATTTCTGTCCTGCAGGTTGCCTAAAACATAAATTTTATGGCGGCAAAAGCACATAAAACAAAAATCTAATAAATTTGGAAGGTCACCATGCTAGAATTTAAATCATGATTTTTGAAAGTTTTAGTCCTATAAGAGCCCATGTTAAATTCAATAACTATTTTCTCTCTTATCTGATGGTCACGGGTTCTCAATTTTTTTTAAAGGTAGCTGTTACTTTTAACTTTTAAATGGCATGATAAAGTTTCAAAGTTTTATTTTTAGATATTGAGATACTAGCCGTCTATATACTGTACAACACTTAATAGCATTGTTTTAATTGTAATTGTAAGTAAATAATCGAAATAATTTTCAAAGTTCAGCCTCTCTCTCTCTCTCTCTCTCTCTCTCTCTCTCTCTCTCTCTCTCTCTCTCTCTCTCTCTCTCTCTGTCTGTCTGTCTGTCACTCCCTTTATCTCTCATCACTCTCATAAAAGCAAGTGTGACGACACGATAGCTGTAATCGGAGAAAATATAAATATACATATATAGTAAACTTGCTAGATTACCAAACCTGCGACAAATATATATACTAAATTAAGTAACATTCTATATGACGCTTAATTGCGGTGTAATTTACGTGTGTGATTTCGTTGAACTAAGTTCAACTAAATTTAGTTAAGTAAGTTAGCTAGGTTAGTATATTATATAGTATAAGTATTATAATAATAATATTAACAATACTAAATGTTTTTTATTTAGTGGCAACCAAAGTACAAAAAACGCACGTACATGTCCTCTCTTTTTTTTTTTTTTTTTTTTTGTTGTTTTTAAATTAAATGATTTCTTAAGATCTGAGGATTTTGTGTTTTTACATAAAATTATTTTCTCTCTTATTAATCATATTTTATTCACATATTTATTAAAGAAACTTATTCAACATTACTTAATTATATAATATATATTTTTTGGTCGTCTAATTTTTTTTAGCAAAATACTCATTTAATATTACATAAACACTTATTTATTTTTACCTAACACTTACTCAGACCAAATATAATTTATAACTACTATAAATATGGTTTGTTATTTTTATAAATAGCAATTATATTAGTTAAGTAAAGAAAGTTTAGTTAATATAGTATATTTGCTATAATAGTAAATTATATATTATAGGAATATTTTGCAATATAGGAACGGATTACAAGCCTATAAGATTGCTATAAGTATTTGGTCCCTTGAGTGTTTCAATATAGGGTGTACGCACTCAACGCCATGTTGCATCATTCAATAGCATGGAACGCATATAGAAATATTACTCATTTTCCTGGTTAAAAAAATTTTCTAAGCGATAATATTGAATTAATTGGTGCTGTTTATATGGTGAATTTGTATCAAGTATGTGCGATAAATAACAACAAACAATATCACAAAAAGTAGCTAAAAGGGAAGTTTGTCCTATGTTGATCAATGCTATTCATTACTCTAGTATGGCGTCCAAGCGCATGTAATTTGGCTTTTCCTTTGATAAAAGTCGTGTATATATTCATACAATATGTGTACAAATTCATATATGCACACAAACATCTATAACTTGGTTTTTATTTTTATTCATTCATTCATTAATTGATTTATTTTACATTTATGTTTTTAACTAACTGGTTAATTTTTTTTTCTTTCTTATATTATTATTTGAGATTAGTTTTTTATTTTCTTTTTCTTAGTGGTATCAAATATTTAGCGTACTATACGGTACTATAGTATAGAAACATATTTCGAGCACAATAGAAGAGATGATAAGTGATAACATATGAACTGCATGAAAAGGATAAATAACGTAATTTATGCTAAGTTTATGGTATTATAGCATCAATTAAGTTAAATTAGAACAACATAAATAAAATATACTATATACAACTTTACTGTAATGCATTTTTACATAATTATTATGCAGTATAGCATAAATTATGTTGTTTTGAACAAATTGTGCTCAAAATGAGCTAGCATAGTTTTATGTATATAGCGTATTTATTTTGTCCTTGTGTATACAAGAAATACTTTATGTCGCCATAGTGCAGCATAGGCATCTCATATTAAAATATCATAAGTACTGATAATGGTAGTGAATATTAAGTAGCACGACAACATTTGATATATCACCAAGCAAGTTTTCAGATCTAGTAACTTACTTGCGTATCATATAGATGAGTGATGTCGCCTTAGTGCAGCATAGGCAGCTCATATTAAAATATCAGGTTTTACTGACACTGAAAGTTAATATTAAGTTGCATGACAATATGTATTTAGTAATCAAGTTTTGACATCACTGATACCTCTCTACCCATAGCAAATGAATTTACGGAAAATTTTAATGTTAAACGCATAGAAATGATTGAACAAAAGACATGTCTATAATATCCTAACATATATTTGGTATAGGAGTCACAAATTTCTTAATTATTTCATTTTCAAAATATGCATATTTATGACGTCACAGCTCACTTTAAAACAGGCTGTCTTTGTTCTTAATTTTAAATTAAAAATCTTACAATGAGGAAATGAAAAATTAATAGAAAATAATTTCTGCAAATTTAATATTCGTAATGCAAATAATTTTTTCTGAAAATAAATTAAAAATATTGCAGCAGCAAAGATTTAACGACATTTTTTTTTCTGTGTGTGTGTGTGTGTGTGTGTGTGTGTGTGTGTGTGTGTGTGTGTGTGTGTGTGTGTGTGTGTGTGTGTGTGTGTGTGTGATTCACAATGTTTCACACGCTCGTGCAATACAACAAGCGCTCGTGTGTAGCAGCCACCAAATACATTTTTTTCTTCTACGTACGTACGTTACATTTTGGGTATATTTTTGGTCCAGCCAAGATCCTCATTTAGATCATTTAGATTATATTATAATATAATGATTTATATTTAATATTTACAAAATAAATAAAATAACAATAATTATAGAGCAATGCAAAATGACTGCATATTTCTAACTAGCTCAAGTTTTGTTTAATAAGTTTTTAATGGACCACTTACAATGAACGAAACGAACTATAGATATAAAATAATTTCAATATTCTTATTAATTCATTTGTTTTAGTAATATCATTTCCATTAACACGTAGCATCAATTAAAAACATTTCATTGCAAGTGGTCCAATGTTAATTTTTCAATAGAAAAAGTTATATTCACATGTTTGAAATTGTGACAAAATATTCATTCACTTATATATGTGAGTCAATAATTATTATAACTTTGTTCTGTTGTAGTTATAGTTTTTTTTTTTTTTTTTTTTTTTTTTTTTTTTTTTTTTTTTTTTTTTTTTGTAACTTGGCGCAGCCAAATGCTAAATAAATAAATGAATATGTAAATGACCATGATAATTTGAATAACAAGAAAGAGAGAGAGAGAGAGAGAGAGAGAGAGAGAGAGAGAGAGAGAGAGATAATACGCCATATTTTAAATAAAATAGTACAAGATGTCATTTAAAATTTATGATTTATGATGACTACTTTCCCTTACATTGGTTCAAAGTTCAAGTTTACCTTATTTTCTCTAGTGAGCACAATATTTTATTTTTTCATACGTTCAGTTGTATGTTTGTCTGTGTGCGGAAAACATTGCTTAAAATTTCATCATAGTCGTTATCGAAAATAGAATATTATCCGAAGGAAATGTTTGAATAGTTGACGTGTATTGTTGGTGCGGAAATAATACCAAGACCAGAAGAATAAGACCAGAAGGAAACATAAGCATTTATATTACAAAACACTTGATGTGACTTACATAAATAAATGTCTCAAAACCCGTAGCAGTGATCATAAAATTTTAATTTATGCAGACCGCACATCATTTTTTACTAATTTTTGCATGTTTCTGACGCCACAAACATGAATAATCACGCAAATGGTATACTTACACGTATTTTCACGCTCTCTCGTGAATGTTGATTTCACGAATGAAAGATGATTATAGATCGTTCTGCAAAGTCAGACTTCCGGCGCAACTTTTGTGTCGATATGTTCCTTTGTTATAACAGCTGCTTATGACTTCGTTACCTGTTTACTACGTTTATACATATGGTCGATCATTGTTATTTCTTCGTTTAGAACTTTGAACTTGATAAGAATGAAAGAAACTCCACACAAAACAGTTCCATGCTCTTAATGTGACTCAATTTTTGTCAATTTTGTTAGCTAAAAAAAAACAAGATCGACCAATGAATGTGTCGTATTTTGTTGGTCAGCCAATCACTGTTGTTGAGATTCACTTTATTTTACTGAACAAGCTAAGGTGTTCTCTCGGACAACATAAAAACTAAAGAAATATTTTTATATTTGATGTTATTGTGGAGGGCAATAAAAATATGGTTTTGTTCATATGTTTTTTAAATTCTTTGCTTTTGCTATATACACATTTTAGAAAATCTTGAAACCAATATCTATATTTGTTTTTTAGTAAAAGGAACTTTTTCAACACATGATGACATGGTTAAAAAAAAAAAAATGAAATTCAATAGCATTTTTACAAACACTGAATCATTTGCATACTTATTCGAATGAAATAGAAATTAATATTTTCAAATATAGAATTTAAAAAAAATGTGTATGATATCTTTTATAATTCTTTTCTACAGCAATTATATCAAAAGATCAATAAATTAAAGCACTAATTACAAATACTATGTCAATTACAGATAATATATATATATATATATATATATATATATATATATATATATATATATATATATATATATATATATATATATATAATGTACGATATAGAAAAAAGAACGCATCGAGTTTTATATTGTATAGAAAAATATGCTATGAGCTGCCGAAGTTTGGCGGGTTTGCATACTTTACATTAACTTAGCGGTGATAGCGAAGATATTTCCTATGCTAGCAATGTTAATTTCAATGACTTTGCAGGGCTCTACTGTCCTTAAAAATTATCGCATTTGGTAGCGACTTACACAAAAATTTAAAGCAACATCTAGTTAACCCAAGTCCACTGCTTGAAATTAATGTCGATGCAAAATAAATTTTTGATTAATTTTCTCCGAGAGCTCTATCAAAACTACAAACAAAGGAGTTGAGAGAAAGAAGCTGCAATATAAAAAAAAGTGAACAAAGAGCAGTTTTACAATAGAAGGGATTACCTGCTGCCTGACAACACGACCCCAATTATCTTCGCGTCAATGATTTTGATAATTTGCGAAGTAACAGTCACAGTGAATCAAATTTATTTTAAATGTTAATTTTATTAAAAATCATGCATATTACTTTTTTGATCGAAGTTCTAGCGAGATTTTGAACTGCCGTGACTTAAAAGTAATGAGTATTACGTAATATTTTTTATTTGAATATATTGCTTTAAAATGAAGCTAGAACTTCGATCAAAAAAGTAATATGCATGATTTTTAATAAAACTAACATTTAAAATAAATTTAGTTCACTGTGACTGGTACTTCGCAAATTATCAAAATCATTGACGCGAAGATAATTGGGGTCGTGTTGTCAGGCAGCAGGTAATCCCTTCTATTGTAAAACTGCTCTTTGTTCACTTTTTTTTATATTGCAGCTTCTTTCTCTCAACTCCTTTGTTTGTAGTTTTGATAGAGCTCTCGGAGAAAATTAATCAAAAATTTATTTTGCATCGACATTAATTTCAAGCAGTGGACTTGGGTTAACTAGATGTTGCTTTAATTTTTTGTGTAAATCGCTACCAAATGCGATAATTTTTAAGGACAGTAGAGCCCTGCAAAGTCATTGAAATTAACATTGCTAGCATAGGAAATATCTTCGCTAGCACCGTTAAGTTAATGTAAAGTATGCAAACCCGCCAAACTTCGGCAGCTCACCTCCATCTCCTTTATTATTCCATTCCTCTTTTATTAGTGATTCATACAAGTTTTAATTTTACAAGTATATAAAATAAACAAGTGATTTAATATAAATTACTTTATGCATTAAACCGATTTTGGGATAAAGTTAGGCAGAGTTACGATTTAGCCCGTACAAAATTTGATATCCAAATAGATGAAGTAAAAATAGGTAACGTAGACATAAGAGAGAGAGAGAGAGAGAGAGAGAGAGAGAGAGAGAAAATTATAAAACACAAACACACATATAAAAATGTCTCGATTTATTAATAATTATTTAATTATAGCAGAGGTTGCAAATTTTTTTATAAAATCATTTGCAAGATAATTTAAGATTAAAGAGCCATTCTGTAATCGTTTTTCTTCTCTTAAAGACAATTATTTGCTAGGTAAATAGTTCGTAATACAATAAAAAAAATTAATGCTAATATTTATTGAAATTACAATTCTTGTAGCAAATTTTAATGACAGTACGTAGCAAAAAAAAATAATAATAAAAATAATCCTTTTTGCAGCAAAAAAGAAAAATATTTAAAATTTATGGTGAAAAAAAAAAAAAGAAAAAAAGTGGACGTAGCTCTTTAATTATTTTATATAGAAAAATTAATATTTAGAATTTTTTTTTAAATAATGACCATTTAAAAATCGATCAAAACCGACTTAAAAATCGGGGACAACGCCCCCTTTTAAGAAATTTTGTTGACTCCGCCGGGGTCCCCTCCCCCACGTCCCAAGTTGCCTCTCTCCTAAGGTCAAAGTGTTCCGATTTTGCATCTAAATAATATGGGCAGCCTAGACTAATATAATCTTGGATAAAATAATTTAAAAATTTTTTTGATTACGATTTTTACCTTTATGTAATTAATTAGCATCAGTAATTACATAAAATAATGACCAGAGGAAACATAAATATTAGTGATTGATAGATTTATTGAGTGGCATGACATTAAAAATGTTGAACTACGTGACGATATACGTCAAAGACGTGACCTCCTATGGTACAACACAGGTTGCTTTTGTTTCTTGATCTGAAGTAGTTGTGGAGTGATGGAGAGCACTATACGTGAGGTTTGTCACTTGTTTTGTTGTATAGGGTGCATGATGTGCATGACGTCATAATGAATGCACTGCGATGCCATAATGCAGCAATAAATGACAATGCTCAGAATATAACGTTTTTTTTTTCTTGGGAAAGTTAATTTTCCTTTTTATTATTTATTTTTATTATCCTCACATACTTGAAAACCTATTTAATCCTCTGTTAACAACATCAATTGATGCTCTCAAACATAATGCCAAGTTTTTGTAAATTGGCAAAATGTGTCATTTTTCCATACCACCCCATGCTATTTAGTGCTCACATATGGCGTTGACTTTTATATGAATGCAACCACCCTATAGCTTGGTATGGAGGTCAAGGTTTGAGAGAGAGAGAGAGAGAGAGAGAGAGAGAGAGAGAGAGAGAGAGAGAACTGGTAACATACATTACATATTGTGTTTGCACAGTGGCGGTCCTACGAATTTTGGGCCCGGAGACAGAAATCTAATAGGTCCCCCTCTATATTTGCGCGAAGCGCCAATAGCCCGCCGCAGGCGCGAATCTTGTTTTACCACGTGACTATTTACAGGCAATTCTGTGTATAAATTCAGTATACTTGTCAGTGCAGATAGCTTTAAGAAAAAAATATAATAATATTCTTTTTATTTTATGATTTTTTTTTTTAACAATTGAATTTTAATTTAAAATGAAATATAAAAAAAGGTGTACAAAAATTCATAATAAAAAATAAATGATTTTTAATTACTTTGCAGATTTAGGCAAGATTAAGCGCATGCAAAAAATGTTTCCTTCATATTCTCAAAAAGCTAAATTTTAGTCTTTTTTTTCTTCTGTTAAAATTATTTTCAAATTTCCAAAACAAGTGGTTTGTAAACCCTGGTTTCTTGAAAAATAATAATAATAATAAAAAATGCACATATTCTATTTGAATAGCCAAAGTTGATCGTCATTATCATTTAAGGAGCACAGCAGAGTCAATTTGACGAATACAAATGGTTAAAATTTAGGAAGATCGAGCTATAGTGTTTATTTATCATTGAACAATTTTTTACCTACGCCAACCCAATGAGAAAGACTAATAAAGTTTTCAGGGTAAAATTTTATTTCAAATTCTAAAAGAAGACACAGTCCTGAATCGATTCATTTGCCAAATTGTAAATTTTAAGTTCATTAAGCATTTCTATTAAAAAAAATAATAACATCGAAAAATGTCAACACGCAATACCTCTATGTATGCGGGCATAGGAAAAGTTACCGTAACGTCAGTTTAAGAATTAAGAATTTAAAAAAGAATTAATACTCAATGAGCTCAAAACTTATAGAAATGTCCATATCTATCGACTTAGGACATTGCCCTCTTTTAGAATAAAAATGCAATAAAATAACACCCTGCAAATTTTTAAGTCTTCATTATAATTCTAGCTGTTTAGTAAGTATAGTTTATTTTACCTTTTTAAACCAGGGAGGCCCTTGTCTAAAAATATATGAAAATACTGAAGTATTATTACTAGTAAATTAAGGGATATTGTGTTTTATCTGCAGATTTATATTATGCTTTAGTTTTTTTTTTTTTTTTTTTTTTTTTTTTTTTTTTTTTTTTACATTATAAATTTGTTTAGATAATTTCTTTGCTAGGAATAATTTTACTAATGAAAATCATTAAATTGGTTCATTAACTTCTTTCTCTCTCTCTCTTCTTCCCATCCCTTAAGTTTTTTTTTTCTTTTTTTTTCTATTTTTATTTTAGATTATTTGTATTTTTTGTATGTAGGCCTCATCCTGGGCCCCCCAAACCTAGTGGGCCCGGGGATATCCGCCCCTCAATCACCCCTGTAGGATCGCCACTGAATTTTGCATTCATATAAAAGTCAACGCCATATGTGAGCACTAAATAACACTGTTGCATGCCCGATTAAAACTTTGCGCTATTTTTGAGAGCTTTTATTAAATAATATGTCCAAAAATGACATTTGTGCTATATAGGCTTAGAAATGTTATTCATTAATCCAGTATGGCGTCAAAGCGCACTCAGTATGACGTGATGTGCATACACTCTATAGACACATAATTATAAATAAGAAAGTATCGTTGCTTACATGAGATGCATATATTAATGAAGACTGCATGCTACTGTCAAGTAGAGACAACAAACCATCTTTGTGCTGGTGTGAAGCTTGTTTGTCTGCTCGTCTTTTGCAGACGATAATATAGTTAAAACAGAGCGTAGTGTTCTTGTATGATAGGTCATGTAATTAGTAATAGCGTGGCATAAGAATGGAATACTTATTTTACTCTATTAACTACCCACAACTCTGAAAAACTCTAACAACTACCCATAAGGTGGCGTAGTTTGCCTAGGTAGCACCAGGTATGAAACTTCATACAAGGTAAATCATAATCAAGAGGGGAAATTTCAAGCGACGAAGGATGTGAATTTTTTTTGTCCCTTCTACTTTTCCAGGTACATACTGTATTGTACCTGAGAGACCACGTGGGTCTGTTGACAATCACACCTTGTGTGACGTAGCCGAAATTCGAAGTTTTACGATGGAAACCGACTTTTTACGACATTAAAAGGGCGAATTATATCATTTTGATTTTAGCAAGAAAAATTATTTTTAGTGTCTAATATGCATCAATATTGTGTCTATGCATCAATATTAAAGTCGATGCCATGCATGTTATATCACTCAATAACATAAGTTACAAAGGAAAATGAATAATTTCGACAGTTTGAAAACACTAAACAATATTTTTGAGAGCATTATTTAAGCTGTTGATATAGGTTCAATTAGTAGAAGTAACCAAGAAGCCTTTCTTATGCTGAGCAATGTTATTCATTACTCCAGTATGGTTTCAGAACGCATTAAATATGACGTCTTGCGCATGCATTATTTATAAATTTAGTATTATAATTAAATGATATCAATGTAAACAATCAGATACGTAAGGGATTGCAGAATCAAAACCCTAATTTTCTATTCTTATTGGATTATTTGTGACACACCAGATTTTTTTTTTAAACTTCCTCTTTACAATTTAAATTGTCAACATCGACAGTTAAGACACTATTGCAATGAAAATAAATTAAGCTTTTTAGTGGAAATGAACCAACTAAAAAACTTCATTGAAATATTAAAATATTTTAAACACTTTTTTCTTTTTCTAAAAACGAGCAACATGCTGGCAAAGTAGTCACTTGATGAGAATTTTAACAGAGAGAGTGTGTGTGTTTGTGTGTGTGTGTGTGTGTGTCTGTGTGTGTGTGTGTGTGTGTGTGTGTGTGTGTGTGTGTGTGTGTGTATGTGAGAGAGAGAGAGAGAGAGAGAGATCCATTATCCTTACTTGTGTACAATTTAATAAATAATAAATACAATTTAATATTTATAGTAAATCTTATGCATTGTTACAAATAAGTTTATAATGAGTAATGAATAAATATATTATTCATTGCATATATTATACATATTATATTATATATTATAATATGTTATTTTGTGTATATTATTGTCCGTGCATATTTCAGTCAACAGTGCATGCTGGTATTGATGCTGGAAATGAGACAACCAACGATCGTAGTGTTTGTATGTGACTGCACGTATCTAGTGTATAGACTAAACACGTATATGTAAGTCGTATAACATTCTTTACTGTATGACTCATTTGTCTTACATTGCTTTGGCTTGACTATACTGCTGTCTATAGTACTTCACAATTCACATAAGAATCTTGTATACATTATACACCTACAACTTAGTGATATGAATCGTATAGGGTAGTTGCGTTCATATTAAAGTCAACGCTATATGTGACCACTTAATAACATGGGCCGGTATGAACAAATAATACATTTTGCCAATTTAATTTTTATTAATAATATAATAATATAATAATAATAATAATTGATTATTATTAAGAGGCCAAAAAAGGTACTTACATACCCACTTACATGGTCCTCTGACTGTTCTTTAACAATAATCACTTGTCAGAGTGTTTCATTATTTTGATTATCCATAATACATATAATTATCAGTCTTCAAATAGCATTTATCAAAATACATCTTAACGTAACATATTCTTACTGAAAAATAATAAGTACATTATCATTTACTTTTTCACATATTCAGAATTTAATGAAACTCAAAAACACAATTTATATAAAATATGATATTATTTAGACTTATTCATTAATAAATTTACACTAATTTATTTAGTATAGCAAAAATACAATTTTTATAATGAAAAATCGCGATAGTTCCGCCATTAATAGTATCATTTATATCTATAATAATTTATTATCCTTTTATTTATGAAAAGTAAATTTACAGTGTTAAGATTCATTATTAATATTTTTATATTATTTTTATAGAATTTTCTTTTCAGATTTTATAACAAATAAGCCTTTTAATATTTTTTAAGAAACATTTTAAGCATTGATGCTGTTAGCAGGTTGGATTTGTTGTTAGAATATGCCAGACTAATAAACATAACAAAAACTGTCATTACTAAACCACTGTAAGTAACGTAAAGCACTTCATTTTGTTACAGGTGGTTAGGTAAAAGCGCTCCTATAGGGTGTACATGTTTAAGTCGACGCCATGTTGGATTACTCAATAACATGGACAGCATAGGAAAATAACTGCTTTTGACAGTATGAAAATACTATGTAATATTTTTGAGAGCATTGATGCTGTTAATAGGTTAAATTCGTATCTCAAGTATGTAAGAAAAATTATACCAATAAAAAAATTAACCGATTCTGCTAAGAAAATAGCCAAAAAAAAAAAAAAAAAAAAATTGTCCTAAACTGAGCAATGTTGTTCACTAGTCCAGTATTGCATTCAAGCGCACTTAATATGACGTCATGCGGATACACCCTATACTATTTTCCTGCATTGCGTAATCATCGCATGATTTCTGTGCATTAAAAAAAAAAGAAAAATTAACATAACATATTTTCAGCTTATAGAAAATTGAGCAATAATTTAATTCAGCTTTCTATACTATACAATAAATTTTCAGACAGTAAATAAAGCTTTAACTATCATTAGTGGAAGAAATAAAAACTTAATAAAAACTCATTTCTCTAAGTTGTAATGTTATCAATAAAAATATTTCTATTTAAAAATTAATTAAAATTTGCAGCTGCAAAGATTTAACTTTTTTTTTCCTTGTGTAATTCACAAAACTTTCCCATGCTCGTGAAATACAAGCGTGTGTGTACTGCGTAGCAGCCACCTCGTGTGCATCATTTCACGTATACGATATTGTATAAGTCATACTTGTAATAATGTAATTAATGTCCATACAACATAACCGTTGCTTCTTCTTCTTCTTCTTCTACTTTTTTTTTTTTTTTTTTTTTTTTTTTTTTTTTTTTTTGAAAAAACTACTTCACTGATTTTGAAAAATTTAAATGAGTAATGCTAGACATACTTTTACGTGTTTTAAGCCAAAGATATTTATTAATAATTTTTTAAACCGATAACATTTATCCTTTGGTGTACACAAAGTACATAATTAGTTCATTACAATTAAAGTAAAAAAATATATGTATAATATAATTTTATTTCTTTTCTCTCTCTCTCTCTCTCTCTCTCTCTCTCTCTCTCTCTCTCTCTCTCTCTCTCTCTCTCTCTCTCTCTTACACACACTCTCGAAATGACAGGATTACGCACAAATTTAAATTTTACATCTTTAGGTTAATATCATACAACAGCTGTTCATTTGGAATCATTAAATTTTCATTTCTTTTCAAATTATTTAGACACACATTGAGAAAGAGGTTTATTATATAGAGCAATAAACAACATTGCTCAGCATAGAACGTTCTTTTTTCTTTGGGGGGGGGGGGGGAGCGGGGGGGGGGGGAATTAATTTGGTGTTTTATCTTTTCTTTTTTTTCATATACTTGCAAACCTAATTAATCCTCTTTTTACAACATCAATGCTAGCAATGCTATTTTTTTATACTGGCCCCTGTTATATAGTGTTATTTAGTGCTCACATATGGCGTCGACTTTTTTTATAAATGTAACCACCCTATAGCTTGGTATGGAGATCAAGGTTAGAGAGAGAGAGACTGGTAACATACATTACATAAGGTGCTTGCATTCATATAAAAGTCAACGCCATATGTGAGCACCAAATAACATGTATTGCATGACGTGTCAGTGTAGAACATTGCATTGTGTCAGTTTCACAAAACTTCGCACCATTTTTGAGAGCTTTTATTAAATAATATGTCCAAATATATATGCAGAATATATATTATGTAGAAAAGTTAATCACGAATCAAGTATGGCTTCAATGCGCACTCAGTATGACGTGATGCGCATACACCCTATAGACACATAATTATTAGAGCTGTAAATTTAAACCGAGCTGAACTCGGTCCAACATTTTCGAGTATTCGGTTTAGATGAACCAAACAAACCGGGTTTGAAGCTTTTTTTTTCGAGTTTTCAGCTCGAAAACGAGCCAGCTCGAGTTGAGACCGCAAACGAGTCGTCAAAGTACACGAGCTATTGAGTTGAAATCAGTCAAATTTTTTTTTTTTTTTTTTTTTTTTTTTTTTTTTTTTTACGATAATCGAGATGTTGAAAGAGTTTTGACAGGATGCCATTGTCCACAAATCTCAAACAACAGTTAATAATAATGCTAATTGTGCTGCAAGCAAAATTGTTTAATTTAAATGGAAATAATAAGAATAAAAACTAAAATTTACAATAAATAAAAAATATTAAGATGGACATTAGTCTATATAACTTCATGTTGGCATATTGCAAAATGTATAAAAAATACCATTATATCAATGAATGCACATTGTCGTTCCAAATTTTAAATATTTTAACATTACTAGATAATTTTAAAATAAAATTAGGCATTTATGTACATTAATTTACGAACTTATCATTGAAATAAGAAGATTTTTTTTTTTAAATCGATCTTTTGTATTTGGGCTTGAAAAACTCGTGTTCGAGCTTTAGCCCGAACCTCGAGTTTTCGAGTTTTAGCTTGATTTTCGAGCTGAAACCAAGTTTCGAGTTAAACCGGTCTAAAAGTTTTCAACTCGGTCTAAAGGATTTTCGAGTTTTTTACAGCTCAAATAATTATAAATAAGAAAGTGTATCGTTGCTTACCTGAGATGCATATATTAATGAACACTGCATGCTACTGTCAACTTAAGACAACAAACCATCTTTGTGTGCTGGTGTGAAGCTTGTTTGTCTGCTCGTCTTCTGCAGACGATAATAGAGTTAAAACAGAGCGTATAGTATGTTTTTATGATAGATGCATGTAATTAGTAATAGCGTGGCATAAGAATGGAATAATTATTTTATTCTATAAACTACCAACAACTCTTGAGCTAGCTTAGAAATTTTTCCTATGTTAAAAACATCTGATCATGACGTTATTACCTGTTTCCTAAGTTTATTATCCTTTATTTTCTGTTCCCTTACATGTTCCAGTCTCTCTCTCTCTCTCTCTCTCTCTCTCTCTCCTCTCTCTCTCTCTCTCTCTCTCTCTCTCTCTCTCTCTCTCTCTTCAATTCTTGAAAGAAAAAAACAACTAAATGTACATACGACCACTATTAGAATTTTTACTATTCAAAAACTAACGCTAAATTTGCAATGTCATTCTTATGAGAAAGAAGCGCGCTGGATTTTAATAGTAAAATATTTTCGCGGTCCTATATGTACTAAAGTGTTTTTACCAATAAATGTTTTAAAATTTAATCCCCAGCAATACAAATCATTGTCAGTACTGACAACTCAAAACAAATATTATTTAAAAACTAAAAACATATTTAAGATGACATTTGCGTAAGTTACACAATTTTTTATATATTTTTTTGATCGGTTATGTAATATATCAAGCCAAACAGCCCCAAAGACCTTCCGTAGACCTATGGCAGCCCCTTGAGCAAGATATGCCAACCGCTAAAAGATTCTCTATAGTATACCCGCACCTATGACGTAAAAGATACGGGAAAATTGCATATCTCGCAGGATGATCACGAGTTTGCGGGGCTACGGAAGGGCTTTGGGTCAACATATGTGAGTTTATGAACAGATCCTCTCATTATCTGACAATAAAGAAGCCATATTGTAACCCCTAAACTTACTCTTTACAATTTAAATTGTTAACATTGACAAATAAAAACTATTGGAATGAAAATAAATTAAGCTTTTAAGTTGAAATGAACCAACTAAAAAACTTAATTGAAATATTAAAATATTTTCAACACCTTTTTTTAGTTTTTTTTTTCTTTTTCCAAAAATGAAGAACATGTGGTTAAAGTAGTCACTTGATGAGAATTTGAACAGAGAGAGTGAGAGTGAGAGTAACGGAGAGATAGATAGAGAGAGAGAGAGAGAGAGAGAGAGAGAGAGAGAGAGAGAGAGAGAGAGAGAGAGAGAGAGAGAGAGAGAGAGAGAGAGAGAGAGAGAGAGGGAGTAAGAGATTCTTTAGTTTGTGAACAATTTAATGGAATACACCAGAGAAAAACATATGCATTTATATCACAAAACACGTGATGGGACGTACATAAATAACATTAGCTTGTCTCAAAACCCAACAGTAGCCCCGTAGCAGTGATCAGAAATTTCGATTTATGCAACCCGCACAACATTTTCATGTTAATGTCTGCATGTTTCTGACGTCATAAACATGAATAGTCACTTAAATTGCATACTTTACAGTAATTTCACGCTCTCTCGTGGGTCTGCATTAACATTCTGGTAAAAATTGTGCACAGTTTTGAAGATCGCATTTCGTGTTTATTCATTAAAAAGCACATGTTGTTTTATGTGATCTATATGGCTTTAAAAATAACGTATTAAATTTAATAGTTTTATAGTAAATATATTATGCATTGTTACAAATAAGTTTGTAATGAGTAATGAACAAATATAAAAATTAGCTACTACAGTTAGTTTGTCTATATTCTTGTCCGTGCGTATTTCAGTCAACAGTGCATGCTGGTATTGCTGCTGGAAATAAGACAACAAAAGATCTTTGTGTTTGTATGTGACTGCACGTATCTAGTGTATAGACTAAACACGTATATGTATGTCGTATAACATTCTTTACTGTATGACTCATTTGTCTTACATTGCTTTGGCTTGACTATACCGGTGTCTATAGTACTTCACATAAGTCTCTACACTAAACACCTACGACTTAGTGATATGCATCATATAGGGTTGTTGCGTTCATATTAAAGTCAACGCCATATTATGTGACCACTTAATAACATGGGTCGGTATGAAAATATAATACATTTTGCTAGTTTAATTTTTTTTAAAGCATTGATGCTGTTAGCAGGTTGGATTTGTTGTTAGAGTATGAGAGACAAATAAGTATAACATAAAGTCATTACTAAACCATGGCACTGTAAGTGGCGTAAAGCACTGGAGTTTATCTCAAGAGGTCATTGCTAGGTAAAAGCGCTCCTATACTATTTTTCTTGCATGGCCTATTCATCGCATGATTTCTGTGCTCAAAAAAAAAAAAAAAAAAAATTGAAAATGAAAATAATGATAATAAAAAAAAAAAAAAAAGGATAATTAATATAACTTAATTTCAGCTCAAAGAAAATCGAACATTATTTTCAACTATTAGCGTCCATCATTTTTCTATACTCAAAAATTGTTAAGATAGAGAGACAAAACATAAATTTAAGAATTATTTCAGATGTAACTTTTCAGTACAAACCAATAACTTGTTTGATACAAGTTTAAACAGTAACTCGTCAGTATATGTAACGTTATTTCTTCAGCGGTAAACAGTTAACTCTTTAGATCTCATAAAACTTTGTATAATAGTATCTCACAAATTTATTATAAGAAAAGTCTAAATACTTTCTTTTTAGTTAATTTGTTCCGTGCAGAGCATAGATCGTGCACATCAATCTCGCTCGCGGTATGATACTTTTTTGTGACTTTTGCGTCGCAATGTAATTGGCAGCCGCAATTCTCACTGCTCAATATATGTACTGTGGAAGGAAAGCAATTGCAACTCAACATTAATTTATTATATATTAATACAAGATTTATTAGACAGTTAATAAAGTTTTTATATCATTAGTGGAAGAAATGACAACTAAATATAAACTTTCTTCTCTAAGTTTAATTTTGTCACTAAAAATATTTCTATTTAAAAAATAAATAAATTTTGCAGCTACAAAGATTTAACTTTTTTTTTTTTTTTTTTATTCACAAAATTATCCACGCTCGTCTAATACAAGCGCATCTGAGTAGCAGCCACCTCGTCTGCATCATTTCACCTATACACAATATTGTATTAGTAATACTTAAGTAATAATGTAATTAATGTCCATACAACATAACCGTCGCTACTTTTTTTTTTTTTATCATTTTTTTTTTTTTTTTTGAGAAAGCTGGTTTACTGATTTTGAAAAATGTTAATGAGAAATGCTAGACATACTGTTACGTGTTTTAACCCATAGAAATTTATTCATAGTTTTTTAAACCAATAACCTTCATTCTTTGCTGCTACACAAAGTACATAATGAGTTCAGTACAATTAAAGTAAAAAAAAAAAAATAAAAAAAAAATAAAATTGTCATATAATTTAATTTATTCTCTCTCTCTCTCTCTCAATAACAGGCTTACACGCATATTTAAATCTTACATCTTTAGGTTAATACCATACAACAGTTGTTCATTTGGATTGATAATATATTTATGTCTTTTCAAATATTGAGACACACATTGAGAAAGAGGTTTATATTATATAGAGCGTAGAGTGATCAGTATAGTTCTTATTTAGTTTTAGTGTCAGTTTGTAGATTACGTCAAAGTATATGTAAGGTGTGTTGTTACTGGTCGTTTGTGTGTGTGTGTGTGTGTGTGTGTTTGTGTGTGCGTGTGTGTGCGTGTGTGTGTGTGTGTGTGTGCATGTATGTGTGTGTGTGTGTGTGTGTGTGTGTGTGTGTGTGTGTGTGCATGTGTGTGTGTGTGTGTGTGTGAGCTTCAAAAAATTACTATATGGCAGGTACATGAATCCAATATTTTGCAATAAATAGACAAGAACCAGTATTGACGTACTACAATAATACCTGATGCAGGTAAAATATTCTACAACAAAGGTGTGGCTCACTTTCAGTAGGTGACATTGTAACTTATTACAAGAGAGAGAGAGAGAGAGAGAGAGAGAGAGAGAGAGAGAGAGAGAGAGAGAGAGAGAGAGAGAGAGGATGAACAGATCCTGGCTGCATGGATGAAAATCCTAAGCCAACCTAAACAGAACAGAAGAAGAGAGGATGATACATTTTTGTTATTCATATAGGAATTTTATACATCATTGTAATAAAAATTACAGTGTGTTACAGTATAATATGCAATAACTACAAAAATTAGGAATTGCATTTATTTTAAATTGTATCAATGTAGGTCTTTTATAATAATATGATTGTTTGTTTCACGCAAATGTTCATTAAATATTCAGGCTAATTGCATGATTGATAATATTATCAAGCCCTATTGTGAAGCCACGTTTACATGCAGTTATAAACTGTCATATTATTCTGAATTCAAATAATAATAAGTTCCTGAAAATTTTCCAATTAAGGCGTAGAACACCTTGAACAAAAAATATGTCAAGTTGATTTGGCCGCAATTATTAATTTATGTCCCGTTCACAAAAAAAAAAAAAAAAAAAAAAAAAAAAAACTGCGACTTTGTGACGTCACTATTTACTAGTCCACGCGCGTAGTAATGGGCGAGCTGTAACGTCATTAACCCGCAGCTGCCATGTTGTGAATGGAAAATAATATATAAATCAATGACTCCCGGCCAAATTCAACGTTGACGTTTAGGTATGTTAGGATATAAGACAAGTGTTTTTGTTCTAGGTTTAACAATATAAAATCACGTCATTTATGCTGTATTTATGCTATTATAGCATAAATTATGCTAAATTAGAACAACATAAATAATTATGCTGTTAACATATTATTTTTGTAATATAGCCCATATTATGCTATATGCTATAGTTAACAATTTGTCCTGAAAATGATCAACCATAACTGTTACGTATTTATTATAATATTAAAAACGAGCTAGAATTGGTATCTATCCCTCAAAGAATAACTTAGAAATTACATTTTTAGTGTTTAATGTGATATGAAGTATGGTAGAGAGACTAGTTTTCCGCACCCCCCCCCCCCCTAGTATTCAGCAGGTAAAACTAAAAAACGATATCTAAACAAATCCATTTTTATCTATAGGATGTTAGTTTCAGTTTTAACTACTAGCGACAACTTAAAGCAATTCTTTCTATCTTAATTGTGCACTTTGAATTGTATACTTTACGAAATCTTAAAAAATATAATAATAAAACAATATATGTTTTTATTTAGGGTGGTTTCATTCATGTTAAAGTCGACGTCATAAGTGAGTACTAAATAACATTGGCCGGTATAGGAAAATGGCACATTTTGCCAGTTTAAAAATACTTCGCAATTTTTTTTGAGAGCATTGATGCTGTTAACATGTTGAATTAGTTATTCAATTATGCAAAAAAATTAATAATAACCCAAAATAATAGCTAATTTTTAAAAGAAAATAGCCAAAAACTACGTTTGTCCTATGCTGAGCAATGTTATTCATTCCTCAAGAAGAGCATCGAAAAGCACTCAGAATGACGTCATGCACACACACCCTATATTTAAGAAAAAAAAATGTTAATGATGAAATGGGCTTTAACAAAATATGAAGTAGTTATTTCTTTTTCATGATAAGAAAATTAATACATATCGTCGTGGCCGCGCCCAAAGGGCGTACTTGCATTTCAAGGTCGTCTTACAAAAGGCCTACTTGAATTTATGTCCAGTACAACAAAGAGCGTACTTGCATTTTCGTCCAGTACAAGAAAGGGCGTACTTGCACTCGGTTTTACATGTTATGCTTATGGCGGATGCGCGCGCAGAATCGAAATTAGCCAAATGCAAGTACGCCTTTTGCGTAAAAGTAGCCAAATGCAAATACGCCCTTTGGGCGCGGCCACGACAATATATAAAAATAAGATAATATTAAAAAAAGATGAACAATAAAATGTAATTTAAATTACAATAATAGGAAAAAAATTGTAATATATCTGGTAATTAAATAATCAAACCAAGTTGAAGTGAGAAAATGTCAAATTTGAGCACGAAGTATAATTATGTGCATCCACACTTCTGTAGGTCAATAATATTCAAAATCATAAATTATGCATTCATGATGAAAATAAAAACTAAAAGCTTAAAGCAATGTCCCACAATGCCAAAGTTCAGACGTTAGTGAAGCCACCGCTTTAGTCCCGATCTACACCGACACTACACGATCTACACCGAGACGCTCCCTTAGTCACGTGACTAGCAAACTGTGACTCAGCTTTGTTATGTGAGCACGGGTGTCACGTGATGTTGCAAACCTCACATCTTCAAGCTCCAGCACCTCAAGTCAGCCTCCACTTGGCTTGGTTTAGACTACTGCTTACTATAGGGTGACCAAGAGGAGGCCACACGTGGACATCATGACGTCATCAACGGCCAAGGTTACAGGCGACAGAACAGAGCAGTTTTGTGTCGCTCGCAAAACATCGTGCCGTGCGTTATAATCAAAGACACGATTAAGTACGCAATGGAGGTTATCGGTTTAGAGCTCGGGGTGACGCGGGGAAAGCTAAGGGTCCCCTGATTTAACATTACGCTTATGGGGAAAAACAATTTTTTGGGCAATTTTTGAGAAAACTACTCCACCGATTTCGGAGAAATTTATATGAGAAATACTAGTCATACTTCTACGTGTTTTAAGCTATAGAAATTTTTTAAGAATTTTTTAAAACGATAACCTCCATTAGGCCGTATGTACACTTAATTAACGTAGAGCTATAAAGACTTTGCTGCTTTCAATAGCTTTGTATACAGGCTGTATCTACGCTGCTCACACCTGACCAGATATTTTTTATCATTTGTTATAGGGTGTATGTGGATGACGTCATATTTAATGCGCTTGGAGTAGTGAACAACATTGCTCAACATAAGACAAACTTTGTTTAATGCAATTTTCTTTGGGAAATCGGTCAATTTTTTTTATTGTTATTTTTCTCACATACTTGAGATACTAAATCAACATATTTACAGCATCAATGCTCTCAAAAATATTGCATAGTGTTTTTAAACTGGCAAAATGAGCTATTGTCCTATGCCACCTATGTTATTGAGTTATCCACCATGGCCTTGACTTAAACATGAATGCATACACCCTATAGGATGGCCAAGAAGAGGCCCACACGTGTACATCATGACGTCATCAGCGGCCAAGGTTACAGTCGACAGTACAGAGCAGTTTTGTGTCGCTCGCAAAATATAAGGAGACAAATAGTGCGTTATAATGAAAGACACGCTTAAGTACGCAATTAAGCCGTATGTACAACGTGGAGCTGTATCTAACATCAAAGACTTTGCCGCTTTCAATAGCTTTGTATACAGGTTGTGTATCTACGCTGCTCATCACCTGACCGGATAGTTTTATTATTATTTGCTATAGGATGTATGAGGATGACGTCATATTTAATTCGCTTGGAGGCCATACTGGAGTAGTGAACAACATTGCTCAAAGGACAAACTTTACTTAATGCAATTTTCTTTGGGAAATCAGCTAATTTTTGGTTATTTTTATTTTTCTCACATACTTGAGATACTAATTCAACATATTTACAGCATCAATGCTCTCAAAAATATTGCACTGTGTTTTTAACTGACAAAATGAGTAATTTTCCTATGCCACCCATGCATTTAAGGTTACATTTTAATTTTGCCATTATTTCTTGTAGAGAAAGAGAGAGAGAGAGAGGCTATATTATTTATATATAAATAATATATTAAATATTTTATTTTCATTTAAATATTATTATTTTGTGACAGCATATTATACCTTGTGGCTGATATAAAATATAAAAAGTTTTAAAGTAATGACACTCACGGAAATAATAAATAACGTAATTTATGCTGTATTTATGTCATTATAGCATAAATTATGTTAAATTAGAACAATATAAATAATTATGCTGTATAAGATAATATTCACGCAATATAGCATAAATTATGCTGTATTGAACAAATTGTGTAAAAATGAGCCATCATGATAATTATTTAATTTGGTCAGTGCTGATAAAAATAACTTATTTTCAACCACATTTAACTATATTTCATTCTGATTGCATTTATTATTTTCCCTCGGCACAGCCTATAATAAATTATATTGTAAACCATTGTTTCCCCCACGCTAAAATAGCAACGTTTCTGCAGCATGAACATAAGTTACTTAACAACACACAGTATTTGCGACAGGGACAATTTGTGCCAATGGACTATTCGCTCCAGCGGACAATGCGTTACAGCGTACAGGGAATCATATAACATAATAGTTTACTGCTGCATCTTGCAATTTATCTATTAAAATAATAATAATAATCTATAATAACAAAAGAAAAAAAAAAGAGAAAATACATATTTATATAGCAAATATAATATTAAATATAGTTTACTGCATCTTGCAGTTTATCTAATAAAATAATTAAGAGACAAATTTCAATAAATAATTTAACTATTTTTTAAAATATAAATAAAGCTGCATACATCTTGCAATGTATCTTATAAACAATAAATAAAAAAATCTAGCAATTAACTATATTTGAACAGAATTGAAGAAAGAAAAATGACATTTTATTTATATATCAAAGAAAGAAAAATGATATTTCCCGTATTCTGGACAATGCATTAGGCATCACAAACATGGCGACCAAGCGCAAGGATGAGCAACGGGTTTAGTTCAGTATAGTCACAAATAATCCCATCGTAAATTGTCCACGGTTGCAAATCGTCCGTTGTAGCAAAGTGTCCAGTGGCGAATTGTCCAGTCGCCAACCATCCAGTAGCGAATTATCCTGTCTCGAATTGTCTGTCACGAATTGTCCTTGTAACGAATCGCCCGGTTACCGATTTGATATATTTTTATTCGTTAAATTTTTTTAAAAACATCAGCAGTGTAATAAAATTAACACATACATAATATTATATTCTAAATGTAAAAGTTAATTTTTCAGAGCTTCACATAAATCACATTTATTTTATACAAAATAGCATTAAAACAAGAGCAATCTCTTCAGTTCAACGCTACAATTAGCCATTTCATTAATAATCAATTCCTTGTCCAAATGGCAAGTTATTCGTCTTTCTTAATACATTAAAATTAAGGAGTTTAAATTTATTTGTAAGAATGAAGAGCAAAGCTTTTTTTTTTTTTTTTTTTTTTACAAATTTAACAATTTAAGGGAGTAGGGTACTGACGTCGGCCATAAGACTCAAACTTTTCTCGTCAAAAAAAAATCTGAAATTTTGCACAATGATACTTCAGTTTGCAAGAATTTCAAATATATACAAATTTTGGGGAGTCACTGTGCAAATTGATTTTATATGATTTTTTTAAAATTTTAAGCCCATAAGGCTCAATTGTAATTTCAATAATTTTTTTCATTTTTTCGGGACGGTCAAACATCATGAAATTTTATCACGGCTAGATATGATGACCCTTAGCCACACCAAATTAAGACCCAAAAAACTTCTAGTTTTTGAGATATAAGGTCAGTAACCTGTATTCCCTTAAAACACAGTTTCAAATGTTACTTGCGTGCATTTTCAATTTACGGCGGAAAAACTTGATTTTTTTTTTAGTTATGCTGTATGTATACATTATGCAGAAAATGATTCAGCATAATTATAATGTTTGTATGTTTATCCGTATATCTCTGTTTGAATGTAAGTGTGTGTGTGTTCGTGTGTGGCTCTGCCTCTATGTGTGTTTGTTTCTTAGAAAAACGAGACATTGCACTTTGACAGTACTGCGGAGTAACGAATAACTTTGCTCAGCCTAGGACAGATGTTGCATTCTATCTTTAAAATACTTTTTTCCTTGGGACTTTAGTAATAAATGTTTCTTACTGACGTACCGTGGCACCAATCAGAGGCGCGCTGGAAAGACGGCATGGGATCTCTATAATATTACATACGACATACACGACTTTTTTTCTTTTGTTGTGAAACACTGCACCATTGCCGGAAATGTTTCAATGTGGAATAGAAGACATACTTTAACGTGTTTTTATGAAACACTAAATGATATGTAAATTATTTCATTATGCAGAAAGTAGCATTTCGATGTTGCAGCGACTAATATGTATATCATGTTTTACTGTCACAAGCAATATGTGTAAGTCAAGAGCCAGCTACATTACATTCGGAAACGACATAAACATTTTGCTTCCCGCATAAAAAAAAACGAGTTACACATTTTGCTTCCACTGATAAGAAAAAAAAAAGAAAAAAGAAAAATACTCATTTATTATTATAATTGTGCTCAAAAACACCGATTTTTGTATACTCGACTCAAAATAGCTGAGTTACTTGCTATCCGACCTTTTACGGTATCGCCCAGCCGCCCCCCTTCTCCTCAAATGTGACAATGGGCGATACTTTAGGCATGCCCGATTTAAATCGACTGAGGTTTTTTGAGTCAAGTATATGTTTGCATTGTTGTGTCAATAATGAGAAACGTCGTCAATTTGAAGTGCAGCTTGACTTGTCGTACTGCAGATAGTTTGCCTATCACTTGGTAACAGATAACAACATGTCCCTATTCATTTCAAACCAAACTTGTTGCACATGTAATTCCAAGTTGCGCTTCGTGACGTCACCTCAAAGTTTGGTATCCTGCATGATATGCAACTTTTTTAATACATATGCGGAGCAGTTTGCATATCTCCACCTTTCGCAGGCGCTGCCTCGGGGCATAGCAAAATATGATAAAGTCATTCCGCCAAACTGCTATCGAGCACGTTCACCTCTCCCTGAGCTTGCGCCGCAAATAATATAGATATACTCCAGCTGGTTACAAGCTGTCAAGCTGTATAGAAAATCAACGGCACCTGTAAACCAATTTTTATTTTTACCAGAAGATAATGCCAAGGCCCATATAAGCCAGAATTTAATTGTGTAATAAATACTATCTAATACAGAGTGTATTATTTAAATATTTATTTTTTATGGGGTTAAAAACAAATAAAATAGAAATATTTTTTGCACCCTGTATTGATCATATTTTATCTTTTTATTTCGATAACTTGTATTAAAAATTTAAAAAGAAACCTTGCAAACTGAATGGTGACAATTAAAAGTTAATAGTAACAGCTACCTATGATAAATATTTCAGAACTTGTGACACTCAGATAAGAGAGGAAATAATTACTGAAATTCAAATTAACATAGGCTCCGATGGGACTAAAACCAATAAAATAATGTTCTTTTGAGGGATAAAAAACTTTAATAATATAGCTAAATTTAAAAATGTGTATTCTGTGTAAGATATTTTGTAAAAAGTTCAAGATTCTACGTAAATTATGCTCTCTCTCTCTCTCTCTCTCTCTCTCTCTCTCTCTCTCTCTCTCTCTCTCTCTCTCTCTTAGTCCGAAGTAAAATCATTTCGTAAAGTAATTTTCCCATATTTAAGAATTGACCGTGAATTATAATATAAAAACTAGAGCTGTAAATTTAAACTGGTTCAAAATCTTCAGGATTTTTTTTTGTTTTTGAGCGAGTATTCCGTTAGCTTCCTTGAGCTCGCATAATAATAACCTAGTTAATTTTGTACACGCCAAGCATTAATTCCGTGAAAACTGCTGCCTTTGTGTCAATTTAGCCAAAAATATGTCAATTTTGTTAAAAAAAATCTGTTGTCCAACATAATATATTAATGCAATTTAACATAGTTATTATGCAGTATAGCATAGATTATGCTGTGTTTAACAATTTTACTGAAAAATAAAGTAACATAATTCTGACGTACGTACATATTTTTGTTCATGATTTTTCAATATTAATGTTACTTTAATTTTGGCATGCAATTTTGTGATGACGTTCAACTTGTTATGACATGCAAGCCAGTTGATGTCGCACTTATTGTAAGTCTCTTGTAAGTGTTTGCCAAATTAAGGCAGTTGCAAAACATCATGGCATTTTCAAGTAACTCCAAACTTCTAACAGAGTTTGGAGCTCATTATAATTTGGGATAAAAGTTGTCAACTATTTATTAAGTTGGCATACAGAGTGCATTTGAATCAGATTTCTCTCTCTCTCTCTCTCTCTATCCCTTTCTCACCTACTGAATCCATCCAGAGAGAGAGAGAGAGAGAGAGAGAGAGAGAGAGAGAGAGAGAGAGAGAGAGAGAGAGAGAGAGAGAGAGAGAGAGAGAGAGAGAGAGAGAGAGAGAGAGAGAGAGCATGCAGGACACTTCTTTAAAGCAATTTATTCCGTTTCTGCTCCGTATTTTACCGATGTATTATTGAGTTTTATTATCCAAAAACTTCTACAACCTCCTTGAACACTACATATAAAAATAAAACAGAGAGAGAGAGAGAGAGATCAGACAAGAGAACAAAATTGCTGTGTGATAATTTGCATATATATATTTTTTTTTGCTATAAACTTTCGCAAAATATTATGTATTCTATATTACGAATATTTTTTTTGTCAGTATTTTTTATATATATATATATATATAGAAAAAATAGTACAAATGAATTTCTAAAGTAGGATTTAAATTTTTTTTTATAGATCGTTTAGTAAATTGTTATAAATGTGACATCAAAGTAACAAAAGTAGAGATTTTTATATTTTTAATAACTTCGATTAAGCACGACAGAACACGTGCATTACTAAAATCTGCGCTGAGGTCATCTTTGTTTTCTGCCAAGTACTTTCATTTGTTACTAAATAGAGGTTTAGCCTTGAGACCGTCAATACACTGCACGTGGCTGTAATTACAACTTTAGGATCAGTATTATTGTTGTCGTAACATTTACAAAAGAGTTGTGCTGACCACAATCTATCGCATTCCTTGTACGTAGAATTTTACAATTTAAGTTAAAATATAATGGTAAACAAATATTTGAATTTTATAATCAATTCAGATCAATGTGATTATGTTATATTTAAAAGTTACTATGTATATATATTTGTACACACACACACACACACACACACACACACACACACACACACACACACACACACACACACACACACACACACACACAAAATTGGCTCAATATATGTGTGTAGTTTATAGAACGAGCTGTATGTCAGAGTGCAAAATAAACTTTGATTCATATTACTGATGACCTCACTTCTTTATAGCAGAATGATGGAACATTCTGGAGATTTCTATACATGCAAACATTCCACTTGTATTGCATCAGCAAAACATTTGTAATTTACAGTGAAATATGAAATATACAAAAAATTGCACATATATTACCTTCATATAGAAAATATAACAATTGAAAGATCTATGATTTCAAAACTCTTTCATAACTAAAAGAATGATATCATTTTGATGTCATTGAATGTAATTTTATTTGTTAACTGTGAGGCATTCTGGCGTCACTGTAAAAGTCACGTACAGTACACGTGATTTAGGATTAACTATTTTATTTCATGTTTTTGCGATAAGAATAAGATACGTACATTTGCAGTTTCTGCCACCAAGAAACTAATATAATTATCATTTTTTTTTAATTCCATGAAAAAACAAATAACCAACTATCAAAGCAAATAATAAATTTTGTATGATTTCCTCCACGTGTGTGTGTGTGTGTGTGTGTGTGTGTGTGTGTGTGTGTGTGTGTGTGTGTGTGTGTGTGTGTGTGTGTGTGTGTGTGTGTGTGTGTGATAGAGAGAGAGAGAGAGAGAGAGAGAGAGAGAGAGAGAGAGAGAGAGAGAGAGAGAGAGAGAAAAGAGAGAAAGAGAAGTCCCCTAATAGTATATAGTCCCACAAAATGTTACAATCAATTCTCAATAATACAATAATGCAATGTTATGCGCAATGATATTGAAATTAACGGGACCTTGATTGTCTTAATGCATCTGCGCTTCACTATAAATTTATACTCGCACTGAAAACAAAATTATTATAATCGCAAAGAATGCTAAAGGTAATGAAATTAATGAAATTTTACGGTTCCTTTTTTTCACGCTATCTGCACCGACTACTACGTAATAATTATGCTAGCTCATTTTCAGCACAAATTGTGAAATATAACATAATCTTTACTATATTGCAAAATAATTATGCAAAAAAGCATATAAATATTATGTTGTACAACATAAATATTTGAGTTGTTTCAATTTACCAACATTTATGCTATGATAATACAGTGTAGCATAAATTACGTCATTCATTCTCTCCGAGTGTGATTTACTATAAAAATATACTCTTTCTGCACATCTTTCTGCACAGTAAAGTATTTAGCACATAGCCATACACCACCCAATAATGCAAAGCTGCACGTGTCAGATAATTATTTGCATTTTCTCACGCTCGCACACAGGAAATGACTCAGACTTCCAGACAACATTAAAATTAAATCAATTTTTTAATTTGCAAAAGTCATAAAAAAAAAACTAATTAAATAAAAGTTCAATATTCATTTACATTTTAACGATATAGTAATAAAATAAAATTAAACATTTCCTAAAATTGTAAACTTTTAATTATATAACTTCTGTTATTTCTATTTATTTTATTACATTCACTGGTATTAATATTTTAACGCTAATTGATTTTAATATATGCATAATATTTACGACTTCCCTTACATTATGCCCAAATAAGGATTGAATAATTTTAAAAATACAAATCTTAAATCAGAATTCTTTTATGATATTTTTATATCTCCTTCTAACAGAAATAACAAATAACAGAAATATAAATTTATAATGAAACACACACTTAAAGAATAAATTATGTAATTTACGCTACATGTATGTCGTTATAGCAATAAAATGCTAATATAGAACAAGATAAAAAATAATGCTGTACTACCTTATATTCAAGGTCCATATAATAAAGAGGTTGAGTGCAGCCCAAAACTACGCGGAGTTGATATTATTTTGTTATGGATTTACTTGATTCTAAGCCAATACGATGCCGTTTACCAGCGTTAACCAGTTACATCACTGATAAGGTGAATAAAAATACACCCGGTGATATGACGTCTTTGGTGAATTCCTTTAAGCTGCGCGTTCTTGGCCAAAACTTTTCCTGGAGCACCAAACCTCTTATAAATGGACCTTGTCTAATATTTCTACTATGAAATATAGTTATTAATATTCGCTTAGTACGAAATAGTCGATTTTTTTAATGGTTTAAAATGCACCATTTGTTGAGATTGGTGGATATATGCAATAAAACTATATCAATAGTCGACATAATGGCAATAGTCGAAAAAATATTTTTGCGCTCTCTAGTTATTATGTAGTATAGCATAATAGAGTATGCCGTATTGAACAAAATGTGATATATAATAAATATACATAAATGCAGCATAATTTAAGTAAATTGATCTTTATGTGTATGTTTGCATAATTATAAGAACATATAATAAATAAATAAATAAATAAATAAATAATCGTCGTTATTAAAAAAAAGCATTTTGAAAAAACAGATTTTTGCAAGGGCTTGGTAATAACAATTTTATATAACAATAATTTATTATTATTGACGGATAAAATAAATACGTAAAAATTATGCTTAATCATTTTCTGCAATATTTGTTCAACATAGCATAATTTATACTGCATAACAACTACGTCATAGAGAAAAAAATATTATGTTCTAAAGCATAATTATTTATGCTAAGTTCTAATTTAGCATTATTTATGCTGTGTTATTACACAAATGCAGTATTTTTTTCTTTTTACTTCCATGTGTGAACTTTAGAATTAATATATAAACAAAACAAAAATTAATAAATACGCTAAACGATTTTTAGCATAATTTGTTCCATACAACATATATTATGCTATAGTGCATAATAATAATTCGACACAAAGCTTAAGTATTTTATTGAACTGCATAACTATTTATGTTGATCTAATTTAGAAATAATTTTTATACAGTGACATTTCATTTAGATGCTGCATATTTATTACGTAATTTATATTTTACATGTACGTTGTCACCTAATCTCTCACTCTCACCGAGAGAGAGAGAGAGAGAGAGAGAGAGAGAGAGAGAGAATGAGAGAGAGAGAGAGAGACAGAGAGAGAGACAGAGAGACAGAGATAGAAAGAGTTTATTTATATTATAGTGTTGCATTATATTACGAGACCTACAGTATAATTTAGGGCGTGTGCACGTGACGTCATTTTGAATGCTTTTTGATGCTCTTGTTGAGTATGAATAGCAGTGCTTAGCATAGGACAAATGTAGTTTTTGGTTATTTTCTTTGGAAAATTAGCTTTGTTTTATTATTATTATTTTTTGTCTTGCATACTTGACAAACTAATACAACCTGTTACAAAATCAATTCTCTCAAAATTATTGCAAAGAATTTTTTAACTTGCAAAATGAGTCATTTTCCTATATTGGCTCATTTTATTAAGCGCTCACTTTGGCGTGGACTTCAACATTAATGAAACCACCCTCTTATATGTGTATGAATATAAAGTATATGTATACACTTTAAATTTTTTTTTAATAATAATAAAAAAAATTAATGCGGACATTTTTCAAAATCTTTGTTCTAGAAAGGTCTGAAAAAAGTTATAATATCTAGAACGCTCCAGTAATGCAGTTGATATTCTCATGTTGCATTATAGTGTTCAGTTACGAGATATAAATATGATAGAAGGAAATGCAAAGATAAAACACAATATTGGATCACTCTAGTGTACGTGACTTGACTGCAGTGACGTCAGCCAAGCTTCAGTTCCAACAACCCAGACTAAATATGAGAGCTGTATGGTATTAACCTGTATTACCGGGAACTCTGTATTGCCGGAAACAACGGTCTTTTTGCACACTTCTCGTTGCTCGAGGACGTTTGTCATTTTTCTATGCTTTCGGAACTACTACCGCTATCTATATAACCGAAATTTTGAATCGCTAGGACCGTCTGAACGGCCGCAATAAATTTTTAAAAAGTTTCCGGAAAAAGATTTTTATGTTCCGGTAATACAGGTGAATACTATAACTGTTGAAACGTTCAACTGACGACCAAATAATGATCTCAGTTCTATAGAACGTTCTGTAAAGTATAGTGAATCTCAATAACAGCGATTAGCTGACCAACAAAATAAGACATTCATTGGTTAATCTTTTTTTTTTTTTTTTTGAGGCTATAAAAGTGAGTTGCATATTGAGACTGGACCTTTTTTTTGGAAAGTTTATTTCATTCTTATCAAGTTCCAAGTTCTAAAAGAAGAAATAACAATGATCGACCATATGTATAAACGTAGTAAACAGGTAACGACGTCATTACCAGATATTTTTAACAAAGGAATATTTTCAAAGCTGTCTCAATATTTGTGTGTAGTTTATAGAACGAGCAGTATATAAATAAACTTTGAATCATATTACTGATCATGTCACTCCTTTATGGCAGCTGGAATATTCTGTATTTTTCTATATAATATATATTATGCAAGCATTCCACTTGTATTGCATCAGCAAAATATTGTAATTTAGAGTGAAATATGAAATATACAAAATATTGGTAATTTACAGTGAAATATGAAATATACAAAACATTGCACATATGATACTTTTATATAGAAAATATTACAATTGCAAGAACTATGATTTAAAAACTCTTGCATAACCAAAAGAATGATATCATTTTGATCTCATTGAATGTAATTTTATTTGTTAACTGCGTGGCATTCTAGCGTCACTGCAAAAGTCACGTACACACGATTAAGAGTTTACTACGTACTTTATTTCATGTTTTTGCGATAAGAATAAAATACGTACAGCTCTGGCAAAAAGTTTCCGAACGATTTGCATAGGCAACCCGCAACCACACTATGTTATCTTTATGAGAAAACGCATCGGCCACCGCTGCCCCGTTCGGCAACTTTTAGCCAGAGCTGTACATTTGCAGTTTCTGCCACAAAGAAACACTTATATAGTTATCATTTTTTTTTATTATTTTTTTTAGATATAGTTCCATGAAAAAATAAAAAATAAAAAACCGATTTTCAAAGGAAATAGTAAATACAGAGAAAGAGAGAGAGAGAGAGAGAGAGAGAGAGAGAGAGAGAGAGAGAGAGAGAGAGAGAGAGAGACAGAGACAGAGAGAGAGAGAGAGAGAGAGAGAGACAGAGAGATAGACAGACAGAGAGAGAGAGAGATAGAGAGAGAGATAGAGAGAGAGATAGATAGTTAGAGAGAGAGAGAGAGAGAGAGAGAGAAGTCCCCTAATAGTACGATCCCACAAAATGGTACAATCAATGCTTAGTAATACAATAATGCAATGTTATGCGCAATGATAATGTGATTAAACTGGACCTTGATTGTCTTACTTTACGCTATCTTTGACTCACTATAAAATCATACTCGCACTGAAACCAAAATTATTATAATCGCACAGAATGCTAAAGGTAATGAAATTAATGAAATTTTACGGTCCCTTTATCTTACGCTATCTGCACCGACAAAAATAACTACGTAATAATTAAGCTAGCTCATTTTCAGCAAAATTTGTGAAATACAACATAACCTTTACTATGTTGCAAAATAATTATGCAAAAAAGAATATAAATATTAGGTTTGTACAGCATAAATATTTGAGTTGTTTCAATTTAGCAACATTTATGATATGGTAATAAAGTGTAGCATAAATTACGTTATTGATTCTCTCCGAGTGTGATTCACTATAAAAATATTCTCTTTCTGCACAGTAAAGTATTTAGAGGAGCACATAGCCATACACCACCCAATAATGCAAAGCTACACGTGTCAGATAATTATTTGCAGTTTCTCACGCTCGCACACAGGAAATGACTCAGACTTCCAGACAACATTAAAATTAAATCACTTTTTCATTTGCAAAAGTCGTAAAACAAACTAATTAAATAAAAGTTCAATATTCATTTACATTTTAACGATAATTATAAAATAAAATTAAACATTTCCTAAAATTGTAAACTTTAAATTAACTTCTGTTATTTTTATTTTTTTTATTACATTCACTGGTATTTATATTTTAACGCTATCTGGTTTAATATATACATAATATTTATGACTTCGCTTACATTATGCCCAAATAAGGATTGAATAATTTTAAAAATACAAATCTTAAATCAGAATTCTTTTATGATATTTTTATTTCTCCTTCTAACAGAAATAAGAAATAACAGAAATACAAATTTATTATGAAATACAAACTAAAAGAATAAATTATGTAACTTACGCTTCAGTTATGTTGTTGTAGCAATAAAAATGCTAATATAGAACAATATATAAATTATGCTGTACAACATAACATTTATGTATGTAGTTATTATGTAGTATAGCATAAATTATGCCGTATTGAAGAACTTGTGCTGAAAAATGAGCTGTCATAATTATTGCGTAGTTGTTTTTGTACATGTTTGTACATAAAACCAAACAGAAAAGAAGAACAGATTAGAAATGTAATACTAATATAACTCTTTGTTTAATATATTTTTCTAAAATTCATCCAGAGTCTAGAAGGTGAAAAAAAAGTAATAATAATAACACTAAATATTTAAGTAAGTGTATAAGCATAATATATATAATATACGTATAGGGTATGTTAGCATTACGTCATAATAAATGCGCTTTGATGCCATATTTGAGCAATGAGACAATAAGACAAACGAGTTTTTTAGTGATATTTTCTTTAGAAAATAAGTGTGTGTTTTTTTTTGGTCATTTTTATTTTTATTGCATACTTGAAAAAAACCCTTGCGGGTTTTATTAAATATATTTCTTTATAAAAAAAAATAATGTAAAAAAATTAATACAAACATAGCGTTTTAAGGTTTGGGCTTAAATATATAAGCAAGAATGAGTGGAGTATGAATCATTAAAAAATATCAGATTTTGAATATATTACCCTGTTAACAAAAATTGTAAAAAAATAGCAGTTTAAATTTACTACTAATCCTACTACCAATTATTACTTATTAGTTGCTATCATGAAGAAACAATTAAGGATAAGAAATTCTAATTTTAGTTTTCGACTTTTTTCCTTAAAAAAAATTCATACATAGAAGACAAGACAAGCTTGGCCTGTTTTAGAATTTCAGCTTAATTTCAAGCTGAAATATAGGATTTCAAATCAAACTAGACAAAAAAATGGGGGGGTTGGGGTTAAGTTGATACCAATTTTTAAAAATTTTCATTTACATAAAATGTATAATTTGTCATAATATATCATTTTGTTTCATTATACGATAAAAATAATTATAAAAATAAATATTATGCCTAGTGGGTACTAGTTTTTATAAATAGGTTTATTTGTATGTATTCTCAACACAAAAAGAATATTACAGAAAAATCAATAACTAATAGTTTCTTCATTTAACATTTAAAATCTAATAAACAAAGTAAAAACCATAAAAATGTATCGATTTTGGCATTGGGTACAAGCATTTTTATATGCAGTATATTGTATATATTTTTTCCGTTACTATATTTAAAACATATTAAAAAAAGAACAATAACACGCCTAAATTAATAGCTTTACCATGTCACTGAAGAATGCTAATTTAGGAAATCCAAACATATTTTTCATTAAAAACAAACAATTAATTTAAAGATAAGTAATTTAAGATAGGGGGAAAAATGTCAGAAAAAATCTTCGGATATTTTTCCATTTGTTTGTGTGAAGTAAAGGGTGTATCCACATGACGTCATATTTAATGCGCTTACACTATACTAGAGTAAAAAATAGGACAGCAAAGGACAAACTTTGGATTTGGATTTTTTTTTTAGTTGGTTAAATTTGTGTTATTATTAGTTTTCTCACATACTTAAGATACTAAGTCCAGCTATTAATAAACAGCATTTTTGCTCTTAAAAATATTAATTAATATTTTCAAACTGTATAATTAGTCATTCTCCTATGTTATTGAGTGAACCAACATGGCGTTGAATTTAACATGAATGCAAAGACCCTATTGAAGAATATGAAATTAATAAACTGTTACTTTAACAATGAGCCCTGTGGCAAGAACTTTAATAAATACGTCAAAATTATTCTAGCTCAATGCAGCGACATTTATGCATAATAATAAAATGTATTCTGTTTATTGTACATAAAGTATAATTATAGCATTTTTTTATTCAGATGTTCAGTATTATTATTCAATTAAGTTGATTTTAACTCAACTTAATAAGTATGTTTATTTAAAATTTACTGTACATAATTTTTAAACATATATAGGGTTTATGCATTAATGCAAAGTCGACACCAAGTTGGATAGCTCAATAACATGGGTGGCATACGAAAATTGCTTATTTTGCCAGTTTAAAAAAATACAAATTTTTGAGAGCATCGATGCTGTTAATAGGTTGAATTAGTTTCACAAGAATGTGACAAAAATAACCAAAACAAAGAAATTACCGATTTCCCAAAGAAAGTAGCCAAAAGAGAGGTCTATCCTATGCTAACCAATGCTACTTACTACTCCAGTATGGCTTCCAAGTGCATTAAAAATGATGTCATGCAATTCATTACAAGGAGATTGAAATTAAAGCAAATTTTAAATTTTTATATTTTTATACTCTCCACAATATAGCAATTGTTCAAGGCAGCGTTAATTATGTTTTCCTTTTTTTTATATATAAAAAAATTAAAACATTTAAATATAAAATTTTCCACTAATAAAAAAAATGTCTGTAAAAAAGTTTGCTTTGATAGTTCTTCGGTAGTTAGGCTAAGGTATACAAGCTTACAGTTACTACAGAGGTAAGGCCCAATACATGGGTACCAATGTGACCCTAGTGAGGCTGCGCAGCTGCGCAGTAGTAGCTGCGCATGTGCAGTCACTCTCTCCCTTCTCTACGTCACTTCAACTCCAGATCTACTACGTTACACATCTCCAGTGTTTTCTTTTACTATTTTAATAATTTTTACATACACTCATTTCTGAAATGTGTACTTTTTTATTGGTGAAATTTAAATTTAATCTACAATTTTTGAACATATTACGTGTTTAAATAAAACGTATTACATTTTTAACTAAAATGTAAACTTTTTAACAATTGTGGTGGAACTTTAACTTTGAATTACAATTATTTAACATTTTTTTGTGTTGTATTAACATTAATTACAATTTCTACTAAAACTGAAAATTTTTAATAATTGTGGTAAAACTTTTACTTTATGAGTAAAAATATTTGGTAGCAGTTTTATGCAGATGTTTAAAACGAGTCACAATAGTAGTTAATAAACAAGTCAATCAATATCTGCAGACTTTATCTATATATACATAATGTAAGTTAATATTTTTGTACACAACTTACTATCTTTAACTTTCTATGAAATTTAAAAGTTAGCAATAATTTTTTAAGTGTAGATAAATTTGAGTTAATTAAAATAATAGTTAAAAAAAAAAGAAAAACAACATTGGATATGTAAGAAAAAAATAGAAATTTACGAACATTTTATTTAAATGTTGATTTTAGGATAAATCTAATTATTTATACAATATAGTAAAATAAAAAATAGTGTCAAAAAGCATATTATTCAAGTAATAGTTGTTGCTTTTTGGTTACATGATTACTCTTATTTTTATCTTTTTGCGAATAGGTGTTAAATAATTTGTAGCTCCGCGATAGTAAATATTATGACCGGCTTATTAATGTTATATTTGTCACTTGCAGATGTCAAGCAGCGCAGTGTCTGTGAGCTTCTCTGTGTAATCAGTATCTCAAACTACAAGGACTGCACTCGATGCCTGCACTTGAGTAAACTACTGCACAATATGTCACCTTCATCTCAACCTCACACTTTATATCTTCTCAAGCAAGTGATCAAGGTAATTGTCTGTCTGTCTGTCTGTCTGTCTGTCTGTCTGTCTGTCTGTCTGTCTGTCTGTCTGTCTGTCTGTCTGTCTGTCTGTCTGTCTGTCTGTCTGTCTGTCTGTCTGTCTGTCTGTCTGTCTGTCTGTCTGTCTGTCTGTCTGTCTGTCTGTCTGTCTGTCTGTCTGTCTGTCTGTCTGTCTGTCTGTCTGTCTGTCTGTCTGTCTGTCTGTCTGTCTGTCTGTCTGTCTGTCTGTCTGTCTGTCTGTCTGTCTCTCATTCTCTCTCTCTCTCTCTCTCTCTCTCTCTCTCTCTCTCTCTATCTCTCTCTCTCTATGAATGATTGATTGATTTGTTAATTTGTTTATTGATTTTGTAATGGTTGATTGATTGATTTCAGTCTTAACACCAAGAAAGCAATACACAAACTAACTCACTTCTACATCTAATTCTAATCGAGTTTGTAAAGCTTAGAGCAATAATTTTGTTTTAAAATAAAATAAAATTATTTTTACTATACTATCTTGGGTTAAAAGCTAGTTTTAAACTTTTTTTTGTTTTTTTGTGATATCAAAAAATTATTTTATTTTTTTAATTTTATCTGTTTCAGATGTTCTTCGTTTTGATAAAATTTACAAGTTACCACTCAAGAAGTTCTGTGCATCGTAGCCATACCTTAAAACACTTTTACCTGATTGCTGATTTATCTCTCTTCATTTTCCACCAAAACATTCCCAATGTATACGTTTTTAAAAACTGTTGCTTCCATCATTTGTTATATACTGTATACTTCTGAAATCCACTAAACCTGGCACTTTACAACTCTAAACTTCATACATCACCACGGCTCTACGAAAGATAAGTAAATATTTAATAATTTACTTTTATATTTTTCATTAATTTGAATTTATTTTTGAATCATTTGCAAAGTTTCATATTAAATATTAAATCTCGCAAACATTTTTTTTTTGAAACAGTAATAAAAAATTTAATTTTAATCACTTATATAACATAAATTGGAAATATTTGGAGGTTACATATCAATAAATAACAAATGATTCAAAATAATATTCACTAAACCTTTGGAAAAGCAAAATGTGTGGTTATTACATTACAACTGGAAGCAAACTTTTTTCTCGCGTGTTGTAATTAAAAAAAAAAATTCAAAACGTATTAGTTTTAATATAACATACAGTACATTGAATTGATCACCTGTAAATCTTGGTGTTTATTTTAAGGAAGTAAATAATAATAAAAAATTAAAAAGTAGTTGCAACTGGCTGTACTAATCTCAAATATTGTTTGGCCAATTCTATTATATGTGATTTTACTTTTTTACTTGCTAATCATAGTAAGAATTTATATAGGTTTTGAAAATCTACAATTCAGAATTTTTTTTTAGGAACTTACCGTCTATACAATATGAATTAAGTTTTGTGTCTTCATCTTCTTGAAATTTTTCATAACGAAAATCGTCAATTTAAAAAAACTTGCCCTAATGCATACTTTTTTGAAAAAGTGTCAGAACCTAAGAATTTGTAAAACGTTATTTTTTCGTCTCACTTATCTATTCGTCTCGTTGCGATACTTAAGTTCAATATGTTTCTATTTTGTCTGATGTGAAATTAAATATAATAATTTATTTTTAATTAAATTTATGTTTTATGGTTATTGGTAATACACTTGCACATAAGCGTATTTATCTCTAATAAATGTATTAAAAATATAAAATTCTTTCAATACTAATTTTGATAATGCTAGGTGGAACTATGTAAGTTCTAAATTTCAAGCACACAGTGATCTGTTGTTGTTAAAATATACTTGCATCTCTACGTTGTTCTACTATAACACATATATTATATGTAACTTAGTAATAAGGCTAATGTATATAGTTGTAGGGGACAGTGGCGGTCCTACGTTTTTTGGGCTCGGGGACAGAAATTCTACCGGGCGCTTTCATTAGAAGCGCGAAAAGCCCGCCGCAGGTTCAATATTTTTTTACCCCGTGACTATTTACAAGAAATTCAGTATAATTGTCAGTGCTGATAGCTTTAAGAAAAAAGGAAATAATGTTCTTTCTTTTATTATTATTATTTTAAAAATAGAGGGGGGAAATGCTAAAAAAAAATTTAGAGTGAAATATTAAAAAAAAAAGTATACAAATATTCATATAATGAAAAATCACTTATTTTTAATTACTTTGCAGATTTAGGCCAGATTAAGCGAATGGAAAAAATGTTTCGTTCATATTCTCAAAAGGCTTTTTTTCTCTTAGAGTTATTTTCAAATTTTCAAAACAAAAGTGTAGTTCATAAACCCTGCTCTCTAGCACAAAAACAAAACAAAACAAAAACAATGCACATATTTCATTTGAATAACAAAAGTTGATCGTCATCATCATTTTAGGAGCAGAGGACAGGGTCGATTTGATGAATAGAAAGAGTGAAAATTTAGGAAGAACGAGCTAGTGTTTATTTACCATTGATAATTTTTATGATAGGATACGATGGTATACACTAGGCCAACGAGGACGACTTAAAATGTTTTCAGGGTAAAATTTTATATTTTATTCAAAAAGAGGACATTGTGCTGAATCGATTTATTTGCAAAATTATAAATTTTAAGCTGAGTCATTAAGCATTTCTATTAAAAAAAAAAAAAAAAAAAAAAGAAAAGAAAAATGTTGACACGTTATACCTATGCATATGGGCATTGGAAAAAGTTACCGACTATAACGTAATTTTAAGTCTTTTAATAATTAATTATACATACTCAATGAACTCAAAAACTAAAAATGTCCTAATGTATCAACTTAGGACATTGGCCTCTTTAAGGTTAAAAATTAATGTATTAAATAGCACCCTGAAAATGTTTTAGTCTTCATTATAGTTCTATTAAGTATATTATATTTTCCCTTTTTAAACCATGGCAGCCCTTATTTAAAAAGATTTAAAAAAAAGCTGAAAAAAGTTGTAATTATTACTATAGTAATTTAAGAGATATTGTATTTTATTTGTAGAGTTATATGCTTTAGTTTATTATTATTATTTATTTTTTATATTATAAGTTTGTTTGGATAATTTGGTTCATATACCCCCCCCCCCTCTCTCTCTCTCTCTTCTTCCCGTCCCTTAACTTCCTTTTTCTTTCGTTAGCTTTGAATTTTTTACATGCACGCCTCGCCTCGGGCCCCTCAAACATAGTGGGCCCAGGGATATCCGCCCCTTATTCCCCCCCAAAGGACCGCCACTGGTAGGGGAGGTCATACTGGAGTAGTGAATAACATTGTTCAGCATAGGACAAACATCATATTGAACTAAGTTCTTTCTGAAATCAGTTAATTTTTTGTTAACTACGTATATTTACTTACGACGTTATTTTTACTCTACGTCTTATTATGTTATAGTTTTCACTGGAATTTACTCTTAGATGTAAATTTACGTCTTTACAATCTCTTCATCTATTTAAGGTATAATTTGACTTTCTATATATAATTTATTGAACCATTGATAAATTAAGATTCGTAGATGAGAATTATTATTTAGATATTAAATAATTTTTTTTAATATATTTGAAAGTAAATTTAGTGTCTTATAATTTACTTTACTGAATATTTGAAAATTAATAACAATAACGATGTTTGGTAAAATGCGGAAATTTCTCACAAAACGTCTCTAAATTATAAATAAAATAAACGTATCTAAAATATGGTTTATATTACTTATTTTATGATTTTTGAAAAATAAAAAATATTTTAAATATATTGATCTAAAAAACATGAATTTGTTTCTTATTTTATGTATATTCTATAGGCTTAAAGAGAACTAAATGATTATAAATGGATCATTTTTTTAGATTACTATTTATTTAAAATAATCTTTGTTTTAGATTGAAGAAATTTAGTTAATATTAAAATCACAATCATTTTATAAAAAATGTCTTATTTGTACTTCGCATATTTTAATATATAAAACTAAACGTAATAAATTTTTGTTAAGTCTATATTCCCTACTTGGGAATATTTTTCATATTTTACGTACAGTATGTATTTTCTAAATGTACGTCTCTAAAAATAATCTGAAATCAATTTTACAGTAAAAACTGAGAGAAAAAAATTGATAAAAAAGATATAAGATTTTATCACGTTCTATACGTCTATTTTATGTGTTTCTAAGATGTTAAAGGCATAGACCATAGAAAAACATAAGCATTTATATCATAAAACACTTGATGGGACTTACGTAAATAAAATTAGTTTGCCTCAAAACCCAACAGTAGCCCCGTAGCAGTAATCAGAATATTCCATTTATGCAACCTGCACAACATTTTCATACTATTTTTTACATGTTTCTGACGTTATAAACATGAATTTATAAGCAAATTGCATACTTTACAGTATTTTCACGCTCTCACTTGGGGATATATTCTGGTAAAAATTGTCATCATTTTTATTCAATAAACAACACAATATGTTGTTTTATGTGGTTATGGCTTTAATATCAATATCATTGTAGGTCTCTAGAAATATTTAATTGTCAAATTTTTTTAATTAAAAAATTGCTTAAATTTGAATATATATTTTTTTTCTAAAAAACTGAGCTACATAACATTTCAAATATTTTTCGCCTAAGTATCATTTATTTAAATACTTTGCAGATTTCTAAGAGAAAACATTGAATATAATTGTGACACAACTATAACTAGCCTGCCATTCTACGTTTTAAGTATTTAAAATTTAGTTTAGAAATAGTCAACAGATTTTAATGTTTTAAAATAGGTTAACATACGTCTAGTATATCGCATTTAAATTTTTGGGAATCAATGCAAAGTTCTTTTAAAAATCACAAAAATCTTGTTTTCCCTTTAAGCTTTTTGTTAAATAAGGGAACGTTTAGATGCCCCATGCGCTAAAATAATAAGCTCTATTTGACAAATTAAGATCGTAAAATTTATAAAGTAATATTAAGTTAATAAAAGCACAATATGATATTTTTTCTGTACCGTTTTTGTATTGGAATTCTCTTGTTATTAAATGAGTAAGTTTTGTTACATTTATATTTATTATTTAATAAAAAATGCTATCAACTGCTACTGTAACTTTAAAAATGTGCCTGTATAATCATCTATCACCCTTCTCTACATATATAAAATAGTTTTAATGTTATTATAACCATATCATAGAATATCTAAAGTTATTTGAGTTTTCTAATTACACAACAATCATACTGTATTTTTAAGTTTACCTAAAACCTTTGTTGGTTTATACTTTTATATGAAAATAGATCAATATAATATATTTTCATATGTAATTTAACTTTCTAAGTTATGGCTATGTTAGTGTATGATAATAGTGAAAACTACCTATTACTAATTATTTGCTTTGCATAATTGTAATTCCAATGGTCAATTCATACAAACCTATAAGAGTTTGTAACAAAATAATAACTACAATTTTACGTCTCATTAGTATAGTTTATATTTTATTCATTTTCATTAAACTTTAATGAAGAAATAACAATTATAGTAGTTTTTATTAATTTAATAAAAATTAAAAGTGGTTAACTAATCTCTGTAATATTTTATACAAGTAAAAGAAAATTAATTAAACTACTTTGATCTTATCTTGTTTTAATTATTCTATGAATAAATTATAAGAATATATTTTTGGTTGTTGAAATAACTTATATTATTCACTTCTAAACGTGATAAATATCATTGGTCTTACTTGTTAAAGATATAACAAAAATATGATTTGCTAATTTAATGAGCTCTCGTAATTTCCATAAAACTTTTTTGTTTACATTGTCTACATTGAATTTTACCATGTTTATTTTATACTTGTTATATAATTATGTTTGATAAAACGTTTGTAAAACGTTATTTTTATCTCTCTCTCTTATCTATTCGTCTCGTCTCCGTAGTTGTGAAAATATACTTGCATCTCTACGTTATTCAACTTTTTCACATATATAATATTTAACTTATTAATAAGGCTAATGCATGTGAGTTTTACTTATTTCTTGTCAAAGAAAATATAATAATGCAACGAAAATACTTTATATTCTTAAAACTTGTCCTGAATAAAATTGCAATGAAAAACGGCTTTAAAAAAATACTTATTTTATATGTTATGTAACGTGTATGGCATGATGACATATTTAATGCGCTTGGAGGGGAGGCCATACTAGAGTAGTGAATAACATTTTTCAGCATAGGACAGCCTTAATATTTAGCTATATTTTTTCTGAAATCATTTAATTTTTTGTTATTATTATGTTTTCACGCACTTGTAATTCAAACTATTAACAACATCAATGCTCTCAAAAATATTATTTAGTATTTTTGAACGGTCAAAATGTGTTATTTCTATTGCTGCCCATGTTATTGAATGCTCCAACATAGCGTTCACGTTAACATGAATGCAAGCACTCTATTGGGAGATGTTTGGCAAGGCAATATAAATATTTAAAGTGACGAAATTTTTATGTTGACTAAGTCTCTCACTTATCAAATCTGATCATGTTTCAATATCTTAGTCAATTTTTTTACTATTTATTTTTACATTACGTATTACTCTCATTCAAGTCAGTAAAAATACAATTTTAACGTAAGGTATTAACTGCGTATTTCGTGCGCCATCTGCAAGATTTATATCTTTATTTCCGGTATTTTTCACGTTCTGATGGCGGGAAACTGTTTTCATGTGTAATTTTTTTTTATTAGTTGAAATTTTACCAGAATTGCTCCTCGGCAATCGGGCAAAATCGGAAAAGGTGCACAAAATACGCAATAGATGCCTTACGTTAACTTCACCTTTATTGGTATGTATGTAAGAAAAATTTATTTTATACTTATATTTATTGCAGTAAAGTTGATTATTTGGTATATTTCTTGTACATATGAAGCTTTAGTTTTCACAACTATAAAACATTGTTCGGGGGGTGGCGGGAGGTGGGGGGGGGGGGGGGGAGAAGTTATAATTTATCCCTCAGAGGCTTGCATCTAACTAATAAAGTTTCTATCAATCCATCAGTTGCCTGCTCAAACGATAATAATAAATAAAAAAAATTTGATTTGCTATATATATATATGTTCTAAAAAATTCCGATTTTTAAAATAATTTTTCATATTGCTCTACTTTTATTAACTGCAATATGAAAATATTCAGAACAAATAAAAATACTTACAACAAAAATCCTTATCCTTAAACGTTTTTAAGCATCTTTAAATCATCTTCTTGTTCTTTTTTTTGTAACTGTGATCCTAATTTTTTGAATTATTAAATGATTTAATGAGTAGTCAGTATTGAATCTAAAGTAATGACAATAAACTTAAGTTGAGCATTATAGTTGAAATGCCCTTGATATTAATGAAGTATATTTCGTAGTTTTTCGTATTGACAAAATTTAAAAAAATGCAATAATAATCACAAATATCTTGCGCTTGGAGTCCATACTGGAGTAGTGCATGACATTGCTCAGCATAGGACAAACTTCATTTACGCCAAATGTTTTTAGAAAACGGATACTTTGTTGTTATTGTTATTTTTCTCACATACTGGAGATACTAATTCAACATAATTACAAAATTAATGCTCTCAAAAATATTTTGTGGTTTTTCAAACTGGCAAATGTTTTTTTTTTCCTATGCCACCCATGTTTTTGAGTTATCCAACATAGTGTCGACTTTAACATGAATGCTTACACCCTATACACGTGGTATTTGAGTATTTTAAGTATTTATTACACATTATCAAATTGAATTCTGCATTTATGCCACTAATTGTAACAACAAATTAAAAAAATAAATCTATTAAGTATAAATATAGTACAGCTCTGGCCAAAAGTTCCCGAACGGGGCAGCGGCGGCCGCTGCGTTTTCTCATAAAGATAACATAGTGTTGTTGCGGGTTGCCTATGCAAATCGTTCGGGAACTTTTGGCCAGAGCTGTACAAAAACTTTTATAAATCGTATACGTATTATTTCTATATACAACTGATATCAAATACGTACTATGTCATAAAGTTTTTACATTGCAGTTGATAAAAATAGAGCAATATTAAATTATTTTAAGAAACGGAGTTTTTAAGTACATAGCACATCACGAACAAAATTATTAGTATTATCGTTTGAGTGGGCCAATGATGGATTAGTAGACACTTTATTAGTCAGATGCAAGCCTCTGAAGGTTAGGGTATATCACCCTCCACCCCTCGAAAAATATTTTAAGGTTGTGAAAACTAAAATTTAATATGTACAGGAATTATACCAAAAAATCAACTTTACTGCAATAAATATAATAAGAAACACATTTTTTAATACATACATACATAATCTCCCATCCCCAAAAATTATGTTGTTGTGGTGTTGCGTCTAGGGGTAAAAAAGGGGGAACAGAAGCAGAGTTTTCTATTTCAAAACATTTGTCCTATCATGCTCTCATACTGCATAGCATGTAAGGAAAAGGAGAGTGGTACATAGAAAATTTTGCTTATTATAGGCAATTAAATTGTTCCAGGGACTTAGTTTGTGGTGCTTTTTGAATTTTTTAATATCTAATTACATAATTATATATAAGCTTGATTACGTTATAAACCATTTAAATTGTTTTATAATCAAATTTATATAAAAATGGCATAATTTTAGTGCCCATAATTAGCAAATGGCCCCTAATTAGGTCCCTAGTTAAGATAGACGAGTGCAATGTTCCTGTTATAGATTGTCTGCTGATGATTACTTAAGTTCCTTATAATTTTTTTATTAAAACGAACGATTATACTAAACAACCTAAATCCCTTAGCAAGATCCACGGAGATTGCCAGAGTCTCCTATGGGAATGCCATCTTGGAAACAGTTTATTTTATGTTTGGCCAAATATATGGTACAAATCCTGAAATTTTGGCACTTCCCTTATAAATGGCGCATCTTGGATACATTTTGGACTTTGGTGCGTTCACTATAATAGGGTAAATGGGCATGACGTCATAATGAATGCGTTTTGAATATGCCATACAGGAGTAATGAGCAACACTGCTTATCATAGGACAATTTTTTTCAGATTCTTTCTTTGCAAATCAGTTGTTGTTTATTGTTATTATAGTTTCTCTCACATGTTAAAAATTCAAGCTATAAACAACATCAATGCTACTAAAAATATTACTTTTTGTGTAATATGACAAAAGAAGTTATTATCTTCTATAAACACATGTTATTTAGTGTTCAGAAATAGCGTCAACTATAATATGAATGCGACCATCGTAAACATATTCTATAAATAATGTTTTTAAAACATTTATTGAATTTAGTCAACACCGTATTGTTTAGTAATACGTTGCATGAATTGCAAAGAAAACAATCAATCGTTTACTTGTTTATTTTGAACTTTTGTTGCTGAGCACTAATTTGTTTCTTTAGTTTTTTTAACTTTGTTAAAGTCTTCTAATTTCTACGATAAAATATGTTAAGTTTACTATTTCAGTTTTAAAATTATTCAATATTATTTAATGATATAAAATCATAACTAAGTTTATTATTGTGATTCTAACTATCTTACGATTATATACTTGTGTAAACTGCAATTTTTATCATGTACTTAAATGTGTTTTACAACATATATAACGTTTTCATGTAGGTTTTTATTATTTTACCTTTCTTATTGTTTTAAATAAACAAATTTTCTTTATCAGTTTGAATTCTAGGTGAATATTACCTAAAGTATCTACGTAAAAAACTACTTCTAATAAATTGACTTAACCTGACTGTTAAAATTAATGTTAACTTAACTCAAAAAGTAAAAATAAGTATTTTATTTGGAAATATTTTGAATAATATGATTTATGCAAATAAATAATGACTTAATGAGTTAGGTTATGAGTTAGTTCATGTTTAACTTTAGATTATATTGAAACGTATCTATATTATATTTATAATTATTTGTTAATAGAAAACAACAAAAAAAGTTCATTCTTTGTGGTTTGGTACTTCTACGTACCTACTTGTTTTATTAGTATTAATGTTAATATATATAAGAAATATAAATCAAACTTATTTGACAGCTAACTTGTCATGTATGTCTAAGTTTACGTAAAACCTTTGTTAGTTTATACTTTTAATTGAAAATATATCAATATATATTTTCATATATAATTTAACTTTCTATGTTAGAGCTATGTTAGTGTATGATAATAGTGGAAACTACTATGTATTATTATTTGATTTGCATAATTGCAATTCAATTGGTCAATTCATACAAACCTATAAGAGTTTGTAACAAAATAATAACTACAATTTTACGTATTTTAAATATAGTTTAGATTTTACTTATTTTCTTTAAACTTTAATTAAAAAATAACTATTATAGTAGTTTTATAATTAAATAAAATTAAAAATATTTCTTATCAGAAAATGTCTTTAAACTATTTGTAAACAGTTTGATTTTTAAAAAATAACTAGTTGAAATATTTTTACGTTTCTACGACTAATTTTATTTAATAAAACCACTAAAAGCGTCAAAGTATTATAGTACAGTGTGAAAATGTATTATTACATTTTAATAAAACAATTTGTATCCTTGTGATTATGCATTTTTTTTTGCACATGTGTCCCACAATTTGCATATGTTAAAGGATACTTTAAAAAAAATACATAATGATAGCATAAGTTTTGTATATTTATGTTGCATTTCTGCCGTTCTAGAACAAATAATGCTAAATTAGGATGGCATAAATTATTATGCTAAATTATTTATATTATTTAAAAAATAATGTTTCATTCTATGCGAATCATATAAAAAATCTAACCAAGCCCTATATGTTATATCATATAGCATATTACTATGCAAAAATGAACAAATTGTGATGGATATAAGCTTGCAAATTTGTATGAAGCTTTTTTTTTTGTAACCTTTTTCTCTGCAAATATGGATTTTTTTATTGAAAACAATCCAATTTTACATGCATAATCTTATCTATATAAAATTATTTATTTTATTTTTTTTATTTTGCAGCATGACTTTTTCCTCAGTGAATTTAAGTTTTATTCTAATTGTCAATTTGTAGTGAAGAATACTTCACACAAAATAATAATACAATTAACATTTCTCAACTACTTCTAAATTGTAATGTAGTATATTAATTAATATTATGTTTTATTTTACTTACATATGTAAATCTAAACGTTCCAAATGTTTTAAATGTAAATTTTTAAAACACTTAAATTTAACATTTAGTGTTTTATAATATTTCTCTGATACTTCTCGATCGCAATATGGTATGTTTATTTTTTAATGTTGTTATCCTCACATATCTATGTTGTTTTAAACAATAGGTGTAACTCGTTTTTAGAAATGACAAAAAAGGTCTATCTCGTTATATTTCAACTCGATATTTTGCTTCAAGTAAACAAAAAAAAGTTATAAATAAACTATTCGCAACAATATAGATATGTTCTAAATGCTATAAATAAACAAGTTAGCTGCCAATATAATAAACTATGTTAATAACAATTAAAGTACGTATCAACTTATTAACGTAATTGTAATAAAGTAATCACGTATATTGTTTAAAAATATGTTAGTTATAACAACAATATACAAACTTTAACCTTGAATATTTAGAAAATATCTTGAAAAAGAATAATTTTCTTGTTATGTTTGTGAAATTTGTAATATCTAACTAAAATCATCTTCTAAGAAAATATATGTATTATACAATACACAAAGAAGATAATATATTAGTTCGTGTCTTGATATTAAAGGCATAGAACATATTGAACGAAAACATTTTTTTATATCCTAATATAACTAAATATCAACTTTAATTTGTCTAAACTTATTGATTTATCATTATTTTAAAATTTACAAAATGACAGATGAAAGTTTCGGACGTCACACTTCACCTGTTTTCACATGCGTCGACAAACGAGCTGCAAGTCTCTAAACTCGTATGTGCCATTTCGAAAAATAAATAAAATTAATGACTCCGGTCAAATTAACGATGATACTTAGGTATGTTGGGATTTTTATAAAAATTATTTCGTTCAATAAATTAATTGATTGCATAATTTATGTTCGTATTAAAAAAAATGTATTTTCATGTTTTAATCTTTTTCTATAAACATATTATATAATTATAATAATAATAATAATAATAATTAGCCATATTATTTTCACTTTGGATCTTCTAATAATTTGAAGGAATTGATCTATAATTTTAATTATACTTTCAAGCAACCATTTATACATTGTAATAAAAATGTTTGCTCTTGAAATTAACTGTCTTAACACACGTCTTTATATTTAAATATGAAATAAATATTTATAAAAACATACATAAATATTTCATTTATTCATGTTGTATGTTTGTTAAGGAATAGCTAATATTTATTATTATTTTCTATGTGGTTTAATTTTTTTACTTGCTTAGCATAGCAAGAACTTATATAGGTTACAAAAATCTACAGTTCAGAAATTTATTTTGAGGAACTTACCGTCTACAATTTATGAGTTCAGTTTTGTGACTTAATTTTCCTGAATTTTTTGATAACAAATGGTTATTATGGTTATATGGTTATTAGTAATACACTTGCACATAAGCATATTTATCTCTATATAATGTATTAAAAAATAGGAAATTCTCTCAATAATAAGTTTGATAAACCTAGGTGGAACTATGTAAGTTTTAAATTTCATGCACACAGTGATCTGTTGTATTGAAAATATACTTGGATCTCTACGCTATTCTTCCATGTCACATATATTATATTTAACTTAGTAATAAGGCTAATGCATATAGTTTTCACTTATTTTTTGTCTAAGAAAATATACCAATGCAACGAAAATATTGGCTTTTTTTCAAACTTGTCTTGAGTAAAATTGCAATGAAAAATGGCTTCAAAAATACTTATTTCATATTTTAAATAAAATGTATGGCATGACGTCATATTTATTGCGACTGGAGGAGAGGTCATACTGGAGTAGTGAATAACATTGCTCAGCATAGGACAAACTTTATATTGATGTAATTTTTTTCTAAAATCAGACAATTTTTTTGTTATTATGTTTTCACGCACTTGTAACATAAGCTGTTAAAAACATTTAACATGAATGCAAACACTCTATAGGGAGATGTTCGGCAAGTCAAAATAAATAATTAATGTGACGAAGTTTTTATGACGAGTAAGACACTCAGTTATAAAATCTTATCATGTTTTAATATCTTTGTCAATTTTTTTACTATTTGTTTTCACATTACGTATTACTATCGTTCAAGTAAGTAAAAGTACAACTTTAACGTTAGGTATTAACTGCTTATTTCGTATGTTATCTGCAAGATTTTAATCTTTATATACGGTTATTTTCACGTTGATGGCGGGAAACTATAATCATGTGTTATATTTTTGGAAATGTTCAAATTTTACCGAAAATGGATCTCCGTAATTGGGCTAATTTGGAGAAGACACACGAAATGCACAGTCGATCTTTACGTTATTTTCAGCTTCATTGGTATGAATATAAAAAAACTAGTTTTATACTATATTTATTGCAGTAAAGTTGATTATTTGGTTTATTTCCTGTACATATGAAATTTTAGTTTTCACAACCTTAAGAAATTGTTTGGAGGGTGGGTGGAGGGGGATGATATACCCTTACTTTCAGAGGCTTGCATCTGACTAATAAATTTTCTACCAATCATTCAGATGCCCGCTCGAACGATAATATTAATAATTTTGTTTGTGATATGCTATATGTTCTTAAAAATTTTGATTTTTGAAATAATTTTTCATATTGCTATACTTTTATCAACTACAATGTGAAAATATTCAGAACAAATCAAAATACTTAAAAAAAATGCATATCCTGAAAACTTTTTAAGCATCTATAGAATATCGTCTTGTTCATTTTTTTTGTTACTATGATCCTAATTTTGTAAATTATTAAATGATTTACTTTGAAGTCAGTATTGAATCTAAAGTAATGACAATCAACTTAAGTTGAGCATTATAGTTGAAATGCCCATGATATTAATAAAGTATATTTCGTAGTTTTACGTATTGAAAAGATTTTAAAAAATTCAAAAATAATCACAAATATCTTGTGTTCAATAATATGTGATTGAAACGCAAAATTAAGTCAATTACTTTAATGAACAGCATCATAATAAGTGATAGATGAAAGGAACTTTTTTATAAAAAAATTAATTTTTGAGATATTATTTATAGATGTTATTTTACTTTCAATGAGTTTTCAGAAATTTTGAAATTATACTCAACATTGTATAGGGTGTATGCGGATGATGTCATATTTATTGCGCTTAGAGTCCATACTGGAGTAGTGCATAACATTACTCACACTAGGACAAACTTCTTTTGCGCTAATTTTCTTTAAGAATTCGGCTAATGTTATGTTCTTGTTATTTTGTTCACATAATTGAGATACTAATTCAACATATTTACAGCATCAGAGCTTTAAAAAATATTTTATAGTGTTTTTAAACTGGCAAATATTTTTTTCCTATGCCACTCATGACTTTGAGTTATCCAACATAGCGTCAACTTTAACATGAATGCATACACCCTATACACGTGTTATTTGAGTATTTTAAATATTTATTACACATATCTAATTGAAAACTGCATTTATGCTACTGATTGTAACAACAAATTAAAAAAAAAATCCATTAAGTATATAGTACAAAAACTTTTATAAATCGTATAAGTATTATTCCTATATACTACTGATATCAAATACGTACTATGTCATAAAGTTTTTACATTGCAGTTGATAAAAATAGAGCAATATTAAATTATTTTAAGAATCGGAGTTTTTTAGTACATAGCACATCACGAACAATATTATTAGTATTATCGTTCAAGTGGGTCTATGATGGATTAGTAGACACTTTATTAGTCAGATGCAAGCCTCTGAAGGTTAGGGTATATCACCCTCCACATCTCGAAAAATATTTTAGGGTTGTGAAAACTATAATTTCATATGCACAGGAAATATACCAAAATATCAACTTTACTGCAATAAATATAATATAAAACACATTTTTTATATACATACATACATAAACCCCCCATCCGTTAAATTTACGTTGTTGTGGTGTTACGGTTAGGGTTAAAAAAAAACGAAGTGGGATTGACTGAAAATATTCCGGAGTTTTCTATTTCTAATTTTTAATTACATAAATATCTATGAACTTGATAACGTTATATACCATTTACTTGTTTTATAATCAAATTGTTTTAGAAATGGCATAATTTTAGTGCCCATAATAAGCAAATTTCCCTTAATTAGGCCCCTAATAAAGATAGACGAGTGAAATTTTTTCTGTTATAGATTGTGTGCTGATAATTACTTAAAATCCTTATAATTTTTTTCTTAAAACGAACGATTATACTAAAAAACCTAAAAAGCCTTAGCAAGGTCCAGGGGGGTGTCCAGGGTCTTCTATGGGAATGCTATATTGGAATCAGGTTATTTTATGTTGGACCAAGTATACTGTACAATAAATCCTGAAATTTTGGCTCTTACTTTATAAATGGCGCATCTTGGATACATTTTTGAGTTTGGTTCCTTCACTATATTAAGAGTAAATGGGCATGACGTCATACTAAATGCGCTTAGAATAAGTCATACAGTGGTAATTAACAACACTGCTCATCATAGGTCAAATTATTTTGGATATTTTCTTTGGAAATTCAGTTGTTCTTTATTGTTATTATAAATTCTCTCACATATTTAAAATGCTAGCTATAAACAACATCAATGCTACTTAAAATATTGCTCTTTATGTAATATGACAAAATATGTTATAATCTTCTATAAACACATGTTATTAAGTGCTCACATATGGCGTCAACTATAATATGAATGCGACCATCGTATACATATTCTAATAATAATGTTTTTAATACAGTTAATGAATTTAGTCAACACTGTATTGTTTAGTAACACATTGCACGAATTCAAAGAAAACAATAAATCGTTTACTTAATTATGTTTTTTGAACCTTTAATGCTGAGCACTAATTTGTTTGTTTAGGTTTTGTTTTTAATTTTGTTAAAGCATTCTAATTTCTACGATAAAATATGTCAAGATTACTCAAGTAAAATTTTTCAACTTAAAATAACTCAATAATGTTTAATGACATAAAATCATAACTAAGTCGATTATAGTGATTCTAATTAACTTACTTTATATACTTCTGTAAACTGCAATTTATATCATGTACTTAAAAGTATTTTTCTACATATACAACGTATATGTTTCGTTCTCAGTTTGTGTTCTAGGTGTATGTGACCTAAATTATCTACGTTAACTTCTCCTTATAAAGTGACTTAACCTGACTTTGTTAAAAATAATGTTAACTTAACTCAAAAAGTAAAAATAAGTATTTTATTTGGAAATATTTGAATAATATGATTTATGCGAAAAAGTTATGACTTATTGAGTTAGGTTATGAGTTAGTACATGTTTCACTTACTAACTAAATATTTTTAGTTAATATTTTTAGTTACTAAAATATGTTTACTACTTACTAAATTATTATGCTAAATTAAGTATATTATTTAAACAAAAATGTTTCATTGTATGCGAACCATATAAAGAATCCGATCAAGCCCTATATGTTATATCATATAGCATATAACTATTAGTTATTGAACAAATTGTGATGAAAATAAGCTACCAAATTTGTATGAAGCTTATTTTTTCTGTGACATTCTTTTTACTAAATTTGGATTTTTTTATTGAAAACAATCCAATTCTACGTAGATAATCTTATCTATATGAAATTATTTATTTTATTATTTGTAATTTGCAGCATTTCTTTTTCCTCTATGAATTTAAGTTTGATCCTTATTGTCAATTTGTAGTGAAAATACTTCACACAAAATAATAATATAATTAATAATTCTCAACTACTGCTTAATTGCAATGTAGTATATTATTTGATATTATGTTTTATTTTACTTAATATGTAAATCTAAATATTCCCAATGTTTTAAATGTAAATTTTTAAATTACTTAAATTTAACATTTATTGTTTTATAATATTTCTCTAATACTTCTCGATCGCAATATAGTATGTTTATTTTTATATTATTGTTATTTCCTCACATATCTATGTTGTTTCAAAAAATAAAAGTAACTCGATTTTTAAAAAGCCAAGAAAAACGTTTATCTCGTTATATTTCAACTCGATATTTTGCTTCGCGTGAACAAAATAATAATGTTACAAATAAACTATTTGCAACAAAATAGATATGTTCTAAATGCTATAAATAAACAAGAGAGCTGCCAATGTAATAAACTATGTTATTTACAATTAAAGTACCTATTAACTTATTAACGTAATTGTAATAAAGTAATCACGTATATTATTTAAAAATATGTTAGTAATAAAAACTATATACAAATATGAACCTTGAGTGTATAGAAAATATCTTGAAAGAGAGTTATTGTCTTGTTATAACTATGAAATTTGTAATTTATAACTAAAATCATCTTCTAAGAAAATTCATGTAATAATCAATACTCAAAGAAGATAATATTTTAGTTTGTGTCTTGATATTAAAGGCATAAAAAATAATAAAAAAAAACATTTTTTTATAACTTAACATAACTAAATATCAATTTTAATTTGGTCAAACTCATTGATTTATCATTATTTTAAAATTTACAAAATGACAGATGAAAGTGTCAGACGTAACAGTTCACCTGTTTTCACATGCGTCGACAAGCAAACTGCAAGACTCTAAACTCGCAAGTACTATTTCCAACTTGGAAAATAAATTAGAAATCAATGATTCCGGTCAAATAAACGATGATACTTAGGTATGTTGGGATTTTTATAAAAAATATTCCGTTCAACAAATTTATTGATTAAATAATTTGTGTTTGTATTAAAAAAAATGTTTATAATGTTTTAATTATCTTTTTAGGTTCTTTAAACATATTATATAATAATAATGATAATAATATAAAGCATTATTATTTACTCTTTGAATCTTCTAATAATTTTAAAGAATTGATATATAGTTTTAATTATACTTTCAAGCAATCATTTACACATTGTAATAAAAATGCTTGCTCTTGAAATGTACTGTCTTAACACACGTCTGGTTATAACAAATGGTTATAGTGGTTATAATATAGTTATTAGTAATACACTTGCACATAAGCGTATTTATCTCTATATAATGTATTAAAAAATAGGAAATTCTCTCAATAATAAGTTTGATAAACCTAGGTGGAACTATGTAAGTTCAAAATTTCATGCACACAGTGATCTGTTGTAGTAAAAATATACTTGCATCTCTACGCTATTCTTCCATGTCACATATATTATATTTGACTTTATAATAAGGCTAATGCATATAGTTTTCACTTATTTCTTGTCTAAGAAAATATACCAATAACACGAAAATATTGATTTTTTTTCAAATTTGTCTTGAATAAAATTGCAATGAAAAACGGCTGTAAATGTATGGCCTGACGTCATATTTAATGCGCTTGGAGGGGACGCCATATTGGAGTAGACAATTACATTGTTTAGCATAGGACACACTTTCTATTTAAATAATTTCTTTCTGAAATCAGTTTTTTGGTTGTTATTATATTTTCACGCACTTCATTCAAGCTATTAACAACATCAGTGCTCTCAAAAATATTGCTTAGTATTCTTTAACTGTCAAAATGTGTTGCTTTCCATTTTGGCCCATGTTATTGAGTGCTCCAATGTGGTGTTAACTTTAACATGAATGTAAAAACTCTATAAGAGAAGTTTGGCAAGGCACTATAAATATTTAATTTGACGAAATTTGTGTGTTGAGTAGGTCACTCAGTCTTTAAATTTCATTATGTTTAAAGGAATAGACCATAGAAAAAGATAAGCCTTTATATCACAAAACACTTGATGGGATTCACAAAAATAACTTTACTTTGTCTCAAAAGTCAAAACCAAAAAGTAGCCCCGTAGCAGTGATCAGAAAATTTGATTTATGCAACCTACATAACATTTGCATACTAATTTTTGCATGTTTCTGACGTCATAATTATGAATTTTTATGCAAATTGCATACTTTAAAGTTTTTTCACGCTCTCTCGTGGGGCTACATTAACATTCTGGTAAATAATGTTGTCAGTTTTAAAGATCCCATTTTGTGTTATTTATTAAAAGCACATGTTGTTTTATTTGGTCTAACGCTTTAAATATCTTACTTCTACTGTTTGTTTTCACAACATCATACAGTAAGTTAAAGTACAATTTTTATTGATATGTATATTATAACAAATAAATAAGAAGAACATAAAAAAGTTCTTAATAATTAACATAAAACTATTAGAATTAGTAACAAAATAAACTTTAATCGCTACATTTTTATACTGAAATAATTTCTATTTTAAGATCAGTTTTGGGATTTAAAAATAACATATTTTACACATTATAGAATATGTTATTTTTATATATAAGTTATTACATTGAACAACTTAAAAATCATTGAACTGACTGATCTGAATATGCTTTTGCTGTCTTATGTACATTGAAAAAAATTGAAAAAAATTCTAATGAATATAATATGTTATAATTTATTCTTATTTAAAAAAATGCTGAAATGGAACTATTTTAAAATCATAAAAATGATCTTAGAACTTAATTTTTAATCTTTAATGATAAATTATATTCATGTGGTGTAGTAAAAATTAATGTCAAGAAAGGATAAGTTTCTATAGTACTACCTAAATTACTTCTTTTTTATTATATTTGAATTTGGAGCAAAATAATTATGCAATATATCTTTTGTCATTTAAAAGTTCTAATGTTTTGCTGACAATTATTTTATGTTATTTCATGCTGATAATGATATATTTAATAATGTCTAATTTTTGTAGAACCTTTGAAATGGCTCTACCAAAATTCTTTGAATTTAATATGTGTCTTACATTATTAAATCATGAAAAATCAAAGACAACTAATTGTTATTATAACAATATAATTTTATAAAGATTTATCCTTACTTAATCCTATAAGAGATTGTAACACAATTATAACTAAAAATTTACGTCTTATAAGTATAGTTTAGATTTTACTCATCTTCTTTAAACGTTAATTAGGAAATAAATATTATAGTGTTTTTTTTATTTTAATAAAAATATAAAAAAAAATCTCAACAGAAAATCACAATAAATTTTAAACAGTTTGATTTATAAAAAACGACTAGTTGAAATATTTGTACGTATCCACGTCTTATTCGTTTTAATATGTCTAAACGATAGTATAATGACTTATACTTGTGAATATCTCTTAATATGAATAAAAATTGTTTCTATTCTATACAAACTGAAACATTGCAATCTTTATTTTAAAATAAACAAAGAATAACTTCTAATTTGTAGGGTGTATGAAATTTCGTGTTATAAATTTCGCTCTTATGACTTCTTTAAGTCTATATATATATTTAGACTTGAAGAAATGCCAAATTACGTCTTATTGTCTCTTATGCTTTTCAAAGTATTGAAAAAGTATATTTTAACTGAAAAAAAACAAGTCGTTAACTGCATTACGTAATGATTATTTATCCACAAACAAGAAAAGTATTACAAAATTGTTCTTGAAGATAAATTATAAAATTAAATGTCATGCAGTTACTTATTTCTGTTTTTTGCAAATTATTTGCAATTTCTAAAAATACTTATTATTGAAATATTTCTTTTTTGTATGTTGTGTAAATTTAGTTGTTGAAAACTAAAATATTGTCTGTGTTTGTTTTTCTGATCGAAAGTAGCTATTTCGTCTGATATATTCTTTTATATCGATAAAAAAATGTAATTTTTATGTGTTGGATATTTTACTCTTATAAATATGTCTTATTTTGCTTTAGAGCATAATAATTATGCACTATCTGTTTCATTATTTTAAACATCTAATTTTATTATCTTCTATAACGATATGAAGCAAAATCTTATTATTATGCGTTGGATTTTACTGAAATAATAACGTCTTATTTTATTGTAGAGCAAAATAATTATGCAATATATCTTTTGTCATTTAAAAGTTCTAATGTTATGCTGACAATTATTTTATGTTATTTCATGCTGATAATGATATATTTAATAATGTCTAATTTTTGTAGAACCTTCAAAATGGCTCTACCAAAATTTTTTGAATTTAATTTGTGTCTTACATTATTAAATCATGAAAAATCAAAGACAACTAATTGTTATTATAACAATATAATTATATAAAGATTTATCCTTACTTAATCCTATAAGAGATTGTAACGCAATTATAACTAAAACTTTACGTCTTATAAGTATAGTTTAGATTTTACTCATCTCCTTTAAACGTTAATTAGGAAATATATATTATAGTGTTTTTTTTATTTTAATAAAAATATAAAAAAAAAATCTCAACAGAAAATCACAAAAAATTTTAAACAGTTTGATTTATAAAAAACAACTAGTTGAAATATTTGTACGTTTCCACGTCTTATTTGTTTTAATATGTCTAAACGATAGTATAATGACTTATACTTGTTAATATCTCTTAATATGAATAAAAATTGTTTCTATTTTATACAAACTGAAACATTGCAATCTTTATTTTAAAATAAACAAAGAATAACTTCTAATTTGTAGGGTGTATGAAATTTCGTGTTATAAATTTCGCTCTTATGACTTCTTTAAGTCTATATATATATTTAGGCTTAAAGAAATGCCAAATTACGTCTTATTGTCTCTTATGCTTTTCAAATTATTGAAAAAGTATATTTTAACTGAAAAAAAAAACAAGTCGTTAACTGCATTACGTAATGATTATTTATCCACAAACAAGAAAAGTATTACAAAATTGTTCTTGAAGATAAATTATAAAATTAAATGTCATGCAGTTACTTATTTCTGTTTTTTGCAAATTATTTGCAATTTCTAAAAATACTTATTATTGATATATTTCTTTTTTGTATGTTGTGTAAATTTAGTTGTTGAAAACTAAAATATTGTCTGTGTTTGTTTTTCTGATCGAAAGTAGCTATTTCGTCTGATATATTCTTTTATATCGATAAAAAAATGTAATTTTTATGTGTTGGATATTTTACTCTTATAAATATGTCTTATTTTGCTTTAGAGCATAATAATTATGCACTATCTGTTTCATTATTTTGAACATCTAATTTTATTATCTTCTATAACGATATGAAGCAAAATCTTATTATTATGCGTTGGATTTTACTGAAATAATAACCTCTTATTTTATTGTTGAGCAAAATAATTATGCAATATATCTTTTGTCATTTAAAAGTTCTAATGTTATGCTGACACTTATTTTATGTTATTTCATGCTGATAATGATATATATAATAATGTCTAATTTTTGTAGAACCTTCAAAATGGCTCTACCAAAATTCTTTGAATTTAATATGTGTCTTACATTATTAAATCATGAAAAATCAAAGACAACTAATTGTTATTATAACAATATAATTTTATAAAGATTTATCCTTACTTAATCCTATAAGAGATTGTAACACAATTATAACTAAAAATTTACGTCTTATAAGTATAGTTTAGATTTTACTCATCTTCTTTAAACGTTAATTAGGAAATATATATTATAGTGTTTTTTTTATTTTAATAAAAATATAAAAAAAAATCTCAACAGAAAATCACAATAAATTTTAAACAGTTTGATTTATAAAAAACGACTAGTTGAAATATTTGTACGTTTCCACGTCTTATTCGTTTTAATATGTCTAAACGATAGTATAATGACTTATACTTGTGAATATCTCTTAATATGAATAAAAATTGTTTCTATTCTATACAAACTGAAACATTGCAATCTTTATTTTAAAATAAACAAAGAATAACTTCTAATTTGTAGGGTGTATGAAATTTCGTGTTATAAATTTCGCTCTTATGACTTCTTTAAGTCTATATATATATTTAGACTTGAAGAAATGCCAAATTACGTCTTATTGTCTCTTATGCTTTTCAAAGTATTGAAAAAGTATATTTAAACTGAAAAAAAAAACAAGTCGTTAACTGCATTACGTAATGATTATTTATCCACAAACAAGAAAAGTATTACAAAATTGTTCTTGAAGATAAATTATAAAATTAAATGTCATGCAGTTACTTATTTCTGTTTTTTGCAAATTATTTGCAATTTCTAAAAATACTTATTATTGAAATATTTCTTTTTTGTATGTTGTGTAAATTTAGTTGTTGAAAACTAAAATATTGTCTGTGTTTGTTTTTCTGATCGAAAGTAGCTATTTCGTCTGATATATTCTTTTATATCGATAAAAAAATGTAATTTTTATGTGTTGGATATTTTAATCTTATAAATATGTCTTATTTTGCTTTAGAGCATAATAATTATGCACTATCTGTTTCATTATTTTAAACATCTAATTTTATTATCTTCTATAACGATATGAAGCAAAATCTTATTATTATGCGTTGGATTTTACTGAAATAATAACGTCTTATTTTATTGTAGAGCAAAATAATTATGCAATATATCTTTTGTCATTTAAAAGTTCTAATGTTATGCTGACAATTATTTTATGTTATTTCATGCTGATAATGATATATTTAATAATGTCTAATTTTTGTAGAACCTTCAAAATGGCTCTACCAAAATTTTTTGAATTTAATTTGTGTCTTACATTATTAAATCATGAAAAATCAAAGACAACTAATTGTTATTATAACAATATAATTATATAAAGATTTATCCTTACTTAATCCTATAAGAGATTGTAACGCAATTATAACTAAAACTTTACGTCTTATAAGTATAGTTTAGATTTTACTCATCTCCTTTAAACGTTAATTAGGAAATATATATTATAGTGTTTTTTTTATTTTAATAAAAATATAAAAAAAAAATCTCAACAGAAAATCACAATAAATTTTAAACAGTTTGATTTATAAAAAACAACTAGTTGAAATATTTGTACGTTTCCACGTCTTATTTGTTTTAATATGTCTAAACGATAGTATAATGACTTATACTTGTTAATATCTCTTAATATGAATAAAAATTGTTTCTATTTTATACAAACTGAAACATTGCAATCTTTATTTTAAAATAAACAAAGAATAACTTCTAATTTGTAGGGTGTATGAAATTTCGTGTTATAAATTTCGCTCTTATGACTTCTTTAAGTCTATATATATATTTAGGCTTAAAGAAATGCCAAATTACGTCTTATTGTCTCTTATGCTTTTCAAATTATTGAAAAAGTATATTTTAACTGAAAAAAAAAACAAGTCGTTAACTGCATTACGTAATGATTATTTATCCACAAACAAGAAAAGTATTACAAAATTGTTCTTGAAGATAAATTATAAAATTAAATGTCATGCAGTTACTTATTTCTGTTTTTTGCAAATTATTTGCAATTTCTAAAAATACTTATTATTGAAATATTTCTTTTTTGTATGTTGTGTAAATTTAGTTGTTGAAAACTAAAATATTGTCTGTGTTTGTTTTTCTGATCGAAAGTAGCTATTTCGTCTGATATATTCTTTTATATCGATAAAAAAATGTAATTTTTATGTGTTGGATATTTTACTCTTATAAATATGTCTTATTTTGCTTTAGAGCATAATAATTATGCACTATCTGTTTCATTATTTTGAACATCTAATTTTATTATCTTCTATAACGATATGAAGCAAAATCTTATTATTATGCGTTGGATTTTACTGAAATAATAACCTCTTATTTTATTGTTGAGCAAAATAATTATGCAATATATCTTTTGTCATTTAAAAGTTCTAATGTTATGCTGACACTTATTTTATGTTATTTCATGCTGATAATGATATATTTAATAATGTCTAATTTTTGTAGAACCTTCAAAATGGCTCTACCAAAATTCTTTGAATTTAATATGTGTCTTACATTATTAAATCATGAAAAATCAAAGACAACTAATTGTTATTATAACAATATAATTTTATAAAGATTTATCCTTACTTAATCCTATAAGAGATTGTAACACAATTATAACTAAAACTTTACGTCTTATAAGTATAGTTTAGATTTTACTCATCTTCTTTAAACGTTAATTAGGAAATATATATTATAGTGTTTTTTTTATTTTAATAAAAATATAAAAAAAAACCTCAAGAGAAAATCACAATAAATTTTAAACAGTTTGATTTATAAAAAACAACTAGTTGAAATATATGTACGTTTCCACGTCTAATTTGTTTAAATATGTCTAAACGATAGTATAATGACTTATACTTGGGAATATCTCTTAATATGAATAAAAATTGTTTCTATTCTATACAAACTGAAACATTGCAATCTTTATTTTAAAATAAACAAAGAATAACTTCTAATATGTAGGGTGTATGAAATTTCGTGTTATAAATTTCGCTCTTATGACTTCTTTATGTCTATATATATATTTAGGCTTAAAGAAATGCCAAATTACGTCTTATTGTCTCTTATGTTTTTTAAAGTATTGAAAAAGTATATTTTAACTGAAAAAAAAACAAGTCGTTAACTGCATTACGTATTGATTATTTATCCACAAACAAGAAAAGTATTACAAAATTGTTCTTGAAGATAACTTATAAAATTAAATGTCATGCAGTTACTTATTTCTGTTTTTTGCAAATTATTTGCAATTTCTAAAAATACTTATTATTGAAATATTTCTTTTTTGTATGTTGTGTAAATTTAGTTGTTGAAAACTAAAATATTGTCTTTGTTTGTTTTTCTGATCGAATGTAGCTATTTCGTCTGATATATTCTTTCTTTATATCTAAAAAAAAATGTAATTTTTATGTGTTGGATATTTTACTCTTATTAATATGTCTTATTTTGCTCTATAGCATAATAATTATGCACTATCTGTTTCATTATTTTGAACATCTAATTTTATTATCTTCTATAACGATATGAAGCAAAATCTTATTATTATGCGTTGGATTTTACTGAAATAATAACGTCTTATTTATTGTGGAGCAAAATAATTATGCAATATATCTTTTGTCATTTAAAAGTTCTAATGTTATGCTGACAATTATTTTATGTTATTTCATGCTGATAATGATATATATAATAATGTCTAATTTTTGTAGAACCTTCAAAATGGCTCTACCAAAATTCTTTGAATTTAATATGTGTGTTACATTATTAAATCATGAAAAATCAAAGACAACTAATTGTTATTATAATAATATAATTTTATAAAGATTTATACTTAATAAATCCTATAACTTCTAATTTGTAGGGTGTAGGAAACTTTGTGTTATGAATTTTTCTCTTATGACTTCATATAAAATGTTTTATTATAATAAAGTGATGAATTGTAGTGTTTCTGTACGTTTATACATTTATATGAAAATAGATCAATATATATTTTTATATATAATTTAACTTTCTAAAGATTTATCCTTAATAAAAAAACATTAAAAATGGGTAAATCTTTATAATGCATAAATAGTGTATGGATGAATGTAATTTTAATATAAGTGTACGATTTTTTTGTTTCTGTCATCGTGATAAACCAATCTTATTCTGAGTCAAATAATTGTCGAATTGACTAGTGAGAACTTTTCAAACTATGAAAGAAACACAGGCTTCGTACATATTATATATTTAATAAATCTCTACTTTCACTCAACGTCTTATTATTAAAGTAAATTATTTTTATTCTTAAACTTAACGCTACGTTTAAAATACTACAATAGTAGTAGAGCAAAAAGATTGAAAATCTTTATATTGATTTGTTTGATTTCTAGTCGTTAAAACTATTTACTTTTACACTTCTTTTAATGTAAATTAATTACTTTATAAATGTTTTTTATCTGAATCTGTTACAAAAAAGCAATGGTTTTAAGATATTCAGGATAGAATCTCTCTTTAAATCGAAATGGATCCATAACTTCTTAATATTATGTCATTTTTTATTGACTATGTTTTTATACATAGCAATATGACATGTATTTTTAAATTGTTTTCAAGTAATTGAAAATCGGTGACACTGGTTGATGTTTTGTATGTTACTTCTTTTTAAACGTCTATAGTGTTAATGTACTTTTAAAAAGCTTTATATTTTAATTCTTATGAAATTTGTTCTATTTTTGTGTTTTTCTTGCATGTTTGCTTAGAAGTAAATTGGGCTATATGCATATTTAATAAATTGTTATTAATAAAATTTAAATAACTATTCCTGAAATGTTACCTTAGAAGCAAATTTGATTATGTGTTGTCTGTTGTGTAAAGTGATTACAAATATCAAAATTAGCAAACTTCTAAATTAACATCTAAAAGAAAAACGAGAATTTAAAATAAAATATTATACAATTAGTTTCTTTTCTAACGATAGAAAATACAATAGATTAAATTTTCTCTTAAATATATATTTGTAATCCTATGAAGGCAATTTTTTTTATTTGTTATAACTGTCTCTAAGTTTTCTTTGTCCACGTCTATCGTATTAAAGCACAATGAAAAGCCAAAGTACGTCAAATGGTTTTTTTATGCTTCTTAAGTTGATAAAATATTCTTTTTTCATTTAAAATAATGAAACAAGCCGATAACTGCAATAGGTTATTGATTACTTATACACAATCAAAATTAGTATTACGAAATTGTTCGTGTAAATAAATTAATAAATTAAATGCAAAGCAGATACTTTGCAAGATCTGAAAATTCTTGTAAACAAAATATATTTTGTATTGTTTATTTTGTATGTTGTGTAAGTTTAGTTGTAAAAAACTAAAATTATATATTTTTTAGTTTTATTTCTATTTCATAATAGCTATGAAAAATTACTAATTATTCTTCTATTACGATATAAAAACAAATTACTAAATTTGCATTGGATATTTTATATATATTTAATGAAATGTTACCATTAAAATCTGGTGGCCAGAAATAATGAATATACCTTTAATTTTTTATTGACTTGACTTAACACACTGTTTAAAATGTGATGTTTTTTGACATACTTGTCTCTAAGTTTATTTTCTTTATGTTTATATATATATTTAGGCATAAAGAAATGCCAAAGTACGTCCAAATGTCTTTTATGCTTTTCAAAGTAGTGAAATAGTCTATTTTTACTGAAAAAAAAAGAAACAAGTCTTTGACTGCATTACGTAATGATTATTTATCCACAAACAAGAAAAGTATTACAAAATTGTTCTTGAAGATAAATTATAAAATTAAATGTCATGCAGTTACTTATTTCTGTTTTTTGCAAATTATTTGCAATTTCTAAAAATACTTATTATTGAAATATTTCTATATTTCTTTTTTGTATGTTGTGTAAATTTAGTTGTTGTAAACTAAAATATTGTCTGTGTATGTTTTTCTGATCGAAAGTAGCTATTTCGTCTGATATATTCTTTTATATCGATAAAAAAATGTAATTTCTATGTGTTGGATATTTTACTTATATTATTATGTCTTATTTTGCTGTAGAGCATAATAATTATGCACTATCTGTTTCATAATTTTGAACATCTAATTTTCTTATCTTCTATATCGATATGAAGCAAAATCTTATTATTATGCGTTGGATTATACTGAAATAATAACGTCTTATTTTATTGTGGAGCAAAATAATTATGCAATATATCTTTTGTCATTTAAAAGTTCTAATGTTATGCTGACAATTATTTTATGTTATTTCATGCTGATAATGATATATATAATAATGTCTAATTTTTGTAGAACCTTTGAAATGGCTCTACCAAAATTCTTTGAATTTAATATGTGTCTTACATTATTAAATCATGAAAAATCAAAGACAACTAATTGTTATTATAATAATTTAATTTTATAAAGATTTATCCTTAATAAATCCTATAAGAGATTGTAACACAGTTATTACTAAAACTTTACGTCTTATAAGTATAGTTTAGATTTTACTCATCTTCTTTAAACGTTAATTAGGAAATATATATTATAGTGTTTTATTATTTTAATAAAAATTTAAAAAAAAAACTTAACAGAAAATCACAATAAATTGTAAACAGTTTGATTTATAAAAAACAACTAGTTGAAATATTTGTACGTTTCCACGTCTAATTTGTTTAAATATGTCTAAACGATAGTATAATGACTTATACTTGTGAATATCTCTTAATATGAATAAAAATTGTTTCTATTTTATACAAACTGAAACATTGCAAGATTTATTTTAAAATAAACAAAGAATAACTTCTAATTTGTAGGGTGTATGAAACTTCGTGTTATAAATTTGCTCTTATGACTTCTTTATGTCTATATATATATTTAGGCTTAAAGAAATGCCAAATTACGTCTTATTGTCTCTTATGTTTTTTAAAGTATTGAAAAAGTATATTTTAACTGAAAAAAAAACAAGTCGTTAACTGCATTACGTATTGATTATTTATCCACAAACAAGAAAAGTATTACAAAATTGTTCTTGAAGATAAATTATAAAATTAAATGTCATGCAGTTACTTATTTCTGTTTTTTGCAAATTATTTGCAATTTCTAAAAATACTTATTATTGAAATATTTCTTTTTTGTATGTTGTGTAAATTTAGTTGTTGAAAACTAAAATATTGTCTGTGTTTGTTTTTCTGATCGAAAGTAGCTATTTCGTCTGATATATTCTTTTATATCGATAAAAAAATGTAATTTTTATGGGTTGGATATTTTACTCTTATAAATATGTCTTATTTTGCTTTAGAGCATAATAATTATGCACTATCTGTTTCATTATTTTGAACATCTAATTTTATTATCTTCTATAACGATATGAAGCAAAATCTTATTATTATGCGTTGGATTTACTGAAATAATAACGTCTTATTTTATTGTGGAGCAAAATAATTATGCAATATATCTTTTGTCATTTAAAAGTTCTAATGTTATGCTGACAATTATTTTGTTATTTCATGCTGATAATGATATATTTAATAATGTCTAATTTTTGTAGAACCTTCAAAATGGCTCTACCAAAATTTTTTGAATTTAATTTGTGTCTTACATTATTAAATCATGAAAAATCAAAGACAACTAATTGTTATTATAACAATATAATTTTATAAAGATTTATCCTTACTTAATATTATAAGAGATTGTAACACAATTATAACTAAAACTTTACGTCTTATAAGTATAGTTTAGATTTTACTCATCTCCTTTTAACGTTAATTAGGAAATATATATTATAGTGTTTTTTTTATTTTAATAAAAATATAAAAAAAAAATCTCAACAGAAAATCACAATAAATTTTAAACAGTTTGATTTATAAAAAACAACTAGTTGAAATATTTGTACGTTTCCACGTCTTATTTGTTTTAATATGTCTAAACGATAGTATAATGACTTATACTTGTTATTATCTCTTAATATGAATAAAAATTGTTTCTATTCTATACAAACTGAAACATTGCAATCTTTATTTTAAAATAAACAAAGAATAACTTCTAATTTGTAGGGTGTATGAAATTTCGTGTTATAAATTTCGCTCTTATGACTTCTTTATGTCTATATATATATTTAGGCTTAAAGAAATGCCAAATTACGTCTTATTGTCTCTTATGCTTTTCAAAGTATTGAAAAAGTATATTTTAACTGAAAAAAAAACAAGTCGTTAACTGCATTACGTAATGATTATTTATCCACAAACAAGAAAAGTATTACAAAATTGTTCTTGAAGATAAATTATAAAATTAAATGTCATGCAGTTACTTATTTCTGTTTTTTGCAAATTATTTGCAATTTCTAAAAATACTTATTATTGAAATATTTCTTTTTTGTATGTTGTGTAAATTTAGTTGTTAAAAACTAAAATAATGTCTGTGTTTGTTTTTCTGATCGAAAGTAGCTATTTCGTCTGATATATTCTTTTATATCGATAAAAAAATGTAATTTTTATGTGTTGGATATTATACTCTTATAAATATGTCTTATTTTGCTTTAGAGCATAATAATTATGCACTATCTGTTTCATTATTTTGAACATCTAATTTTATTATCTTCTATAACGATATGAAGCAAAATCTTATTATTATGCGTTGGATTTTACTGAAATAATAACGTCTTATTTTATTGTGGAGCAAAATAATTTTGCAATATATCTTTTGTCATTTAAAAGTTCTAATGTTATGCTGACAATTATTTTATGTTATTTCATGCTGATAATGATATATTTAATAATGTCTAATTTTTGTAGAACCTTCAAAATGGCTCTACCAAAATTCTTTGAATTTAATATGTGTCTTACATTATTAAATCATGAAAAATCAAAGACAACTAATTGTTATTATAACAATATAATTTTATAAAGATTTATCCTTACTTAATCCTATAACTTCTAATTTGTAGGGTGTAGGAAACTTTGTGTTATGAATTTTTCTCTTATGACTTCATATAAAATGTTTTATTATAATAAAGTGATGCATTGTAGTGTTTCTGTACGTTTATTCATTTATATGAACATAGATCAATATATATTTTTATATATAATTTAACTTTCTAAAGATTTATCCTTAATAAAAAAACATTAAAAATGGGTAAATCTTTATAATGCATTAATATTGTATGGATGAATGTAATTTTAATATAAGTGTACGATTTTTTTGTTTCTGTCATCGTGATAAACCAATCTTATTCTGAGTCAAATAATTGTCGAATTGACTAGTGAGAACTTTTCAAACTATGAAAGAAACACAGGCTTCGTACATATTATATATTTAATAAATCTCTACTTTCACTCAACGTCTTATTATTAAAGTAAATTATTTTTATTCTTAAACTTAACGCTACGTTTAAAATACTACAATAGTAGTAGAGCAAAAAGATTGAAAATCTTAATATTGATTTGTTTGATTTCTAGTCGTTAAAACTATTTATTTTTACACTTCTTTTAATGTAAATTAATTACTTTATAAATGTTTTTTATCTGAATCTGTTACAAAAAAGCAATGGTTTTAAGATATTCAGGATAGAATCTCTCTTTAAATCGAAATGGAACCATAACTTCTTAATATTATGTCATTTTTTATTGACTATGTTTTTATACATAGCAATATGACATGTATTTTTAAATTGTTTTCAAGTAATTGAAAATCGGTGACACTGGTTGATGTTTTGTATGTTACTTCTTTTTTACGTCTATAGTGTTAATGTACTTTTAAAAAGCTTTATATTTTAATCTTTATGAAATTTGTTCTATTTTTGTGTTTTTCTTGCATGTTTGCTTAGAAGTAAATTGGGCTATATGCATATTTAATAAATTGTTATTAATAAAATTTAAATAACTATTCCTGAAATGTTACCTTAGAAGCAAATTTGATTATGTGTTGTCTGTTGTGTAAAGTGATTACAAATATCAAAATTAGCAAACTTCTAAATTAACATCTAAAAGAAAAACGAGAATTTAAAATAAAATATTATACAATCAGTTTCTTTTCTAACGATAGAAAATACAATAGATTAAATTTTCTCTTAAATATATATTTGTAATCCTATGAAGGCAATTTTTTTTATTTGTTATAACTGTCTCTAAGTTTTCTTTGTCCACGTCTATCGTATTAAAGCACAATGAAAAGCCAAAGTACGTCAAATGGTTTTTTATGCTTCTTAAGTTGATAAAATATTCTTTTTTCATTTAAAATAATAAAACAAGCCGATAACTGCAATAGGTTATTGATTACTTATACACAATCAAAATTAGTATTACGAAATTGTTCGTGTAAATAAATTAATAAATTAAATGCAAAGCAGATACTTTGCAAGATCTGAAAATTCTTGTAAACAAAATATATTTTGTATTGTTTATTTTGTATGTTGTGTAAGTTTAGTTGTAAAAAACTAAAATTATATATTTTTTAGTTTTATTTCTATTTCATAATAGCTATGAAAAATTACTAATTATTCTTCTATTACGATATAAAAACAAATTACTAAATTTGCATTGGATATTTTATATATATTTAATGAAATGTTACCATTAAAATCTGGTGGCCAGAAATAATGAATATACCTTTAATTTTTTATTGACTTGACTTAACACACTGTTTAAAATGTGATGTTTTTTAACATACTTGTCTCTAAGTTTATTTTCTTTATGTTTATATATATATTTAGGCATAAAGAAATGCCAAAGTACGTCCAAATGTCTTTTATGCTTTTCAAAGTAGTGAAATAGTCTATTTTTACTGAAAAAAAAAGAAACAAGTCTTTAACTGCATTACGTAATGATTTTTTATCCACAAACAAGAAAAGTATTACAAAATTGTTCTTGAAGATAAATTATAAAATTAAATGTCATGCAGTTACTTATTTCTGTTTTTTGCAAATTATTTGCAATTTCTAAAAATACTTATTATTGAAATATTTCTATATTTCTTTTTTGTATGTTGTGTAAATCTAGTTGTTGTAAACTAAAATATTGTCTGTGTATGTTTTTCTGATCGAAAGTAGCTATTTCGTCTGATATATTCTTTTATATCGATAAAAAAATGTAATTTCTATGTGTTGGATATTTTACTTATATTATTATGTCTTATTTTGCTGTAGAGCATAATAATTATGCACTATCTGTTTCATAATTTTGAACATCTAATTTTCTTATCTTCTATATCGATATGAAGCAAAATCTTATTATTATGCGTTGGATTATACTGAAATAATAACGTCTTATTTTATTGTGGAGCAAAATAATTATGCAATATATCTTTTGTCATTTAAAAGATCTAATGTTATGCTGACAATTATTTTATGTTATTTCATGCTGATAATGATATAAATAATAATGCCTAATTTTTGTAGAACCTTTGAAATGGCTCTACCAAAATTCTTTGAATTTAATATGTGTCTTACATTATTAAATCATGAAAAATCAAAGACAACTAATTGTTATTATAATAATTTAATTTTATAAAGATTTATCCTTAATAAATCCTATAAGAGATTGTAACACAATTATAACTAAAACTTTACGTCTTATAAGTATAGTTTAGATTTTACTCATCTCCTTTAAACGTTAATTAGGAAATATATATTATAGTGTTTTTTTTATTTTAATAAAAATATAAAAAAAAATCTCAACAGAAAATCACAATAAATTTTAAACAGTTTGATTTATAAAAAACAACTAGTTGAAATATTTGTACGTTTCCACGTCTTATTTGTTTTAATATGTCTAAACGATAGTATAATGACTTATACTTGTTATTATCTCTTAATATGAATAAAAATTGTTTCTATTCTATACAAACTGAAACATTGCAATCTTTATTTTAAAATAAACAAAGAATAACTTCTAATTTGTAGGGTGTATGAAATATTCGTGTTATAAATTTCGCTCTTATGACTTCTTTATGTCTATATATATATTTAGGCTTAAAGAAATGCCAAATTACGTCTTATTGTCTCTTATGCTTTTCAAAGTATTGAAAAAGTATATTTTAACTGAAAAAAAACAAGTCGTTAACTGCATTACGTAATGATTATTTATCCACAAACAAGAAAAGTATTACAAAATTGTTCTTGAAGATAAATTATAAAATTAAATGTCATGCAGTTACTTATTTCTGTTTTTTGCAAATTATTTGCAATTTCTAAAAATACTTATTATTGAAATATTTCTTTTTTGTATGTTGTGTAAATTTAGTTGTTGAAAACTAAAATATTGTCTGTGTTTGTTTTTCTGATCGAAAGTAGCTATTTCGTCTGATATATTCTTTTATATCGATAAAAAAATGTAATTTTAATGTGTTGGATATTTTACTCTTATAAATATGTCTTATTTTGCTTTAGAGCATAATAATTATGCACTATCTGTTTCATTATTTTGAACATCTAATTTTATTATCTTCTATAACGATATGAAGCAAAATCTTATTATTATGCGTTGGATTTTACTGAAATAATAACGTCTTATTTTATTGTGGAGCAAAATAATTATGCAATATATCTTTTGTCATTTAAAAGTTCTAATGTTATGCTGACAATTATTTTATGTTATTTCATGCTGATAATGATATATTTAATAATGTCTAATCTTTGTAGAACCTTCAAAATGGCTCTACCAAAATTTTTTGAATTTAATTTGTGTCTTACATTATTAAATCATGAAAAATCAAAGACAACTAATTCTAATTATAACAATATAATTTTATAAAGATTTATCCTTACTTAATCTTATAAGAGATTGTAACACAATTATAACTAAAACTTTACGTCTTATAAGTATAGTTTAGATTTTACTCATCTCCTTTAAACGTTAATTAGGAAATATATATTATAGTGTTTTTTTTATTTTAATAAAAATATAAAAAAAAAATCTCAACAGAAAATCACAATAAATTTTAAACAGTTTGATTTATAAAAAACAACTAGTTGAAATATTTGTACGTTTCCACGTCTTATTTGTTTTAATATGTCTAAACGATAGTATAATGACTTATACTTGTTAATATCTCTTAATATGAATAAAAATTGTTTCTATTCTATACAAACTGAAACATTGCAATCTTTATTTTAAAATAAACAAAGAATAACTTCTAATTTGTAGGGTGTATGAAATTTCGTGTTATAAATTTCGCTCTTATGACTTTTTTATGTCTATATATATATTTAGGCTTAAAGAAATGCCAAATTACGTCTTATTGTCTCTTATGCTTTTCAAAGTATTGAAAAAGTATATTTTAACTGAAAAAAAACAAGTCGTTAACTGCATTACGTAATGATTATTTATCCACAAACAAGAAAAGTATTACAAAATTGTTCTTGAAGATAAATTTTAAATTAAATGTCATGCAGTTACTTATTTCTGTTTTTTGCAAATTATTTGCAATTTCTAAAAATACTTATTATTGAAATATTTCTTTTTTGTATGTTGTGTATATTTAGTTGTTGAAAACTAAAATATTGTCTGTGTTTGTTTTTCTGATCGAAAGTAGCTATTTCGTCTGATATATTCTTTTATATCGATAAAAAAATGTAATTTTTATGGGTTGGATATTTTACTCTTATAAATATGTCTTATTTTGCTTTAGAGCATAATAATTATGCACTATCTGTTTCATTATTTTGAACATCTAATTTTATTATCTTCTATAACGATATGAAGCAAAATCTTATTATTATGCGTTGGATTTTACTGAAATAATAACGTCTTATTTTATTGTGGAGCAAAATAATTATGCAATATATCTTTTGTCATTTAAAAGTTCTAATGTTATGCTGACAATTATTTTATGTTATTTCATGCTGATAATGATATATTTAATAATGTCTAATTTTTGTAGAACCTTCAAAATGGCTCTACCAAAATTTTTTGAATTTAATTTGTGTCTTACATTATTAAATCATGAAAAATCAAAGACAACTAATTCTAATTATAACAATATAATTTTATAAAGATTTATCCTTACTTAATCTTATAAGAGATTGTAACACAATTATAACTAAAACTTTACGTCTTATAAGTATAGTTTAGATTTTACTCATCTCCTTTTAACGTTAATTAGGAAATATATATTATAGTGTTTTTTTTATTTTAATAAAAATATAAAAAAAAAATCTCAACAGAAAATCACAATAAATTTTAAACAGTTTGATTTATAAAAAACAACTAGTTGAAATATTTGTACGTTTCCACGTCTTATTTGTTTTAATATGTCTAAACGATAGTATAATGACTTATACTTGTTAATATCTCTTAATATGAATAAAAATTGTTTCTATTCTATACAAACTGAAACATTGCAATCTTTATTTTAAAATAAACAAAGAATAACTTCTAATTTGTAGGGTGTATGAAATTTCGTGTTATAAATTTGCTCTTATGACTTCTTTATGTCTATATATATATTTAGGCTTAAAGAAATGCCAAATTACGTCTTATTGTCTCTTATGTTTTTTAAAGTATTGAAAAAGTATATTTTAACTGAAAAAAAAACAAGTCGTTAACTGCATTACGTAATGATTATTTATCCACAAACAAGAAAAGTATTACAAAATTGTTCTTGACGATAAATTATAAAATTAAAAGTCATGCAGTTACTTATTTCTGTTTTTTGCAAATTATTTGCAATTTCTAAAAATACTTATTATTGAAATATTTCTTTTTTGTATGTTGTGTAAATTTAGTTGTTGAAAACTAAAATATTGTCTGTGTTTGTTTTTCTGATCGAAAGTAGCTATTTCGTCTGATATATTCTTTTATATCGATAAAAAAATGTAATTTTTATGTGTTGGATATTTTACTCTTATAAATATGTCTTATTTTGCTTTAGAGCATAATAATTATGCACTATCTGTTTCATTATTTTGAACATCTAATTTTATTATCTATTATAACGATATGAAGCAAAATCTTATTATTATGCGTTGGATTTTACTGAAATAATAACGTCTTATTTTATTGTGGAGCAAAATAATTATGCAATATATCTTTTGTCATTTAAAAGTTCTAATGTTATGCTGACAATTATTTTATGTTATTTCATGCTGATAATGATATATTTAATAATGTCTAATTTTTGTAGAACCTTCAAAATGGCTCTACCAAAATTGTTTGAATTTAATTTGTGTCTTACATTATTAAATCATGAAAAATCAAAGACAACTAATTGTTATTATAACAATATAATTTTATAAAGATTTATCCTTACTTAATCTTATAAGAGATTGTAACACAATTATAACTAAAACTTTACGTCTTATAAGTATAGTTTAGATTTTACTCATCTCCTTTTAACGTTAATTAGGAAATATATATTATAGTGTTTTTTTTATTTTAATAAAAATATAAAAAAAAAATCATAACAGAAAATCACAATAAATTTTAAACAGTTTGATTTATAAAAAACAACTAGTTGAAATATTTGTACGTTTCCACGTCTTATTTGTTTTAATATGTCTAAACGATAGTATAATGACTTATACTTGTTAATATCTCTTAATATGAATAAAAATTGTTTCTATTCTATACAAACTGAAACATTGCAATCTTTATTTTAAAATAAACAAAGAATAACTTCTAATTTGTAGGGTGTATGAAATTTCGTGTTATAAATTTCGCTCTTATGACTTCTTTATGTCTATATATATATTTAGGCTTAAAGAAATGCCAAATTACGTCTTATTGTCTCTTATGTTTTTTAAAGTATTGAAAAAGTATATTTTAACTGAAAAAAAAACAAGTCGTTAACTGCATTACGTAATGATTATTTATCCACAAACAAGAAAAGTATTACAAAATTGTTCTTGAAGATAAATTATAAAATTAAATGTCATGCAGTTACTTATTTCTGTTTTTTGCAAATTATTTGCAATTTCTAAAAATACTTTTTATTGAAATATTTCTTTTTTGTATGTTGTGTAAATTTAGTTGTTGAAAACTAAAATATTGTCTTTGTTTGTTTTTCTGATCGAATGTATCTATTTCGTCTGATATATTCTTTTATATCTATAAAAAAATGTAATTTTTATGTGTTGGATATTTTACTCTTATAAATATGTCTTATTTTGCTTTATAGCATAATAATTATGCACTATCTGTTTAATTATTTTGAACATCTAATTTTATTATCTTCTATAACGATATGAAGCAAAATCTTATTATTATGCGTTGGATTTTACTGAAATAATAACGTCTTATTTTATTGTGGAGCAAAATAATTATGCAATATATCTTTTGTCATTTAAAAGTTCTAATGTTATGCTGACAATTATTTTATGTTATTTCATGCTGATAATGATATATATAATAATGTCTAATTTTTGTAGAACCTTCAAAATGGCTCTACCAAAATTCTTTGAATTTAATATGTGTGTTACATTATTAAATCATGAAAAATCAAAGACAACTAATTGTTATTATAATAATATAATTTTATAAAGATTTATACTTAATAAATCCTATAACTTCTAATTTGTAGGGTGTAGGAAACTTTGTGTTATGAATTTTTCTCTTATGACTTAATATAAAATGTTTTATTATATTAAAGTGATGAATTGTAGTGTTTCTGTACGTTTATACATTTATATGAACATAGATCAATATATATTTTTATATATAATTTAACTTTCTAAAGATTTATCCTTAATAAAAAAACATTAAAAATGGGTAAATCTTTATAATGCATAAATAGTGTATGGATGAATGTAATTTTAATATAAGTGTACGATTTTTTTTGTTTCTGTCATCGTGATAAACCAATCTTATTCTGAGTCAAATAATTGTCGAATTGACTGGTGAGAACTTTTCAAACTATGAAAGAAACACAGGCTTCGTACATATTATATATTTAATATATCTCTACTTTCACTCAACGTCTTATTATTAAAGTAAATTATTTTTATTCTTAAACTTAACGCTACGTTTAAAATACTACAATAGTAGTAGAGCAAAAAGATTGAAAATCTTAATATTGATTTGTTTGATTTCTAGTCGTTAAAACTATTTACTTTTACACTTCTTTTAATGTAAATTAATTACTTTATAAATGTTTTTTATCTGAATCTGTTACAAAAAAGCAATGGTTTTAAGATATTCAGGATAGAATCTCTCTTTAAATCGAAATGGAACCATAACTTCTTAATATTATGTCATTTTTTATTGACTATGTTTTTATACATAGCAATATGACATGTATTTTTAAATTGTTTTCAAGTAATTGAAAATCGGTGACACTGGTTGATGTTTTGTATGTTACTTCTCTTTAAACGTCTATAGTGTTAATGTAATTTTAAAAAGCTTTATATTTTAATCTTTATGAAATTTGTTCTATTTTTGTGTTTTTCTTGCATGTTTGCTTAGAAGCAAATTGGGCTATATGCATATTTAATAAATTGTTATTAATAAAATTTAAATAACTATTCCTGAAATGTTACCTTAGAAACAAATTTGATTATGTGTTGTCTGTTGTGTAAAGTGATTACAAATATCAAAATTAGCAAACTTCTAAATTAACATCTAAAAGAAAAACGAGAATTTAAAATAAAATATTATACAATTAGTCTCTTTTCTAACGATAGAAAATACAATAGATTAAATTTTCTCTTAAATATATATTTGTAATCCTATGAAGGCAATTTTTTTTATTTGTTATAACTGTCTCTAAGTTTTCTTTGTCCACGTCTATCGTATTAAAGCACAATGAAAAGCCAAAGTACGTCAAATGGTTTTTTTATGCTTCTTAAGTTGATAAAATATTCTTTTTTCATTTAAAATATTGAAACAAGCCGATAACTGCAATAGGTTATTGATTACTTATACACAATCAAAATTAGTATTACGAAATTGTTCGTGTAAATAAATTAATAAATTAAATGCAAAGCAGATACTTTGCAAGATCTGAAAATTCTTGTAAACAAAATATATTTTGTATTGTTTATTTTGTATGTTGTGTAAGTTTAGTTGTAAAAAACTAAAATGATATATTTTTTAGTTTTATTTCTATTTCATAAAAGCTATGAAAAATTACTAATTATTCTTCTATTACGATATAAAAACAAATTACTAAATTTGCATTGGATATTTTATATATATTTAATGAAATGTTACCATTAAAATCTGGTGGCCAGAAATAATGAATATACCTTTAATTTTTTATTGACTAGACTTAACACACTGTTCAAAATATAATGTTTTTTGACATACTTGTCTCTAAGTTTATTTTCTTTATGTTTATATATATATTTAGGCATAAAGAAATGCCAAAGTACGTCCAAATGTCTTTTATGCTTTTCAAAGTAGTGAAATAGTCTATTTTTACTGAAAAAAAAAAGAAACAAGTCTTTAACTGCATTACGTAATGATTATTTATCCACAAACAAGAAAAGTATTAAAAAATTGTTCTTGAAGATAAATTATAAAATTAAATGTCATGCAGTTACTTATTTCTGTTTTTTGCAAATTGTTTGCAATTTCTAAAAATACTTATTATTGAAATATTTCTATATTTCTTTTTTGTATGTTGTGTAAATTTAGTTGTTGTAAACTAAAATATTGTCTGTGTTTGTTTTTCTGATCGGAAGTAGCTATTTCGTCTGATATATTCTTTTATATCGATAAAAAAATGTAATTTCTATGTGTTGGATATTTTACTTATATTATTATGTCTTATTTTGCTGTAGAGCATAATAATTATGCACTATCTGTTTCATAATTTTAAACATCTAATTTTCTTATCTTCTATATCGATATAAAGCAAAATCTTATTATTATGCGTTGGATTATACTGAAATAATAACGTCTTATTTTATTGTGGAGCAAAATAATTATGCAATATATCTTTTGTCATTTAAAAGTTCTAATGTTATGCTGACAATTATTTTATGTTATTTCATGCTGATAATGATATATATAATAATATCTAATTTTTGTAGAACCTTTGAAATGGCTCTACCAAAATTCTTTGAATTTAATATGTGTCTTACATTATTAAATCATGAAAAATCAAAGACAACTAATTGTTATTATAATAATTTAATTTTATAAAGATTTATCCTTAATAAATCCTATAAGAGATTGTAACACAGTTATTACTAAAACTTTACGTCTTATAAGTATAGTTTAGATTTTACTCATCTTCTTTAAACGTTAATTAGGAAATATATCTTATAGTGTTTTATTATTTTAATAAAAATTTAAAAAAAAAAACTTAACTGAAAATCACAATAAATTGTAAACAGTTTGATTTATAAAAAACAACTAGTTGAAATATTTGTACGTTTCCACGTCTAATTTGTTTAAATATGTCTAAACGATAGTATAATGACTTATACTTGTGAATATCTCTTAATATGAATAAAAATTGTTTCTATTTTATACAAACTGAAACATTGCAAGATTAATTTTAAAATAAACAAAGAATAACTTCTAATTTGTAGGGTGTATGAAACTTCGTGTTATAAATTTCGCTCTTATGACTTCTTTATGTCTATATATATATTTAGGCTTAAAGAAATGCCAAATTACGTCTTATTGTCTCTTATGCTTTTCAAAGTATTGAAAAAGTATATTTTAACTGAAAAAAAAACAAGTCGTTAACTGCATTACGTAATGATTATTTATCCACAAACAAGAAAAGTATTACAAAATTGTTCTTGAAGATAAATTATAAAATTAAATGTCATGCAGTTACTTATTTCTGTTTTTTGCAAATTATTTGCAATTTCTAAAAATACTTATTATTGAAATATTTCTTTTTTGTATGTTGTGTAAATTTAGTTGTTGAAAACTAAAATATTGTCTTTGTTTGTTTTTCTGATCGAATGTAGCTATTTCGTCTGATATATTCTTTTATATCTATAAAAAAATGTAATTTTTATGTGTTGGATATTTTACTCTTATTAATATGTCTTATTTTGCTTTAGAGCATAATAATTATGCACTATCTGTTTCATTATTTTGAACATCTAATTTTATTATCTTCTATAACGATATGAAGCAAAATCTTATTATTATGCGTTGGATTTTACTGAAATAATAACGTCTTATTTTATTGTGGAGCAAAATAATTATGCAATATATCTTTTGTCATTTAAAAGTTCTAATGTTATGCTGACAATTATTTTATGTTATTTCATGCTGATAATGATATATATAATAATGTCTAATTTTTGTAGAACCTTCAAAATGGCTCTACCAAAATTCTTTGAATTTAATATGTGTGTTACATTATTTAATCATGAAAAATCAAAGACAACTAATTGTTATTATAATAATATAATTTTATAAAGATTTATACTTAATAAATCCTATAACTTCTAATTTGTAGGGTGTATGAAACTTCGTGTTATAAATTTCGCTCTTATGACTTCTTTATTTTCTTTATGTCTATATATATATTTAGGTATAAAGAAATGCCAAATTACGTCTTATTGTCTCTTATGCTTTTCAAAGTAGTGAAATAGTCTATTTAAACTGAAAAAGAAACAAGTCTTTCACTGCATTACGTAATGATTATTTATCCACAAACAAGAAAAGTATTACAAAATTGTAATTGAAGATAAATAATAAAATTAAATGTCATGCAATTACTTATTTCTGTTTTTTGCAAATTATTTGCAATTTCTAAAAATACTTATTATTGAAATATTTCTATATTTCTTTTTTGTATGTTGTGTAAATTTAGTTGTTGTAAACTAAAATATTGTCTGTGTTTGTTTTTCTGATCGAAAGTAGCTGTTTCGTCTGATATATTCTTTTATATCGATAAAAAAATGTAATTTTTATGTGTTGGATATTTTACTTATATTATTATGTCTTATTTTGCTGTAGAGCATAATAATTATGCACTATCTGTTTCATAATTTTGAACATCTAATTTTCTTATCTTTTATATCGATATGAAGCAAAATCTTATTATTATGCGTTGGATTATACTGAAATAATAACGTCTTATTTTATTGTGGAGCATAATAATTATGCAATATATCTTTTGTTATTTAAAAGTTCTAATGTTATGCTGAAAATTATTTTATGTTATTTCATGCTGATAATGATATAAATAATAATGTCTAATTTTTGTAGAGCCTTTGAAATGGCTCTACCAAAATTCTTTGAATTTAATATGTGTCTTACATTATTAAATCATGAAAAATCAAAGACAACTAATTGTTATTATAATAATATAATTTTATAAAGATTTATCCTTAATAAATCCTATAAGAGATTGTAACACAATTATAACTAAAACTTTACGTCTTATAAGTATAGTTTAGATTTAACTCATCTTCTTTAAACTTTAATTAGGAAATATATATTATAGTGGTTTTTAAATTTAATAATTTTTTTTAAAAAATCGTAACAGAAAATCACAATAAATTGTAAACAGTTTGATTTATAAAAAACAACTAGTTTAAAATATTTGTACGTTTCTACGTCTTTTTTGTTTTAATATGTCTAAACGATGGTATAATGACTTATACCTGTAAATATCTCTTAATATGAATATAAATTGTTTCTTTTTTATACAAACTGAAACATTGCAAGCTTTATTTTTAAATAAACAAAGAAAAACTTCTAATTTGTAGGGTACACGATTAATTCATTTTATAAACTTTTCGCTTATGACTTCTTATAAATTGTTCGATTATTTAAAGTGATGAATTGTAGTACTTCTTTTAGTTTATACATTTATATGAAAATAGAAAAAAAATTATATTTTCATATATAATTTTACTCTCTATGTTAGAGCTACGTTAGTGTATGATAATAATTGAACCTACCTGTGTCTTCTTATTTGGTTTGCAAAATGGCAACTTCATTGGTAAATTCATACAATCCTATAAACGATTGTAACACAATAACAACTAAAATTTTACGTGTTATAAGTATTGTTTAGATTTTACTCATTTTCTTTATAAGTAAATTAATAAATAATTTTATTAGTAGTTTTTTATTTAATAAAAATTTAAAAAAATCTTTACAGAAAATCAGAATAAATTGTTAACAGTTTGATTTATAAAAAGCAACTTGTTGAAATATTTGTACGTTTCCACGTCTTATTTGTTTTAATATGTCTTAACGATGGTATAATGACTTATACTTGTCAATATCTCTTAATATTAATAAAAATTGTTTCTGTTTTATACAAACTGAATAATTGCAAGCTTTATTTTTAAATAAACAAAGAATAACTTCTAATTTGTAGGGTGTACAAAACTTCGTGTTTTAACTTCTCTCTTATGACTTGTTATAAATTGTTATATTATTTGAAGTGATCAATTGTTTTTAATTTACTTGTGTAACACAATAACAACTAAAATTTTACGTCTTATAAGTATAGTTTAGATGTTACTCATTTTCTTTATAAGTTAATTAAGAAATAATTATATTAGTAGTTTTTTAATTTAATAAAAAAAATTTAAAAAATCTTAACAGAAAATCACAATAAATTGTTAACAGTTTGATTTATAAAAAACAACTTGTTGAAATATTTGTACGTTTCCACGTCTTATTTGTTTTAATATGTCTAAACGATGGTATAATGACTTATACTTGTGAATATCTCTTAATATGAATAAAAATTGTTTCTGTTTTATACAAACTGAAACATTACAAGCTATATATTTACTAAACAAAGAATAAATTCTAGTTTGTAAGGTGTACGAAACTTCGTTTTATAAACTGCACTCTTATGACTTCTTATAAATTGTTACATTATATAAATTGATGAATTGTTTTCAATTTACTTCTGAAAATATGTAATAATATTACACTTACAGTAAAAGTTTCCTTAATGGTAACTAATATATAGATATTGAGCTATTTATTATAATATAATAGTATAGACCATTAACTGTAATTCTTATTTTAAGAATATTTTTTTTATAAGTGTTGTTTTCTAAATTAAAATTTATTAAATGAAACATCATACATTTTAATAATGCCACTGTAGTGGGTTTTAATTGTTTTTACTCTCTTTCGTCTCTTTAATGTTTATGTGAATATTTTATGTTAATTAGGTTCATTCAATGCTGCGGTTTGTGAGGTATGATATGTTTTCAAAAAGAATTTAGCGTGTAAAAAAAAATGTGTAAAAAATTTCAAAGAATTATAAAGGGCTAAACAACAATGGCCTTTTTTAATAGTAAATATCATATTTAAGCACAGGACAGCATTTAATGTTTTATCACTTTTAGGCAGATAAAAAAATATTGCTTCTTATTTGTTGATAATACAAATAAACCAATAGAAATCCATATTTCTTTTAATATCGGACTAAAAGCGACAAGAATTTGATTGCTTTTCCGCGTTTTATATACCTCCTACCCAGTAAACCACAGTTTTTCACAAGTAGTTTGCAAGTACTTATCCGATGTAAGAGTGTCACTCCCAGCTTATGTGACGTCACTGGTACTGACATTCTTGCATCGGAAAAGTACTTGCAATGTACATGTGAAAAAACTGTGGTAATGGGTAATATTACAATCTTAAAAAAATATATATTTACTAACGTTTTTTGACTCATTTCTTACATCACAGTCACAACAAGCTTTTACGCTAACTTGGCGCAGCCTGAATTTTAGCTCTTAACTTGTGATAATAAATTTTACGTATTAAAAATTTTTTTTTTGGCTTAAAATATAGAGTAAAAAAGTTTACGCAAGTTTAGTTACTCCAGCTCGCGCCAAGATAGTGTGAGAGCTAGTTGCATCAGTGACATAGTTTCAAAGTTGTTTATCAGCGGCTGTTCTCAGAGCGTTAATATTAAAAAATTTAATTTTTTTTTATTTTGATTTCGGCAGATTTAGTAACACAAAAATTACTAATAAAAGATCCATTCTTGATAACCCTTAAAAAAAATTATTGATTTGTTAGATATTATTAAAATTGTGAATACATTTGCTACAAGAAAATTTAAACTTCATTATTTTCTGCTCACAATTTTAATAAATAATATATTTATTTTATAAAGAAATCAAGAAATATACAAAAATAAAAGTTTGAAAAATATTTAATATGCAAATTCTTAATGTTAATCTTAAAAACTTAGCAAGTATTGCTAAAATTCATCATCGAGAGATTTTGCTCGTTTTGACTGGAAATTTTCAGTTTTCTATATTTCTTCTCTATAAATTAAAAACTTAATTTAAAACACAACAAATAACTTCTTAATAATTAAAATGTATTTAAATTTACTAAAAAATACAATTCATTACAAATATATGTAATGATAAGTATCTTAAAATTAAGGGATTATTGATAGAGTATTCAATATAAGTAAATTTTACATAGAAATTTTTTACTTAAAATGCTCTTCTTCTAATTTTCTTCTTAATAAATTAAATGATAATAAAATTATTATACCGTAAGTAAAAAAAATATCAAGATACCTGTTAACGTTTTAAAATAAAATGATACATTGTAGGTAAAATACTCAATTTTAGCAAAATGTATGATTTTGTTTTTTATTTGTTTCCAGCTTACTTTTCTAACATTTAGAATAAAAGGTTGATAACTACCATATAATAACATAATTTATAATAAAATTTGCAAAGCAATATATGTTTTTTAAATGTTAAAAAATACAACTACTAATTAACAATTAGTTGTTGTTTTTATTTACTTAAATAGTTTGTTTCTTAATTCTTGTCTTCTATGTTTAATAAAGTTACTTTAGTATGCAATGTGAACGTAGTCCTAATAATCAATAACTATTCAGCTTTATTATTCAATGTTTAAAAAATTGTAAGGAAAACATAATAAGATATTAACAAGTGATGTTTAAAAATTGTTCTCTTATTTATAACATAAATTCTTTTTGATGTCTAATATTTATCAATGCATGGCTTATATAATTCAATGTTATAAAAATTATTCATTTTTTTAAACATCCTTATATAGTAAGTTAAAACACTACTACAATATATAAAACAAGTATAAGATAAACTTATTATACGTATTTTCATCACATAATTTCTACTTTACTATTTGTAGTATTTTTGCAATTTTAAAACAAATCGAGTTGTTATTTACTTAATATATAAATTCTGTGTAATTTACCCCTCTTAAATTTAATATTTTTCAATAACAAGATATTTACAGCATGGAGAAAAAAATATAGTAACGCAACGAATATTCTACTACTTATTATCTATTAAAAACTTTTGAATAAGTTTCAAGAAAATATTGATTATATCTTATAATATATTGTATTTAATGTTTATGTAATTAAATCTTCAACAAATGTGTTTTATTAGATACTAGGTCATTGGAAATATAACTAATTTATTAACATTTTTACCATTTTAATATCGTCTTTATTAATATTTTACGTAACGTCTCATTTTAAACCCATAAGCTCTGTATGAATATGAAAAAATAAGAGAAAAAAACTTGTGGTTAGACCTCCATAAGTTTGATTTTTAATAGGTTTGATGGTTTACTTATAAATTATATTGTTTTGTATATGTATAAACCATGTAATTTAGTGCTATTTGTGTTATCACGTAATTATGGTTAAATTCTACGTTATTTCTTTTGATGTTATATTAATAATTTAATTTAAGGATAAAATCTGAATCCTTAGAAAATCGAGTATAAAATCGTTATAGAGTAATAACGGTATATCATTTAAAAAATGATTAATTTAATTCCATATGTAAAGATTTGATAAATAACTTATTAAATTGATTTTTGAAGTAATATTTATTTACACACTTAGGTTTACATGTGCAATGTTCTACCAAAGTTTGGTTTACTTCTCTTAGTTTATTTAAATATTACATAACTTATTATTTACTAAAATTATAATAATTGTATCTTTTAACTGTAAGTTTTAAAATAATAATGATGATTTAAGTCATATATGTTTATTTATTTTACTTTTTATTTACTTTAAAGTAAATATTTCCATATTGAAATTCTGCGTATTATCTACTCAAAATGCTCGTCTCAATTTTTTTTAAACTATGATTTAATTTATGTTGTATTATTAAAATTACTTAATTTTAATAAAATAATCTAAATAAAAATGTCTAATCTTATATTTTATTTCGATTTTTTTTAATTGTTATAAAAAATATCGAATTTCTTTAAATATTATTTACATAAATAATTGTGTACTAACGTGTTAAAAAATTATGTAATAAAAATCTTATCAGCAAAGCGGGTCTTTATTCCACATGAAATTAATATTTAAATTAGTAAATAGGTTTAATATTACTATTGTTATATTATTAACGGTTAAACGAAAATTGCACCAATAAAATCAAAAGTTTCACAACGGAAAATATATAAAATATTATTTGAACTGTTTTTTATTGTAGCTTCTATTCTTGCTAATAAGATTCTTGTTCCTTATATTTTATCTCAATATTAACAAGAATATTCTTATTTTATATGAATATATTTTGATATTTCAATGATAAAAAACATTGAAATCTAATTAAATGTCAAGTTAAGGTAGTTATGTTCTAATACTATATAGAACGTAGCGTTCTTTACTTCTATTTTAATCACCTGTGTTTAAGTTTTGTTATGAACTTATATTTAATGATATTTACAAAATTTACCTACGAATAAAATATAATGTAAATATTTAATTCCAAGTTATATATAAAATATTTAGATTAAAAACAGTTAGCAAATGTTACTGTTATTCGTTTCTTAGGCGTATTTTAGACCACACTAAGTGAGCTTGTAATGTCTGTTTTCCTGGGACTGAATTGGGGCTGAAGAAATTAAAGAAATTATTAAACATTCTTCAAGTATTTGGAGTTGCAAATAAAATATGCAGAATTCAACGTTTTTATTTACATTTTTATCGATTATCTGCATGTGTGTTATTATTTGTTTTATTTTATAAATATGTTAAAAGCATTCCTATAATTATTTAAAATTTTAATTATACCATATAATAAATCCACTATATTTTAATATTGTTTCTTTTTCATAAACATTTTGGTAATATTTATAAGATCTTAGAACCCACACTCGTTTGAAACTATATTGTATAAAATACTTTCATGCTTAAATATAAATATACTTCCCTTATGATATGTAAAAAAATTAACAATATCTTTTAGTTTAATATACTCATTATTAAGTTTCATTAGTTGTTTATACTTTGCTTTTTCTAATTTGTTAATATTTCTGTTCCCAGGAATGTTTGCTGTAGTTGACTGAGAGATTTACTGGAGATATTCGTAGTAAAATATTATCTTGAGGAACGTCGATCAAAATCAAATATCAAGTGGTTTACTTGAAATCAATTTTTGTAAATTTTAAATACAACTAAAAGTCATTTTTAATTAAATAATTAAAGATCTGAAATAATAAAGCCATAGACCACATTAAACAGCATGTGCTTTTTAATAAATAAACATGAAATAGCATCTTCAAAACTAATGACAATTTTAACCAGAATGTTATTGTAGCCCCACGTCAGAGTATGAAATAAATGTTAAGTATGCAATTTGCGTGAAAGATTATGTTATGTTAATAACGTCAGCAACATACCAAATATAGAATAAAAATGTTGTGCGGGTTGCATAAATCGAATTTTCTGATTACTGCTACATAGCTACTGTTGGGTTTTAAGACAAACTAATGTTATTTATGTAAATCTCATTAAGTGTTTTGTGAAAAAAGTGCTTGTTTTTTTCTGGTCTATTCCTTTAAGGCTTTCTATGTTTGAAATGTAAAAAGTAACAATTTTAGTGTACCTATACACATTGTAATTGAAATATTGATATTTCTATTTTTAAATTGCTGTTACAATTTTAATTAATTTTGATTTGCGTTCCGTAAATAATTCAAAGGGAATTAAAACATTTTTATAATAAATGAAAGCTTACAATAGATAATAGATATATGAAAACTGTGAAACAAATAGTGTGAAGTTAGAAAATCATATGTGATTGTTTAAATTAGCTTTTGTTGGTTTAATATTATAAAATGTATTTGTAAGAATAATGGGGGAAAATCCCACGAATAACATGTAAATTCATGACTACTAGCTCGTTATAAAAACACTTTTTATTATAATGAAATGTATATATATATATATATATATATATATATATATATATATATATATATATATATATATATATATATATATATATATATATACATATATATATATATATATATATATATATATATATATATATATATATAAAAAGTTGGCCATGAATAAAATGTTCATTTTTTGAATCTTTCATATAAAATATTTGTATGAAGAGAGAGAGATATAGAAAAAATATGAAAATAATACTATATCAATACTTTACAAACTATTTAGGTAGGCTTTCAGTTTTTAATATTTCAAAATCAATAATAATTCATAGCACTATAAAGTTTTTTTATTTAATTCTCTAATAATTCCTTGCTGATCAATTAGAACATAATATTTTACCACGACGTCTCCAGTAAATCTACTTCAAGATCTGCAAGACTTCGTGACATCTACTTTATCTTCGTAACATTTGTGCATCAATGTGCTTTACTGCGCGGTCATTGCACTGAAATATGACATTTTATTGCTATTTGTCAATAACATATATTTAGAAATAGTCAAATAAATTGTCAATCTCATTGCATTAAATAGCCATAAGCCAGAAAAATATATGTTTATGTAATATCTCTTTACTTCTAATATACACTGTTTTTTATAGGGTATGCACATGATGTCATATTTAATGCGCTTTGACCTACACTGGTGTAATTATAACATTGCTAAGCATTTAACAAAAAGTTAACATGTTTTTTTTTTTTTTGCTTTTTAATAAATTTTTATAATTATTATTTTTCTTAAAATACCAGATAATTTTTAATTATTATTTTTTTACCTGAATTTAAGCTATTAACAACATCAATGCTGTCCAAAAAAATGCAAAATATTTCTAATTTAGACAAAAAACATTACCTATGTGACCTATGTTATAAATTACACCAACATTGCGTTGACTCTCATACACCCTATACTGTTCATCTTGTAGTGTTAAATTTTAATTTTTTAAATATACATTTTATAATGTGTTTTGTTTCATATATGAGTTTTGCAAATTTTAAGTGTTTAACTGTGTTTTGATAACAATAAAAACAATAATAAGTTTATAGAAAACAAAAACTTTTTTTTAAATTTTGCTATAATGTTAAATGTAAATTTATACGAAGTTAAAAATCTTATTAAAGGAGATCGCTAAATATAATAACATATATATATAGGTGATTGATAATACTACATTACATATTAATAAGTTAAAAAATATAGAATAGAAAGAGAAATTATAAAAAAAGAGAAAGAAAAGTAGAAAGATATATTTGTAAAATATTAACTTTTTTTATTTTAAGTATTAATCTTATTATAAAATAAAAACTAAATGCAGTAAATGCACAAAGATGATACTCAAATGAGTGATTTAAATTTTCAGTTAAAAGTGTTTTAAATTTGTATTCTAGCATTTCGTTATAATTTTATTTATAAACTCGAATTAATTCTTCCTTTTTTTTTGTAATTTTTTTTGTAGAAAGTAAATGTAAAAAATTACTTAATACGTTATTATATGTATTCATTATTGACCACTGTATTGACTAATATGCTGATGCATAATATTATAATGCAGTTTAAGTATGTACAGTTTCGATCAAATGAATAGTTACCATTTAAACTCGATGTTTTTTACCGCGTTAAATTTTGTTCAATTTTGCAACCTTGTTTATGATTATTCATTGAACTCTATATTCTCAATCACATCTATATTCAAATTCATTGAGTCTATATATTGTAATAGTTGACAAATACACCACAAGAAGTCACCTGTGATGCACTCAGGTAGACAATCCGGCGGGTAAATATTTTGCTTGCTTGCTTGCTCATTCTCTCTCTCTCTCTCTCTCTCTCTCTCTCTTCTAAGAAATGCATTTAATGTTTTTTATGTTTCAAAATAACTGCTGACTTTCCGATTTGCCCGATTATTAAGAGATTAAAATTAAGATTTTTTTTTATCATTTATATCAATATGATTTGTAATGACAGCAATTTGGTAAGAAAATAGTTCGAAACTTGTTATCAAACAAATACTTGAAAGCATTTCTCACAAGAGAGAGAGAGAGAGAGAGAGAGAGAAGGAGCAAGCAAGCAAGCAAAATATTTACCCGCCACATTGTCTACCTGAGTGCATCACAGGTGACTTCTTGTGGTGTCTTTGTCAACTATTACAATATATAGACTCAATGAATTTGAATATAGATGTGATTGAGAATATAGAGTTCAATGAATAATCATAAACAAGGTTGCAAAATTGAACGAAATTTAACGCGGTAAAAAACATCGAGTTTAAATGGTAACTATTCATTTGATCGAAACTGTACATAATTTTAGGCTAATATAAGTTGAAAACCTATTTTCTTAATTTTATAATATATACATATTGTGAAATTAAGTTTATCACTTAAAAAATTGCTGCAAATTTTTAGTAACGAATACTTTTTTTTTTCTTAATATTTACACTTTTAAGTTATTCTAGAATCGAAAATAACGCATTTTAGTAAAAGTTATTAAAAGAAATCATTTTAAAGTTAAGTTACTTTAAAAAGTTTTATGCTATTTTAAGTATAAAAAGCTATTGTTAAAATTCTGAATTGCATTATTTTAGCAACTCATAACAACTTAAAAATGTATAATCTTAAATAAGTTACTATTCGTAACTAAAGAAATAATGCATGTACCAATTTTAAGAGTGTGCATCTGACCATAATTCTGCCAAAAAAAAAATTTAACATCTTTAAATTGGGTGAAATCAGTTTAAAAACCTTTTGATTTATTCTAACTGTTAAACAGTAGTCAGTTAAATAAATAAATAAATAATCGTCTTTATTCAAAAAAATGCATAGAAAAAAATTACAAATTTTTGAAAAGGCGAGGTTTAAGCCTGACAATATGTATGGCCCACTCTTACACCTAACCCCAACAGAAAACATTTATGATAATCTTTGATTGCATACATAATTCTAATATGAGAGAAGTAGTAATAATACTACGTAGCAAGAGAACAAAAGAAAAAAAAAGTTACAATATCTTTAAAAAATAATAATAATAATAAAAACTAATAATGAAGAATAAAAAAAAAGTTACTTCTTTTAATTTAAAAAACAATAAGTACATTGTTTTATAATTAATAAGTAAATAATAATAAATAAATATATAACCTATACGTCATTTTTATAAAAAATGCAAATTGATCATTTTTAATTGATTAAAAAATAGTTTATTATTATAAATTTACTAAAGTGTTTTTCATAAATGTTAATGCAAGGTGTTAGTTGTGAATATATATATTATATTTATACATGATTCATTTTAATTTTATACACGCATTGTTATAACTATTTTTATATCATGTTTTAAAATCTAGATTAACTTTACTTTACTTTTGTTGCAATAAATAAAATAATAATTTAACTATATACCATGTGACAAGTCAAATAGCATTGCAAATTTTACATGCAAATTAATAAATACATTATAATTATGGTTACTCAATGCAGCAACATTTAAATATAACAACATATCGTCGCTGTGGCGGATAAAGTGCCGGTCTGCAAAATCAACAAGGCTCATTATCAATACAAAAACATAGAAAAATGATCTTTGTTGATTTTGCAGATCGGCACTTTAGCCGCCACAGCGACGATATGCAATGTTGCTAAGCTTGCTATGCTATGTATGCTATATTGTTAGGTGATAGATTATACAACATAACATTATAGTTAGGATGTTCAAAATAATTACTTATGTTATTACAAAATAACAATATTTGTGCTCTACACTCTAGCAAATGTTCAGTGTACTTCATAATATTTTACTTAATATCTTTAGCATAGTAATGTTACTACAAAATAACAACAATTTTGAGCTACTTATAGCTACTTGCTATTTATAGAAAGTGTTCAATGTAGAACAAATTACGTAATTTTTTTTACGATTAAAATGTTTTCAATTTGTAAAAATTCAATGGCATGCCATTTTAATTATTAGAAATTAAAATAATTAAAATGTTATTCTGTAATATTTAAATTATTTATGTAAATTTAATTAATAATTGCTATTCTGCCGATATAAAATTTATAACAAAGTTGTCTTTTATAATTAACAGGGAATTGTTGTTTTATATCTTTAAGATATTGTACACTTAATGGACCACGTGCAAAATCATGTTTATAAGTATTGCAACGTGTAAATGAAATTCTATATTCTATATTTTACCATACAGATACAGCGCGTATTTTTCTCACAAGAATAATATTAACACTGTTCGTAAATCCTTCATGTTTTTTACTATTAAATTAAAGATCATCTATTGTCAATCAAGTGCAATGCGCTTTTTTTTACAATAAAACTGTCGGGTTTACGAACAACAGTAGTGCTTATTGGGAGTTACTTTTTGAATGGAAAAATATATTAACAAAATTCTGTATTAAAAAAAAAATGAAATAGTTAAGAGGAGTTTGACTGCATATTGGTCGTGTCTATGTTAATTGTTATGTTTTTTTACATGCAATAATTTTAAAATGCTTAAACTTTGCAAAAACAAGATACTTAATGCATAAATAAATTAAATTATATTTTATATAATATTTTAAGTTTAATGATGTTATAGTTGAAGTAGGTTTTCTTTATATTTTTATTTCTTTCTAATTTTTTTTAGCAATTTATAATACTCTTATTGTGATTTATTAATATTGTCACTATATTTATCAGTTTTATTTTTGGAAATATTTGAAAGCCTTGGAAATATTTTTATAATATTTTGAGATTTGTTTAAAATATAAAATTGATTACATTTAAAATTACCTACTTTATTTTGCTATCATTTGAGTTATTTGTGCTCTGAAAATAAATAATAGTTGCAACGCTTGAAGCTCAAAAACTATTTACATGCTCAAATGTTTACCGTCAGTTAAGCATTAAGATTTGAGAGCTAGAATAACAAGTCGACTAAATTTTGCCTCGTTCAAATTTTATGCTTAAACCTAATAATATATTTTTTATTTGAGTTCTTAAAGATTAGAAATTCTGATTTGAGAGGTAAAATTACAACTTGCTCCAGTTTTAAATTTTGCCTCTTTCTGTCAGTCTAGTCTGCTCAAATTTTGTATCGTCATTTGTGCTCTCAACTGCAAATTATAAAACTTGAGCTAAAATAGCAATGCTCAAATGGCAATTTTGCCTTCCCACACTTAACTCTACTTTTAGTTTGAGCACATAACAAGATCAGCAAGTTTATGTTAATGCAGAACTTCAGCTGATCTGATAAATTATGTAGAGTTAAAATTAAAATAAATTATACAAAAAAAATGACTTAATATTTTTTCACTATCACAAATTTGATATGATTGCTTTTCTTATGAAAATACCAAATTGATGTCTAAATTTATAATAATGAAAATAATGTTAGTAAAAGTCACTTTTTTCAATTTTTATAAAACTACTTCCAACTATTTCTACATATTTTTAAAAATGATTTTTTTTTATCTTTTCAATAAAATGTTTTAAATATAAAAAAGAAATAAAAATTATATTGAAAAATTCTTAAAAACTATTGCTTTTCAGCATTATAAATACATCTAGCATTTTAATTTAGTCTGGAATACTAAGAAAATATAGATTTAGGTTCTTTTCAGTAAGTATCTTGTTTAGTAAAGTTTTCGTATTCAAAAATTTGTGTTTCCTGTATTCAAATATCGTAATTATATAAGTTTTTTTGACGGGATATTATGTAAAAATGTGACAAATAATTGCAGGTGATCTAATTTACTGGTTTAATAAACTGATTTTACTACAAACTAAAACATTGTTTACTATTTTATTTATTACCAATATTTATCCTTTGTTACCTATCTGTATATATAAATATATATATATATATATATATATATATATATATATATATATATATGTGTTTTAAACTTCAAATGATATAGTTTTCCTACCTACACATAAGTGTAGTTCAGACTCCACGAGATGGCGATATTTGTATCAATATATAAATATTTGAAAATATTTATCTTGCACTATAACACCATCTATATAATTATACCACTATATACTTTAATATTATATACATTGATTACCTGGACAATTTTAGTTATCTACGGAATTTGTTTTGATCTTAGTTTTGGCCTCGGTGTAGATTGGCATAATCTATAGTCTTAAACAGCTTACTTACTCACAATAATTTAACATTCTTAAAGGCATAGAACACCTTGAACAAAAAAATAGTTTAATATCCTAACATACCTATATTATATATATATCAATGTTGATTTGGTCAGAATTATTGGTTACTAATTTATTTTCAATTCACAAACCCGCAGCTGTGATTTTGTGCATGGAAAATAAATTAGCAATCAGTGATTATCAGACCAAAACAACATTGATATTTAGGAATATGTTATAGGATATTACACACATTTTTAATTTAACGTGTTCAAGGCTTATAAGTACGAGTTTGATTTAGTTTATAATGTAGTTTATGTAAATGTTTGATTTCATTAATTTAATTCTGAAGTAACTTAAAGGCATAGAAAACATGAAACAACATGTTCGTTTTAAGCATTGAACACAAAATGTGATCTACAAAAGTGATGATAATTTTTACCAAAA
>OX439127.1:4592435-4679231 GCA_949318235.1 Ecdyonurus torrentis | reverse complement strand
GGTTCCTTTCAATGTCCTTTAAATGTCTTCGGACTCCCTGTATAAATGTGTAGACAAGCATGATTGAAGTTTTTACACTCTAGCGACGCGATTGGCAGCCAAAACTACTATTGCCTGACTATTACTAATAGATTCACATTCAGAAAGGGATTTATTTCAAAAAACATAATACATTCACAATATAGTTGGGCACAGTACAATCAAGACATCGGCCTTCTCTCTCCCCTGGGTTAAAAAAATGGAAAAGCTAAATAAAAATACATAGAATAAATGCACATGAAACCACACTCATAATCCTAGGTTTAAATCAGACTGAGTTCACAAAAATATACAAAATTATTACTACAAAAGAAACATTATGAACTTTTTTTTTGTTTTCACAGGTTTGAGGTCTTGTTGTCACCTGAGCGCAATAATTCAAAGTGGTTATCTCTGTTTATGTCATACATTATATCGTTTCTGACCTTTAGTCAGCCTTATCAATCCTTATCATAATAGTTCAAATAGCCCCCAAACGTATCGCAGTGTTCTCTAGAGAGGGAAATTTAAAACAGCGTGTCTAAAAAATCAGCCAAGAAGACATGTAAGGGATATTGGGATCCACTCATATTTAAGACTCCCATTTTGTTAGTCAGGAATACACAGGCCAGCATAGGATTTTTATTTTTATTTATTTAATTAGAACATTGCTTACAGCTTACAGTCATAATCAACTTTTATTTCTGTGACAAATGAGGAACAAAGATGTTTCCCCTATGTACGGATATAAATTACGTAATTTATGCTGCATTGATGTCATTATTGCACAAGTGATACTTAAATAGAACAAAACAATATCAAATGTTGCAGTGGCGGCATATCGGCGAGAATACGATGCAATTGTCGCCGAGGGAAACCCCAACTTGGTCTGCTATCATACACTTCATGGAACTCAAAGTGGATGCGGACAACATTTGCCAGCAAAATTTTTATTTGTTAGTCTTAGGCGGAAACTTTTTCCTATGGCCACTTGCATGACGTGACGTCATGTTTAGATTTTCAAAAATTATAAATAAAAACAATTAATCAAGTCAAAAATTAGAAATTCATAAATCAATTGATTTAAGACAATGTTTCTATTTTAGAAAATTAATCACCCAAAATTTTGTAAGTCTTCCTCATTTTAAACTAAGAATAATTAAACTTTGAAATTGAACTTAAAATTGATTAAACTTTGATTAAATATTAAATAAGCTGCATTGAACACTTGTTATATTGTAGAGCACAAATGTTGTTACTTTGTAATAACATAATTAATTATGCTGAACATGTTATAATCACTGAACAATACTGTATAGCAGACATTATGTTGCTACATTGAACACTTGCTATATTGTAGAGAACAAATGTTGCTATTTTGAAATAACATAAGTAATTATGCTGAACATGTTAAATATTATGTTATATGTAGTATAATCACTGTACAATATAGCATACATTATGTTGCTACATTGAACACTTGCTATATTGTAGAGCACAAATGTTGTTATTTTGTAATAACATACGTAATTATGCTGAACATCTTAACCACAACCCCTAAAACATAGTTAAAAAATATTTCAAACATCTTGGTTGTATTGAAAGGTAAAAATTATTTTTTTTATATACACATTTAAACTTTTATTCAAGTTGTCTGAAATTATTAAAGTTATAAATAAAAATGGTCAATCTCGATGGTTTTCCTTACCGCTGCCTTGCTGTATTTATTTCAGGAGAAAGCAGAACAATCTTATGTGTGCAGTAGATGAAGCCTTAAAGTTAATATGACAGTAACAAAATTTGAAAATAATTAATATTCAAATACTTAAAGCCAAAGACCACATAAAACAACATGTGCTTTTTAATGAATAAACATGAAATGGGATGTTCAAAACTGTTGACAATTTTTACCAGAATGTTAATGTAGCCCTACGAAAGAACGTGAAAATACTGTAAAGTATGCAATTTAAGTGACTATTCATGTTTATGACGTCAGAAACATGCAAAAATTAGTATGAAAATGTTGTGCAGGTTGCATAAATAAAAATTTATGATCACTGCCACGGAGCTACAGTTGGGTTTTGAGACAAACTAAAGTTATTTATGTATGTCCCATCAAGTGTTTTGTGATATAAATGCTTATGTTATATAAAAAGTAAAAATTGTCCTTTTGTTTTTTAGAATAAATAACTTTTTTTTTTCTTTTTAGAATAAATTACTTAAAAGTTACTTGAATTTAAAAACAGTTTTTTCAGAAATAATAAATAAAACTCAATAGGACTTACATTTGATTCTTTTTTTACGCGCAATAGAACGTTATAAAATCTTATTATTTCAAGATACATTCATGCATGTCCTTGCGTAGACATAATATCTATATGGTTGATTAACGTTCGCTGTGTGAAACATAAAGATATCTCGATGTTTAGTCAACGGTACTTGATACTCGTGATGCCAAGTATAATCTGCATACAGTGCAGGCGGCATCTTTTGTTTTCAACACATCATATCATGCCGCACTTGCTGACTTGCAGTTGACTTGATACTCGGGATGCCAAGTATAATCTGCATACAGTGCAGGCGGTATCTCTTGTTTTCAACACATCATATCATGCCGCACTTGCTGACTTGCAGTTATGTTGAAATTAACTTGATATTTTTATTAGATAATGATAATGCGATATCTCCGTGGTGTCACAATGACAATCACATGAAAAGAATTTTAAATTATACATCTCTAAGCAAAATAAAGTAAAAAAGTAATAATAATAAAATAAAAACAATTTTAGATTTGCATAATAAGGATTTCACTCCATTAATATTGGATAATAATTGGTTGTTATAACTTTATTTTTATTTCTAGTATATATTATCATTGTGAAACTCCCTATATTAGTTTGTTATATTTATGGATGTTTCTTTGTATAGACTATAGGCTGTACGCAAGACGTCATAAATATATGAATTTGTGTCGTTATCACTCTTTATTACTTGTAAGAAACGTTGAAAGATTTGGCACTCAAATTTAAGATTATAAATATTTTGGACATAATTTTCTTATCACCCTCACTCCCCCCCCCCCCCCCCTCGTTATAGCTCTGTAAAGCAGACGCTCTTTTCCTCGTTTTGACTTTCGAGATATTTTTTTTGCCATAGATATTGATGTATGTAGCGTGTATGTGAATGACGTCAAACTAAATGCGCTTTGATGCGATACTGGAACAATGAATAACATTGCTCAGCATAGGACAAATTTGTTGCTTTTTTTTTTTTTTTTTTTTTTGTTTTTTTTTTTGTTTTTTTGTTTTTTTTTTTTTTTTTTTGCTATTTGCTTTAGAAAATTAGTTTAATTTTTAATATTATTTTTCTCGCATCCTTGATACCCTATTTCAAACTGTTAACATCAATGCTCTCAAAAACATTCTTAAGTCATAGAGTTATTATAGTCTCTATATAAGTATACACTGCTTAGTGTATAATGTATACACAGTGCTAAGTATACTCTGTGTGTGAAATTTTCTCATGTTATTTAGTGATCACATATGGTGTCGAATGTAGCATGAATGCAATCACCAAATAATACCAATTAAATACCAATACCTAATGTGGAAATTAAATTGTATATTTTATTTGCTTGATTATTATTATGACTTCTTTTCTTACTTTCTTCACTGCAAAAATTGTGTCTTTGCAAAAGTCGGAATTAACAACTTTTTTCTTGAAAAGCCGTTTGTAAAGACTTGCACAACGAAAAGACAGTCCTTTAGTCTTCATTTTTAAGACGTTTGTGGGACTTAGAGCATTTTTTGAAAATGAAGAAGACGGAAGACGTTTGCAATAGTGTCTTCCGTCTTCCGTAGGTCACGTGATCATTATTGTGACGTCATGACAAAAGAAGAACGTCAAGCGCAACTTCCTTTCCACGAGGCAATGACGCATACATTGAAGTACCGCGCCCAAATGTTGCTCCGAAATTTATTCAATTATGTTCTTTATATTGATCAATAAAGTACAGTGTGACAATAAAATATGAAATATAAGTGTTATAGTTATGTGCAAGTGATATCAGATACCACCAAGAAGTTGAAACAAACCGCAGAATTGGATCACAAAACTATTGCCGTTGACGCCATGCAATAGTTGAAACAGCTAGTCCAACTTCTAGGACTTTTTTTTTATAACGTCCACATCTAGAGGTATGTATAACAATAAGAGTTCTTGCATTTATGTAAAAAGTAATTTAGAAAATTTAGGGGTTATTATAGTTCCTGATATTTTTTTTTGGTATATAATAACTTAAAATCAGTCACAATAATACATGAAACTCTCATGATGTTTTTATAACGAAAACTTATGCTTCCATAACGTATCATTTTCTGCACCAATATATAGTTATATAAACGAATGCAAAACAATTTGTATTTAGAACACAATATTTTTATGAATGCATTTCTTTAATAGGCGGTTGGCGCCAAGGTTGGCGGGCGCCAGCGTTGGTGTGAGAGATGCACGCATCGCGGTATGGTGACATTGGTGACACACGCCGGAGCAGCTGGAGCACGGTCATGTGTCAAGGTCAGTCATATATGTCCTCCTCTCTCTATCTCTCTCACTCAAGCATATTTCTTTAAAATATTAGAATAATAATATTAATTATTTTCACATAGATCGAGTTTTAATTATATATAATATATTATTAAAAATAATCAGTTAATGGAACATAGGACTACTCGCTCTCTCTCTCTCTTTCTCTTTCTCTCTCTTATTCTCTTTATTTTATTTACAAGTTAAAAATTGCATGAAAATGAATGGTTAATTACTTAATTCCAAAGTATTGAAACTAATTTAGCTATATTTTTTAATATAAACATTTATAATATATTTGTTTTCTATATAACTTTTATAAATTTACATTTAATTATTAGTTTTTACACGCAATAAAATAAAAATAATATTGCATTTGCGCTGCAGAACATTCTATTATATTGCGTCCTTTTTTTCTTTTTTTTTCTTCTTATTCTTAAATTTACCTCTACTGTAGTATAGTATTTTATTATTTCACATCTTTTTATATTATTGTTTTGAAAGCAGAACTTTTTAGTTTTATTTTATTATAGACTTATTCAAAAGTATGTATTTCTTGTATATAGCGCAACAGTGTGAGCGATAGAAGTGCATCTTATCAAGAGCCGATGACACATTGATGGGGAACAGCTGCCTGGTTTTCGAAGACAGAGTAAGTTCTTTATTAAGTATCTTTTCTCTCTCTCTCTCTCTCTCTCTCTCTCTCTCTCTCTCTCTCTCTCTCTCTCTCTCTCTCTCTCTCTCTCTCTCTCCTATTATTATCCTCTTTCAGTATTAAATAATTATTTTGTTTTGTTCAAACAAATGCCAATGAAATGCATGTTTAATTTTCTTTTATCCGTTTTTTTTTTTTTTACTTATTTTTAGGGTGTTTTCTATTTTGATATGCATTTTTTTCTCATATTTATCTATATGTAATTTTTTTCCTGTTATATTTTCTCTCTCTCTCTCTCTCTCTCTATCTTTTTTTGTATTTTGAAGAAGAGTTATAAAGTTCTGTAAATGCTGAATCTGTGTTAATATTTATTTTATATCATTGCTAAATTTGAACAGCATAAATCTTTAAGCATAATCATGTTTATGCTTAGTAGCATAGTTTTATGCAGTTTATATCAGGAATTAAGTTGTATTATATATATATATATTTCAGTATATTGTTGATTTATTATTTTTATTTAAAAAAAAACCCAGGACCATTTTCAAGTCTTATTTAAATCATTAATTTGGTAATAATAATAATACTAAAATAAAACTTTATTTTTTTAGGGACTGAATTTGTTAGTCACAGTGATGTGGTCTGCGCTCTCTCTACACCATGGTGCTCTACTCAACACCAAGCACATGCTGGGCCTTTGCGCGTGATTCCGAGTGTCAAAGGTGACCCTGAATAATGGACAATCTCATGTTATGAACTGAGGATCTCGTAACAAATCCGCATGACTTTTTACTTTTTTTATATTTTTTTTTGTATTAAAGTTAAAAAAAAAATTCTTGCTATTTTTTAAATTTAAACAATCGTTTTTCATATCTATATAAAATGTTGTAGAAGATGTGAAATGACGTAAAATAAATTTAAATCAAATTAAATCTATGTGTGACTTATGTTTGTTTTTTCTTATAATAATTATGATAATCCTGTACCATAAATAATATTTTTTGTTACATTTTTAATGCATATTTCTATATTTAACTAATTTATAACAGCATAAAATTATATGACTTAAGTGTAGTATATTCAATAACTCCTTTCAATTTTTATTCAGTGTCAATGAATTATAATCTGGTCTTAAGGGAACGTAATTAGTTAATATTATTATAAGTTTTTAATAATTTTGATTTTGTTTCAGTTTAACTTCAGATCAAGGTTAACTTACTCAGGTCGACATTTTAGAGGTCTATCAGGTAGCATGATAGGTAATGTAATAGGTTTGGTAGTATTGTAGGGTCAGATTAGGTAGGGTTGGTTAATTTGAAGACGTTTTAATCGTCTCTGCAAGGCTAGGGGTAGTGTCTCAGATAAAGACGGTTTTAGGGTCTTCCAAAGGAAGACACTGAAAAAGACAGTTCAACTGCCTCAAATAAGGCTGACTCGTTTTGAGACTTCAGAAATGTCTTTTTACAAGACTTCTCTGTTTGCAGTGTTGTGTAACCCCAACACTGCAATTCTACGTGATTCAAGGTGAAGGAGAGAATAAGCCAGTACCAATTATGTGATAGAAACTGCAGGGGCATAAAGAGATATCACAAACTAAGCACTTTGCGCACGATGTTAGCTGTGCCAAGAACTGCAGCTTTCTGCATGACAATAGGGACTCAAGATAATTTTCATATAATATCGATTTTTTTTTGTTCCATAAAAGATTTATTCAAATTTTTAATTTAAAAAAAGTTTCATATTTGACTAAAATTTGCCACTTAAATTTGAATTTCCAGATTTACATGTTATCTTTTAAGTGGAATAACTTAAACATGTGTCGTGTTTTTCCATGTTAGACGTAACTAAACTTTTTAGTAACAATGTATCATTTCTTTGTGTTCATATTACAATTCACGACCGTCTAGTTTACGAGATATCAGTCGGTCAATTTTAATTGAAAACTCAATAAAAAATGTATATACTTATGAAAATGCACATTGCTACCACATTTTACGATTGCGATATCGAATTTAAAGAAAAAACTGTTTTGAGGCTAACTTTAAATGATTTTTCTTTACATTCAATTCCGTACCTACTTTTAATTCCTTTTATATACCAATATTTTACTTTTATTTCTTTTTTATCTTTCATCCTTGATATATTTTAAAATGAAATTACAAATTAGCGGTAATATAATCGAAGACTCACGTCAGTGTCCTCTCACCATGATCTATTTTTAAATCTGTTGGAAAAAAATACAGAACAAATAATTATTGTGAAAAAATAGTTCTTCTTTCAGCGATTTCCGTTCAAAGTCAGTCACGTTCTACGTTAGTGATGTCCGCAAAGCCCTATCTTCTTTTGCTGAAAATCACATAAAAAAATGACCATTTCACGATCATCTCATGCTTTTTAGATAAAAGTGCGCATTTTTTTCGATTAAGGGAACATCATTATTGGACTGCGCCAGAAAAGCTCATTTTTTAATCACCATGATACGAGCACTATATAGCAAAATTAGCATTATTTAAAAATGTGTGTCCTCTCTATTCTGCTATGTATTGTCTTGCACACTACATACTGCGCACCACAGGCACCGGAGGTCGTAGCAAGACGGCAGCCAAGCTGTGCTGCATCTTCAGTTCTCCAGGGGGGCGATTCTGTAACTTCATAACGATCAATAACAATCGTTATTTTCCGACCGGTCGGAAAATAACGATTGTTGCGATTTGTTGAGATTCAGTAACTTTTTCATAACGATTGTCGGAATTATTTCGCAACAAAACAATCGTTAAATAACGAACGGGTGTGTTGGTGGTGAAATCTTGATACCGACCGATCGGAATCGATATTTTTTCTTTTAATTAGTGATTTTTAATGATTTTTTGATACGTATTTAATTTTTTTTACATTTTTCTTTAAATATATTATATTTTTAAATGTTTTAATACTATTTTTTATTATTTTCTTGCAAAATTATTACTTTCTTTTACGTAAATTTTATTTTTTTAATATTTAGGTAATAATATATAAAATAAACTATTTAATCATTACAAGAATATATTAATTTCAGTAATTTATTGATATACATATATCAATGTTACTTTACATTTGCCTTGAATTAAAAAAGTAGCATGTTTTTTTTTTAATCAGAGTAAAATTTTATAAAAGACACAAATGTCATTTTAATTACAAAACAAAAACATAAACGAAAACATAAACGAAAAAAAAAAAATCACATCTACGTACCGCAAAATTGCGCTTCTCTACAGTGGTTACCTTAATGTAGCGGAAGTATATTATATAAAACTCTGCCACGGCATCTCGGCTTATACAAAAGATATATAGATTATGTAGTACTGTGACTTTTTTTTTTTTTTTTTTTTTTTATCTATGGCATTAATTTCATCATGTTATCTCACTTGTATAGAAAATATTAAAAAAAAAATCATTTTTATTGAAGGCGCTATCATGTATAGAGATATCAAGTTAACACTGCGCGCATCGCGGCCACACTCGCCCCTTTGACTCTCCGAGTTTGATTTTTCTACTTCTTCCATAATGGAGCTAGCGCAATGAAACCAACTCAAAACTTACCTTTTTTTGGAAATATTTACAATGAATAATAGATTTACTTAATTATCTCAATAAGATCCCGAGATAGATTTTGGAAACAATGCGATATAATTTGTGACCAAAATGCAAGGAGGTACCTTTCGTTTTTTGCATTTTCTCGTGCGCCAGTTTATTTTTACGTAATAAAACTTACATATTCGAGTTCCTCAATAAATTTCCTTTCTTTTGTTATATCAAATCATTATTTAGCTCAATTTTTTAGTGCAAAAACTTAGTGATAACAATTTACATTTTCTCCATATTTAAGGAAAATGTAGCACGTACTGTACGTCACAGCAGCAATAGCAAAAGTATGCAAGTTACGAAATTTGACTTCTTCCCTAATTATTTTATCAGAATGAATTTTTTTCCATTGTTTCTAACTTTAAAAAATATTTTGATCCATATGCGGGTGTACCTACTTTGGCCCAGTAGAACGGAAGATGATGCGCGGGGCGCCCCGTGACCTCAACGGGTGGGTATGCTCGTGAGCCGCCGGCCACCGCAAGGCATCTTCCGTTCTACTGGGCCAAAGTAGGTACACCCGCATATGGATAAAAATATTTTTTAAAGTTAGAAACAATGGAAAAAAATTCATTCTGATAAAATAATTAGGGAAGAAGTCAAATTTCGTAACTTGCATACTTTTGCTATTGCTGCTGTGACGTACAGTACGTGCTACATTTTCCTTAAATATGGAGAAAATGTAAATTGTTATCACTAAGTTTTTGCACTAAAAAATTGAGCTAAATAATGATTTGATATAACAAAAGAAATGAAATTTATTGAGGAACTCGAATATGTAAGTTTTATTACGTAAAAATAAACTGGCGCACGAGAAAATGCAAAAAACAAAAGGTACCTCCTTGCATTTTGGTCACAAATTTTATCGCATTGTTTCCAAAATCTATCTCGGGATCTTATTGACATAATTAAGTAAATCTATTATTCATTGTAAATATTTTCAAAAAAAAAAGTAAGTTTGGAGTTGGTTATAATGCGCTAGCTCTATTAGTGAAAAAGTAGAAAAATGAAACCAAGAGAGTCAAATGGGGCAATTGTGGCCGCGATGCGCGCAATTATAACTTACAATCTCTACCATTTTCTCGCTCCATTAATAGGTCTCGTTCTTGTTAAAACTGTTATTCTATTTATATTATCACTAAAGTACGAATAACGTAGAGACAAAAATTACTTACAAAGACGCAACTGTCACGCTGATGCTCACAGCAGTATGTTGCAAAGTTGCTCATGAGAAATTAATTTCTATACATACATACTGATGAGTTTTTCCATGTCATATCATGGTAACAAAATCATTAAAAAACACTAAAATAGCATTCAAAAACTAACTTCTATAGGCAAAAGATGCAACTCAAGTCAGGGTATGTCACGATTCACTGGTGTGATTGTGATCTTGCTGAAACTTAAGCTAATAAGGGATTAAATGTTGGTTTTATATTTCTTTGGTAACCCTTGTTTAAAAAATTAACATTTTAAGAAACATTTTTTTTTGCGACTGACTGATGAAGCAAAAAGTATAAAAATATTCACACTAATGCTATAAAAATTGACTCCATATATTAGTGGTTCACGCTTTCGTCTTGCCTGCAACAGATCGCGGGTTCGAAAACCGGACGATATTAGGGAGCTAGCTTGAAAATACGGAGGTAAAGTCAACTTTGCAGACCATCCTGACTGGGTGTCCGCACTGTTTCCTCAGTCTGCTATGGCGAATGCCGGGATGTTTGCCAGGCCGGGAACCACCCGTTTCCGATGAAGTCACAAATAAAACATAAACTCAGATCTTAAGGCCAGTGTAAACACTTGAGATCAAAGTGCATTTTATTCCATAATAGGGTGGGTCGACCCTAGTTGAATGATGGTCATTCAACCTTCCTTCGGTCCTCCGGGCGCCGTATATCGCGTTAAAACTAAAAATCGAGAGACGTCACCCGTGACCCAACTTGATGCTGTGCAAGGCATTTTTTTTTTGCAAATAGAGATTTGCGAGAATTGCGCGCTGCCGTATTTTTGTTTTTGAATACAACTCTTCCAAATTTTGTATTTAGGGTTAAAAAGAACCAAAGTAAATGCGAATCAAGCCATCGTTATATAGTCGATATGCTTAGTGGATCACGAGCCTTGGTGGTGCAAGCAAAGGTGAGATTTGTGCGAGTACGTGTGTTCCGGACAAGCAAGGCGCAAGGGCAAGGCAAAAAATAAAGTCCTCCAATTTCAGTCATCAAGGTGTTGATTCATTGGTAGCTTTTTTTTTTTTTTTTTTTTTTTTTTTTTTTGCTTGCCATATTGTGTTATCGTGCTATACACCAATCCCAGTCCCAGTCAAGACATTGTCTTATCGTCAGGTAAGGACTTTCCAATTAATGGAAAAGCACACACGGGCTGGCCACGGCCTAAGTACACAGCCCGGCATTCGCCATGACAGCCTAGAGAAACCGTGGAAACATCTAGGCAGGCTGGTCGGTGCAATTAATTAATGGAACTTCAGCTTGTAACTTCATGTTACAAAGACAATAATGATAATTAAAAATGTGCATCTTCAACCCTTATTAAAAATTACCCCTACAAAAAAGTTTTGCGTGTACATTGTATGCAGGTTGTAAGCACATTGTATGTTTCATGCAAAATACATGTAATAATTGCATGTACCTTACCAGCACTTTGTATGTACCTGCCTGCACGGCAAAAAAAGGACGCAAAAATATTGACTGCCTTTTGCATGCACTCCTCATTTTTAAAAGAAAATAATAATAAAAAAAAAAGTACTGGCACAATGCATGCAAAAAGCGTTTTTTAAAAAAAGCTAAAATATTGTGTTTGTCTGTATTTGCCTGCATAGGATTTCAACACTTAGAAAATTTTCTGATACATAATACTCGGCATATATTTTAAAGTTTTCAGGAGGCAATTTTAAAAACTTCAGAGCAAAATTGGATTGATATCATCCCAATTGGGCTGTTATAAAAAAAACATTTTTAATTTTAGGTCATTTGGGCAAAATTTGAATTTTTGGCAGGGGTTTGTTTAAACGTCACTTTTTATCACTACATTATAATGACGGAACGAACATTTTAGAACCGCAAATCTGCTAAACTATGAAAGTTAGACCACATTCAATTTTTTTGTGGAAAACATAGACAGTTTTGAATAGCTTCCATAAAAAATATCGGTCCCAGCTATTATCGATTTTATAGGAAAAATGGACCAAAATTGGGTATCAGCGTTTTTTTTTTTTTTTTTTTTTTTTTTCCCATTTTGAAACAAACCCTGTGACGTCCGAGTAAAAATCAAAATATCAATTTTTTCAATTTTTATGAAGAGCTGACTATAGTTGTAACCCTTTGGAACAAATCATTTCCTCAGTTTCGATATTTTTTTATTTTTAACGATTTTTTCAAGTTGACAACTTTTTCAAAAATCCCGATTTTGAGTCCCGATTTTTTTCTATGCCGCTGAACTTTAAATTCAATGTATTTATACTGAGATGGATCTTTAGCACCTTAGCTCACTTCTTTTATAGAAAACTCGATGGCTTCAAACTTGTGAGTATTGTTTAATGACGTAAAAAAAAAAATCCAAAATATCGACTATATGGTTACAGTTCAAAAAATCGACAAAAATCGTGTCACTCAAAGTATAGTTTTTTGAACTCCTCAATGCATGGGATGAATTTTGGTATACAAAAAAAGTAATCGATTTTTTTAATTTTGCACTTGGACTTAGCCTCTCTGAAGGAGCGATTGTATGAAAATCACGTTAAGTCCAAGTGCAAAATTAAAAAAATCGATTACTTTTTTTGTATACCAAAATTCATCCCATGCATTGAGGAGTTCAAAAAACTATACTTTGAGTGACACGATTTTTGTCGATTTTTTGAACTGTGACTGTAACCATAGTCGATCGATATTTTGGATTTTTTTTACGTCATTAAACATACTCACAAGTTTGAAGCCATCGAGTTTTCTATAAAAGAAGTGAGCTAAGGTGCTAAAGATCCGTCTCAGTATAAATACATTAAATTTAAATTTCAGCGGCATAGAAAAAATCGGGACTCAAAATCGGGATTTTTGAAAAAGTTGTCAACTTGAAAAAATCGTTAAAAATAAAAAATTATCGAAACTGAGGAAATGATTTGTTCCAAAGGGTTACAACTATAGTCAGCTCTTCATAAAAATTGAAAAATTGATAATTGATTCTTACTCGGACGTCACAGGGTTCGTTTCAAAATGAAAAAAAAACGCTGATATCCAATTTTGGTCGATTTTTCCTAGAAAATCAATAGTAGCTTTGACCGATATTTTTGATGGAGGCGATCCAAAACTGTCTTTATTTTCCACAAAAAAATTGAATGTGGTCTAACTTTCATAGTTTAGCAGATTTGCGGTTCCAAAATGTTCATTCCGTCATAGTGATCACAAAGTGACGATTGCACCTGCCAAAATTTCAGATTTTGACCCAAAGCATGATAAAATAAAAAGCCCAAATGCCTTATATCATTAATTTATATAAAGCACATTTATATCAAACCAGAAATATTTGTTTTACGTATTTATTATTAGTGCGCGTTTAACTTTTTACTCGAGCCTCGCTCGAGTTTATCCTCGTGATCTCACCACAAATATTTAAAAATTTTCGCGGTATTTTCCAACGGTCAACATTCAACAACAAGAGAAGCAGAAGACAGAAGAGAAGCGGGGCGGAGTTGCTGCAGAAATGAAATGATGAAATATTGTGAAGTTGTTCATGTTTTGTGCAATATATTAAGAGTTCCTCTTTGGATCATCTTATGAATCACAGTTACGGGAAGTAATATTCATTTATTCGAATGTATTTTTAAAACGAGAATGTGTGTACTTTGTGTTTTTTTGCATTTTTCAGTTTGCTGGCTATGAGGCATGATGAGGCAGCATGCATAAAATGCATATGTTAACCAACCTCATGCATCAACTTGGCGATCACAGTAAACCGACCCACTTCAATAGATTTCGAGCTTCACATCGCTTCACATGAAACAGATTTGTGACTTCTCAAGCTGTATGGTATCATATGGTATGTAATTGTTGGCCAAAAATGTATATAAATTTTATTAAGTAGTTCATACTCTACCGGTATGTACATTATGTATCTATGTGTTTTGTGTGTGGTGTGTCCAATCAAACAAATACTTTAAGTTCATTGGGCAAAAATATCCAGAGTTTCATAATAAAGTTAAGGACTGCCCGAGTGTCCGTGTAATTAAGGTGCAGGATTCGCATTCTTGATTTTACATAATTTTTTGCATTACACTTTGTAGGTATAACAAACTTCAACAATGAAAATGTATAATTGAATTTTGTTATGCAAATAGTTATGCTAAATCAAGAATATGTGAATACACCTTATAGCATTTTATACATAGGTGTACAATATTCTTTGACGTAGAATATCAACAAACGATATGACACAATAATCATAACCACGCATGATTATGTACGTGTTACATGTGTCATATCGTTTGATAATTTGTTATTCTATGTAAAAGAATACTGTATGTATAATGTTAAGGTGTATTCAGTATTCACATATTCTTGATTTTGCATAACTATTTGCATAACAAAATTCCACAATACATTTTTACTGTCGAAGTTTGTTATACAAAGTGTTATGCTAAATCAAGAATATGCGAATAAACCTTAACATTATACATTCAGTTTTCTTTGATGTTGAATAACAACAAACAATAGTAATAAGATGTTTTTTTATAAAAAGGCCACAAGAGGAACAAGCGCACTAGCGTGGTCCTCTGACATTACAGTCGAGCGATTTGCCAGAGTAGCTATACTAGTTATAAATAATATACAATATAATGTATCTAGATTAGTTTAAATTATTTATACTCAAGTACATTTCCGGCAAATATGTACACTTGATAATGGTAAATTGAATCATTATAGATTTGAGACGTCGCGATGACACATAATCATGCATGTATATACACATTTCCATAAACATATAATGGTTACTGTACTTTTATTTAATTGTTGCTGTTTTGTATCAGCACCATGTTATATTTGAATTTGACATATATTATATATTATGCTTATCGTAATATGTCAAATTCAAATATAATTATATATGTTGCTGATACAAGACAGTTACTTAACAGTATAATATTTTTCTCATGGCTTAGGTGTGTTATACTTAAATGTATGTTCAAAACACAAGGGCCCATAACCATTAAATGTTCATGGAAATTAGTATTAAAGTCCCTATATACCAAGTATTCTCCGATTGATTGATTTCTATGTTGTTAAAAATCTCACAAAAACAAAAAAAAAAAAAAAAAAAAAAAACATTTAAATGGCAATCGTGACCTCTCAACAATGCAAACAAATATTCTAGAAATTATCCTATTGGGCTACTATTTTCCTAATAGGTAATTCAAGTGTGCTTTAATTAGTACAGTCAACCAGGGTGACTTTGAACGCCCGGGGTGACTTTGAACACCCATTTATCTCTACTTTGGGCACTCGACATTTCAAAGGCTCCAAGACAGAGATAATTGGGCGTTCAAAGTCACCCGAGTTGACTGTATTCAAATTCAAATCGAACTCTTTTGATTTGAAACACTCAAAAAATTATCATCGTTATTGTAAACAATGTTCTCTTAAGGTGTGGTTTTTACATTGATGCTAGTCCGACGATGTGAATGTACAGTACCACATTTTACAAATAGTGTTTATAATGAACGATCTACGCTTTACAAATTCCAAGTTTATCCATCTAGTTCTCCAGTTAAAACGTGTAGAAAGTGCCAAACATAGATCATTTATTTTGAGTAAAAATTGTAAAGTGTACTTCATTCACTTCGATGGATAAGCACCAACACTTTTTTTTTTTTTTTTTTTTCTTAATGCAACAACACATTTTTTGGTAATGTGTTATGCTTAATCAGAAGACTCACAAAATTAGGTTTAGTGATAAAATAAACAACCCACGAAAAAGTGTTCATGTCTTTTTGAATGAATTTGAGTGGAGCAATTCAACTTTACTCAAATTCATCTCAATATGTCCAATTTTGGGGTCATTTTGAATGGTTTGAATTAAATTAAAAGTATTTATATGCACTTGACATTGATTTAACTTAAGGTACTTCAAACTGAATCAAATGTATTCAGTACAAGTCATGTATCAAAAGCATTCAAAAACATATTGTAAGGAATTCAAATGTATATTTCAAAATGATTGAATAACATTCAATTTTGCTCAATATTTCTCCAAAGGCTAGCTCAAATATAGTTATAAAAGCTCAAAATCATTCATATTATTTTAATTACATTAGTTCAAAGCGATTTGAATGCATTTAAAAACTGCTTAACATTCAAAGCAATTCACTTACATTCAAAGCAGCTCACTTACATTCAAAGCAATTCTCTTACATTCAAAGCAATTCACTTACATTCTAAGCAATTCACTTGCATTCAAAGCAGTTCACTTACATTCAAAGCAATTCACTTACATTCATACCGATTCACTTACATTCAAAGCAATTCACTTGCATTCAAAGCAGTTCACTTACATTCATATACCGATTCACTTACATTCAAAGCAATTCACTTACATTCAAAACGATTCACTTACATTCAAAGCAATTCACTTACATTCAAAGCAGCTCACTTACATTCAAAGCAATTCACTTGCATTCAAAGCAGTTCACTTACATTCAAAGCAGCTCACTTACATTCAAAGCAATTCACTTGAATTCAAAGCAGTTCACTTACATTCAAAGCAATTCATTTACATTCAAAGCAGTTCACTTACATTCAAAGCAGCTCATTTACATTCAAAGCAGTTCACTTACATTAAAAGCAGTTCACTTAGATTCAAAGCAATTCACTTACATTCAAAGCAGCTCACTTACATTCAAAGCAATTCACTTACATTAAAAGTAGTTTACTTACATTCAAAGCAGCTCACTTACATTCAAAGCAATTCACTTGCAATCAAAGCAGTTCACTTACATTAAAAGCAGTTCACTTAGATTCAAAGCAATTCACTTACATTCAAAGCAGTTCACTTAGATTCAAAGCAATTCACTTACATTCAAAGCAGTAGTTCACTTACATTCAAAGCAGTTCACTTACATTCAAAGAAATTCACTTGCATTCAAAGCAGCTCACTTACATTCAAAGCAGCCCACTTGCATGGAAGCGCAGCGCACTTGCAATAATCATACCTAATATATAGCGTTTCAGATCAGATCTTTTGTAATCAAACTAACTCACATCCGGTCAAAACAGCTTATACACTTATACAAAATAACTCAATTAATACATTTCGGACCATGCAGATCAATTGCACTTAAAAATGTTCTTCATTTTTTTTTTCTTACTAAATTTCAAATTAAATACTTCAAATTTGTGAATAAATTATATTTATTAGTTTAGCTAATTTGAAATTACGTGCACGCACTCCTTAATTTATTCATTTGTATTAATTTTTGCTTATTTTTTTACCACATTAATTATAAATTAACCCTTTTTTTTTACCCACAGCAAAAAACGAGGAAGAATTGAAATCATTGTTCACCCCCTTCCCCCCGCATGCAATATAAAATTTAATTTCCTGCCTATTATATAATAGAAAATTATTTGAGGAATTCTTATTTCAAACTTTTTATTATATGTATAATTATGAATTTCAGTTTTTATAATTGAAATGAAACCTATGTCAAGAGCATTTTTAAATTAAAAATAGAAATATATACAAGCCATTTTATAGTTAAATGATGGTCAGATTATTGGACAAAAAAAAAAAAGATAACAGAATTTGAGTAAAACTGAACTGCTCCACTCATATTTTATTGTAATATTATGCTTTTTCACTATATAAGCAAAGAAAATTCAATTACTATACAGTACATGAACTATATATATATATATATATATATATATATATATATGTATTAAATGCTGACTTATGTAAAATTATGATTTTTAAAGGTAAATATCCAATATATTTCCAGATTAATAATACTCACAATTAAGGGTTGTATCTATAGACAAGCGCGTATCTTAAAAATTAAAAAAAAAACTTGTAAATTTTATGATAATGTCATATACTCATGTATTTAAAAGTTTTTAAAAAGAGGTAACAACAGCTATTAATCATTTATAAAGTTTTCAGGAGCGTGGCCATCATACGAGAAAGAATTATTATAAATATATATATATATATATAAAAAAAATTGAGTATACGGAAAAGAATTATGTTAAAATTACTTAATTTTGAACTTACTCAAGTTTTTAAATTAATGTCATTTATAGCATTAATTTTTTTTCCTGTACGTGTAAAAAATTAATAAAATAACAATAATAATAAATTATAATAATTATAAATTAATGAAAATATTACATTTCACATAATTTAAAATATACACGGAAAAGACCAAATTACGTAATTTATGCTGCATTTATGTCAAACAGCATAAATAATGCTTATTAATTAAGTACAGCACAAATAATTATGCTGTACAAATTAAGAGCATTATATAATTATTACGTGCATGCGTACAAATATTATTATACATTATAGTATGAAGCCGAATCTACAGTATACACGCAGTGTGCACAAATCAAACATGACCAATCATTACAGCTATCGTTACAGAACGAGTAAAAAGTATAAATTTTTTTCAAACTCTGTGCTCGCGAAAAATGACACTTTTTATTATACTATAATCTACGTTAGAATTATAAATGGGCAAAAAAGTATAAAAAGCTTGCAAGAGAAATTGCACATGCACTGTTATCGTTCAAGATTATATAACTTTGTCGAGGTATAATTAATTTAACATGTATCGCGATTATATGGTAGATAGAGTATAATACAGGGATAGCAAAATCAGAGTTTTATTATATATACTATTCACGAATTACACGAATGTAAATAGGAAATAATAAGCTATGTCATACTTATATATTTATTTAAATAACTTTAAATCAAAATAATTGATTTGAAATGTGATTAAATTTGCAGTCCAACAAAAAAAATCATAGAAAAGTAAAAATATACTGTAAATATATCGAAGCATGAATTCTTTATATATACAGTATATGCATTTTATTAAAATAAAAAGCTGTCTGTCGCATCGCAATACAGTCGATGTTTTAATTTTTGATCCAAAATGAATTATACTGAGTGTTTTTAAACAAAATTGATATTTCAAATGCTAAGGTAGGTGTTTAGCTCACCTGTAATACCAAAAGTTGTAGGCTGACATCGCATTTTACCAATAATTATCAAACAATTATCAGAGCACTATGAAACACGTCTTTCTCTTATGAAAAGACGCCACAAATACGTTATAATTTTAAAAAAAATTAACGGCTACAAATTTGAACCAGCCAATCAGAATTCATCTTAAAATAAATAAATTCCCCAAATTTAGGGTGACTCAATTACATTCAAAGTAGTTACGTAAAAAATTATTTCAGTATTAGAGTGTATTATAATAGTTCGAAGTAATTCAAAGTTTCTCATTTAAATGCAGTCAAAGCAATTTTAAAATATTTATATTCTTTTAAATTTAGAACCATTTACTTTCAATCAAATTTAGTCAATTTGATTAAATAGTTTCAAAATTAATATAAAACCATTTATAAATGTTTAATATATTTGCTCAAAATTATTTCAACTCAAAGTAACTCAATTGCGCACTCAAAACTAAATGACAGAATCAAACTTGCTCAAATGAATTCAAAACTATAATCAAAATTCTAACAAATTAAGCATTATTTACTTTCGTTCAAAAGTGGTATAAATTCTGATTCATGAATTCCATTCAAAAATATTTAAATTAATTTGTTTTGTAAAAACCATTTGTTTGGACTCAAAACTATTCAAATTTCAATCAACTTCACTATAGAGTGTCAAATGATTTTCATTTTAACTTGACATCATTTATTTTCATTCAAAAGTAAATAATTGGAAAATTCTAATTCAATTTCATTCAAAAACATTTAAAAAATTTTATTTTGTAAAAAACATTTACTAGACTCAAAGTTATTCAAAATTCAATCAATTTTTGTAAAATGTCAAAATGATTTCAAAATCACTCAAAATTATTTATTGTGATTCAAAAGTAAATTAGTGGTAAATTCTATTTCATTTCCATTTCAAGACATTGAAAATTGTTTATTTCTAAAAGAAACATTGGTTTGCGTGGACTCAAAATTATTCAAAATTCAATTGACTGCTTTTATTTTACAGTGAAAAAATGATTTTCATATCCATTCAAAATCACTCCTTTTTATTCAAAAAGTATATATTAGTAGTGGTTAAGTTTATTTATTCAATTCCATTTAAAAACATTCAAAATAGTTTATTTTGTTTAAACCTTTTATTAACAAAAAATAATACGGTTTTAATTGCATTTTGAGTAATTTTAACTCAAAACAAATGGTTTATGCAAGTTAAATATTTTTAAATGGAATTGAATTCGATTTTACTACAAATTTATATACTTTTGAATATAAATAAATAGTTTTGAGTGAATATATGAAAATCATTTTGTCACACTTTAAAAATTGATTCAATTTTAAATAATTTTTAAGTCAAAACTAATGGTTAAATAATAAATAATTTTAAATATTTTTGAATGTAATTATATAAATGAGATTTTAATGCTAATTTATTTTTGAATGAAAATAAATGATGCTGAGGGAAATTGAAAATCATTTAGTCATCCTAAAAAATTTAATTGAGTTTTAAATAATGTTGGGTCAAAACAAATGGTTTTTACAAAATAAATAATTTTAAATGTTTTTGAATGTAATTAAATGAGATTTTAATGCTTATTTATTTTTGAATAAAAATAAATGCTTTTGAGGGAAATTGAAAATCATTTAGTCATCCTAAAAAAATTGATTGAGTTTTGAATAATGTTGAGTCAAAACAAATGGTTTTTACAAAATAAATAATTTTAAATGTTTTTGAATATAATTAAATGAGATTTTAATGCTTATTTATTTTTGAATAAAAATAAATGCTTTTGAGGGAAATTGAAAATCATTTAGTCATCCTAAAAAAAATTGATTGAGTTTAAATTTGAATAATGTTGAGTCAAAACAAATGGTTTTTCCAAAATAAATAATTTTAAATGTTTTTGAATGTTATTAAATGAGATTTTACTACTTATTTACTTTTGAATGAAAATAAATGATTTGAGTGAAATTGAATATCGCATTTAGTTATATTCTAAAAAAATTGATTGGATTTTGATTAATTTTGAGTCAAAACAAATGGTTTTTACAAAATAAATGTTTTTAAAATGTTTTTTAATAATATTAAATGAGATTTTACTACTTATTTATTTTTGAATGGAAATAAATGATTTTGAGGGAAATTGAAAATCATTTAGTCATTCTAAAAAAATTGATTGGATATTGATTAATTTTGAGTCAAAATAAATGTTTTTTACAAAATAAATATTTTTAAATGTTTTTTAATGTAATTAAATGAGAGATTTTGAATAATAATAAGTTAAATAATTTTGATTAATTCCAATTAATTTTAATTCGAATATTTTGTTAATGGTTTTAAACCCATTTGAATGTATTTAAAATAATCCGGCCACTTTAAATAAAAATAAATCATATTAAATGAATTTAATTCTAATGCATTTTGAGTTTAAATGAATTATTTTAATGTTAAAGAAAATTGAGTGTAAATAATTTGAATTAAACTATATTGAAATCTTAAAGTCAGTTTGAGTCGAAATGAAAAAAATGAACTCATTTTGAATGTCTTAGAGTGGATTTAAAAAATGAATCATTATACTTAACTTTAAGTCTATTCAAATGGGGTCACTTTGAGTCATTTTAATTTTAAAGCCACTTTAAGTATTTTTGAATGATATTAATTGTTCAAAATTTGAGTTAAGTCTTTTCAATCCAAAAAAATTAACTTTTGAATCATTCAAAAATTAAAAAATTTCTCGTGGGAAACCATCATCTCAACAATACCGATAAAGTGCTAGCAGACGACTTTGTGTTCCTGTCTTAATTTAACATGCTTTCTTATGGGACAATGAAGCAGCTAAACTTGAGTTAGAATTATTGCTCAAAGCTTAAATTTTACTGTAGCTTAATGAGCCTCAAAGCTTTTGTTTTACTGGATTTCACGTCAAATGGATGAAAATAATTATTTGTAACAAAATTGATTGAAATCCAGGAAAATAAAGTTTTAAGGCTTATTAAGCCACAGTAAAAATTTCAGGTTTGAGAAATAATTCTAACTCAAGTTATAGCTGCTTCATTGTCCCATAAGAAAGCATGTTAAATGTAGACAGGAACTCAAAGTCGTCTGCTAGCACTTTGTTAGTATTGTTGAGCTGTCAGTTTGTTTATTTTCTCACTAAACCTACTTTTGCAAGTCTTCTAAGTGAATACCCCTTATGTATAATACTGTATATATATAGAGTGTATGCATTCATGTAAAGTTGACGCCATGTTGGATCACTCAATATCATAGGTGGCTTAGAAAAATAACATTTTCCCAGTTTAAAAACACTATGCAATATTTTTGAGAGCATTGATGTTGTTATTATGTTTAATTAGTATCTCAAGTATGTGAGAAAAATAATAATAACAAAAAATCAGAAAATTACCCAAAGAAAATTGCCTAAAACAAAGTTGGTTCTATACTCAGCAATGTTGATCACTACTTAAATATGGTCTCCAAGCGCATTAAATATGATGTCATTCTCATACACCCTATATGTATGCAAAAAAAAAAAAAAAAAAAAAAAAAAAAAAGACATTATTAAGGACAATTAACCATCGCGGTAAGGTACGATAAATTTGAAAGGGAGAGATAGAGGCAGGCCTAAAACATCATGGTCTGAGGTGGTTGGAAGATGTTTGAAAAATAAGAATGTATGCAGTATGAAATGCAAAAGGAAATGTATGAAACAATTAAGGTATTAGACTGGAGGAAGCAAGTGAAGTATGTCAGGATAGGAAGTTGTGGAGGTCTATCACTGGGTCAGGATAAAACATCTGTGTTGTTGGCTTACCCCGAAAGGGATTAGAGCGTCATGCTATGTATGTAAGTATGTATATAACATTATACATAGCTCGGCCATACCGAGCTGGTATGGCCGAGTGGTGAAGGCAGCTGACTCGCAACTCTGTCCTCCTCACCGAGTATAGGTTTGAGCACAGTAGATGATACAGTAGTCCATCTCCTATACTGAGAATGTCAGATCAATGCGCGCCATAATTCCGACTGGGTGAAGTGGGCTGAACTACATGCGTAACGTTACTTCAGTTACTTTTAGTTCAGCCCGCTTCACCCAGTCGGAATTATGGCGCATTTTTTTGATCTGACATTCCCAGTATAGGAGATGGACTACTGTATCATCTACTGTGAGGTTTGAGCCACTGCTGGGTGCGTACGTGAAGTGTGAGAGCACAACTTGTTGCATGTTGCATGTTTACATGCATTCCATGACGACGCACAGTATTCGGGAGGTGCATGATTGATTGCACCGACCAGCCTGCCTAGATGTTTCCACAGTTTCTCTAGACTGTCATGGCGAATGCCAAGCTGTGTACCTAGGCCGTTTTTTTTCCATTAATTGTAGTCGATAAGACAACGTCTTGACTGGGATTGGTGTATAGCACGATAACACAATATATGGCAAGTATATCCTCTGTATATATGTGCACGTTATTTTTTATGTTTATTTTTTATTTTGTACATTACAGTATACTGTAATACATGTGATAATGCAGCAGAAGTATTGCCGTGTAAGAAAGATAGCATCAGTAATTATGCAAAGCGACTTGTTTTAAAAAACTATTTCATAGTATAATTAAAAAAAAACAAAACATATAATAATAAATTGTGTAATTATAATTACTTCTGGACAAGTCCCTTTTAATTTTTAATTAATTCTGTACTTTATAGATCTATATATTATTGTGGTGTAGTGGTTAGCGTGCTCGTTTGACACGCTGGAGGTTCGGCGTTCGTTACCAAGCCGGGTTGGCCTTGTAGGCCAGCTTGTAAGAGCGATGGTTAGAACGGTGAAGTTTCAGTGTGTTTCAATGTGTACGTTTCCGCTGCAATGCGTGGGTTGGCCAGGCAGTTTGACCACCTCTTGTCCATAGTGGCGAGTGCTGCCGTCGTAAGATTTGGTGGTCCGAGCTGCACAGGGATGGTATTAGGAGCCCAGAGGAGTGTGGTATTAAGGGTAGAGCCTGTGGTCTGGTAAGCCACAGATCATTGTAAGCCCTCTTACTAAAAAGGATTCGTCCTGGCCTACCCCGAAAGGGATTATGGCGTCATGATATGTGTGTGTGTGTGTGTGTGTATAAAATGTATATTGCAATGTTATGATGTTATGATTCAATAAAAAAAACATATATAAATATTTTTGGTCGTTAATTTAATAATTAATTTTTAGTTAATTTAGAAATAAATATTCTATTAATTTTTTATATTATTGACTGCTATCCCCTACAAAAAAGTTTTGTATGCAACTTGCCTGCAGGTTGCCCGCACATTGCATGTTTCAGGCAAAGTGCAGGCAATTTTTGCCTGCAAACTGCCTGTATATTGCATGTACTTGCCTGCATGACTAAAAAAGGAGCAAAATATATTGCCTGCAATTTGCATGCACTCTTGATATTTAAAATAAAATAATCTAAAAAAAAAAGTGCAGGCAAAATGCATGCAAAAAAAAAAAATATTAAAAAAAACTAAAATATTATGTTTGTATGTAGATTGCCTGTATAGGATTTTAATACTTAGGAAATTTTCTGACACCTAAAACTCCAGCATATATTTTAAAGTTTTTAGGCGGTAATTTTAAAAACTTTAAAAATTAATTAAAGTTTTTAATTTGAGGTCATTTGGGCAAAATCTGAAAATTTGGCAGGGGTTTATTTGAACGTCACTTTTTATCACTTATAATTTATAATGACGGAATGAACATTTTGGAACCGCAAATCTGCTAAACTATGAGAGTTAGACCATTCAATTTTTTTTTATGGAATATGTAGACAGTACAGACCTGGAGTTATATTTTCTGTATAACTGTCTTAAATTAAATATTTTACATTTTTTATTATTATTTCTTATACATAGGAAACTCTTTTAGTATTCAAATCTCATATCAGAAGTAAAAAAAAGAAACACTATAAAATAGATAAATATTTGTAATTATTCTAAAATTTTAAAGTCAAGGATTAACCTCAGACGTGGAACAACATTTTTAATCATAAGTTTGTAATATCTTCAAAAGCAAGTTTTTAAAATTTCAAATAGATTTGTCCGTTAGTTATGTGGAAAAAACACGGGAAATATAGGATGTCCTATGCACACCATGTTATTAGTTTTTTCCCATGCACATAACCGATAGAAACATCAATTTGAAGATTAGTACACAAACTTTTGAAGAAACACAAAATTAAGCTAAAAAAATTTTTTAAAAAAAAATCAGTAACGTCTGAGGTTAATTGTTAAGATCAACTCAAAATATGAGTAAAATTCAAAGTCATAAAGCAAATTTGCCTAATGATTAAGCTACAGTAACTAATTTAATTTGTACATTACAGCTTGAAATTAGGTTACCACAGCACACCACAATGTAGAACTACATAAAAAATGTTTAAATTTAATTTTTAAGTAAATAATAATAATAGGCAATACCTATTATCTATTTGATTTTTGTGCTATGCGTGATTTTAGTTATATTATATAACGATGCCATGCGTCTAAGTCTAAATGGTGATAAAGCAATTTTCATAAAAGGCGCGAGTGATGAATAACAAACATTCATGGCTATCGCAAGTTGCACATAAATGAATGAATGAATGAATGAATGAATGAATGAATGAATGAATGAATGAATGAATGAATGAATGAATGAATGAATGAATGAATGAATGAATGAATGAATGAATGAATGAATGAATGAATGATGAATGAATGAATGAATGAATGAATGAATGAATGAATGAATGAATGAATGAATGAATGAATGAATGAATGAATGAATGAAAGAATGAATGAATGAATGAATGAATGAATGAATGAATGAATGAATGAATGAATGAATGAATGAATGAATGAATGAATGAATGAATGAATGAATGAATGAATGAATGAATGAATGAATGAATGAATGAATGAATGAATGAATGAATGAATGCATGCATGCATGCATGAATGAATGAATGAATGAATGAATGAATGAATGAATGAATGAATGAATGAATGAATGAATGAATGAATGAATGAATGAATGAATGAATGAATGAATGAATGAATGAATGAATGAATGAATGAATGAATGAATGAATGAATGAACGAACGAACGAACGAACGAACGAACGAACGAACGAACGAACGAACGAACGAACGAACGAACGAACGAACGAACGAAAGAATGAATGAATGAATGAATGAATGAATGAATGAATGAATGAATGAATGAATGGATGAATGAATGAATGAATGAATGAATGAATGAATGAATGAATGAATGAATGAATGAATGAATGAATGAATGAATGAATGAATGAATGAATGAATGAATGAATGAATGAATGAATGAATGAATGAATGAATGAATGAATGAATGAATGAATGAATGAATGAATGATTAATCAAATGTCAAATGTTTGAACCATTATTGCTTATGCGCCACTTGTGGTGGCTGTTCAAGGTGCTTATTACCCACTAGCGCAGTTTATGGTTATTGCTTTTTCACCATTTAAACGTACAGACAGCAATATGTGATGTGCATGCACAATACATGCATTTTCTTAGTACTAATGCGTGTTAATTATTTGCTAGTTTTACCTAGGTTTGTTTAAATAGTATATTATCAACACAATTAAACCTCAACGCATTTTCAAGAAAAAAAATAATAATACTAAAAAATATACTTTGTAATGAATGGATTTCAATTAACTGAAATAAAAGTCATGCTGCATTTATAACTTATGATTAAGCAACAATAACAAATTTATTTCTAATTAAAAGCCTAAAGTAAGATTAACACTTTATGCCACACAGTAGAACTACGTCAAAATTATTTGAATTTTATTCTAAAGCAGTGGCGTGCAGTTCATATATGCACTTAATGCAATGCATGACTTAATTTGGTTCAGAATATTACTTTACTTCTTTAGTTTCAATTATTTTTTACTATTAACTTTATTATGTCTCACAAACTACTGCGAAGACAGGTAGTGTTTTATAATAAAAAGAGGGAAAAAGAAGTACAGAGGTTGTAAAATCATGCAAACTATGCAACTGCATATAGCTAGTTCAGAGAATCAAAGTAAATCAAATTGAATGCATTTTTCATCGAAAAATTGCTTTAAAAAAAAAAAAAAAGCAAGTAGTAATATTTTTGTAGTAAAATTGATGCAAATAACAATTTAAAAAAAAAATTATTGTTGCAGTATGACACTGTATGACAAAAATTATCAAATATTTATAATCTTAAATTTACATGTAATAGGGTTACAATAACATAAAAACATTATAGTTTAAAACAAACATATAACAATTTTATTTAAAAATTATGGACTTACAATAATAATAAAAAGTTTACTTTTACGTAAAAAAAGCATTCCTTATCAAATAATATTATATTATTAATTTTATCGAAATTATACAAGGGTTTTGGGTTATTTTGACTAAATAAAAAGTCTAAACGAAGAATTGTTTCTCTTTTGCATTATATAGATATATATATATATATATATATAATAATATATATATATATATATATATATATATATATATATATATATATATATATATATATATATATATATATATATATATATATATATATATATATATATATATATATATATATATATATATTGTGTATTAATAGTATATACAACATTATTCCATGAAATCATTATGTTAAATAATGTTTGTGCTGAACTGCTAAATAAAGGAAAAAAAGCAACAACACATTATCTTTGGGTTGTAAGAATACTTCAATTTGCATAAAGACTTTGCGTTACAACCAATCTTGCAAGCTAAGCTCAATTTTATTTAGTTTTATATTTATTGTAAATAAAAACTTGACCAAGCATGTTGTCACCTGTTATTATTATTACTATGCATGCACTGTCTGTGTTACTGAAATGTCTTTTTATTTCACAATATACAGAACAGCCGCCATCGCGCCTGCAGAAAGTCGTGGTTATGCAACCTGTTGCAACAAAGTGCAGAGAAAGTTGCCTAGCCTGAAGGCGGTTAGCTTACAAAATATCATAAGTTGAATTCTTCACCAAAATTACACAGTAAACTCTATAAATATTACATAATAATAAATTAAATAAATATTTAAGCAAATTGATGCTGTTAATAGGTTGAATTAGTATCCTTAATATGCGAGAAAGATAATAATAACAAAAAATGAACGGATTTTCCTGAGAAAATAATTATAAAGGAAGTTTGTACAATGCTAAGCATTGTAATTTATTACTCCAGTCCAGGATGGTCTACAAGCTACATAAATAAGGTGTTATGCAGATACAACCTAAAGTAAAACTAAAATGATAATAATAAAATACATTTTTTTCTGAGTGTTTTAACTTTTTTACTACTTTCTTTCACAATATTTTGTTTAATTTTGGCCTCTTTTTTTGAAGATTTTAAGCATCTATTTAGGTACCTGTTTCAAAACAAAGCATACCCAAAAATTCTCCCTCTAATTATTATATAAAATGATCATTGTAATCAATCTCTTTCATCGATTCTATAGTTACAAAAAAAAATTGGCAAGCGTAAGTAGACATTTTCTGATCTGCAGTCATTGTTTTACTATACAGTATACTTACTAGTGTCATTTGGAGGCTTATATCTAGAGACCGGATTTTCAGGTGATCACCTTTTTGTTGTTATGAATAAAATGTTCCTTTTTTATAAGAATGTCCACGAACTAGCAAATTTCGAGCCGTTTGAGATCAACTTTTTTCACCTTTTTTTAGGTTTTAACACCTTTTTTCACCTTTTCATTACCTTTTTTCACCTTTTCCTCAACTTTTTCAGTTGACAAACCTGCAAGCTGGCCGCGACATTCCGCCTCACGTCATATCTATAGTCTGGTCCCAGCACACAGCTCAATCCTCCTCAAGACGTCTCTGTCACGACCAACCAACAACAAAGTGGGCAGGCACACAAACAGCTGCTATGCAGCTCCACTCGATAAAGCCGGGAAGTGAGATTCTAAACTGAACACAGCAATCGCAAATCTCATTCGTAAGCAACTTTGGAAGTGCTAAACAGGTAAGAGATTTTCATGAATGCAATGCAACTACAAATTAAAATAAAAAATGTCTTGTTCTTACTAATAGCACTTTACTTACTTATTTTTAAAAATTGCGATTTTTGGCCACAGCCAAAATTCTTAATTTCTGATATGAAATGAAATCAAAAAAATTTGGATACCCTGCATCTTATATTATTTATTTTAAACAAAATATATTATTCTGTATAAATTAAGTAGTTAATATTATCTGTTTCTTTTCTTTCTCTTTTAACTTAATTTTTTCACACTTATGACCATGTAATGTAAAATTAAAATATAATTTTCAATCAAATACTCTCAGTGTGCAAAAATTAATAATTTTTTTTACTAATACTTACATGGTCATATATGAACAAATTCTATAAACTGAATAGCCATAACTTTGAATGTTATTTTTTATATTACAGAGACAAAAATTATACAATTATACAAAACATTTCCTAAAAAAAAAATCCTAAATCTTAAATAGAATACTTCAAAAGATTAATAAAAACCATGATAATCTAATTTGTCTTATGCATACTAACTTTACGTTTGTATTATATGTATATTAGTTAAAAACGAAGCTAAATATAAACATCATCATCCAATTTATAGAACAATGTCATGCTAAAACTTGATATTATATATTACGATACAGGTTAGTGTTTGTGTATATAATTATTTCATATAATGCTAAAACACCATAATTTAAATTATAACTTATATGTACTAAAAAATATTTTCAGTTATTTATACTTTGCATAATTTGTTGCTTCTTTTTGACAAAAATGTAATACTAAGACAGAATAAGACGGATATTTTATAAACTTTCATTTTATTGATAAAATAATGTACATAATAATATGTAAATAGCTATATGTGTTTTATAATTAATATAACATTATAGATATAATATAATAAGAATTTATATAACAATTTTCCATATAAATTTATAGCAGGTATTTAAAATATATACTATCACATTGACTCCAAATTTGTCATGCAGTACCTCAAGCTATATTTTAAAGGCGCAGTACACCTTTAAACTAAAACATGTCTAAACATGATAGGTACGTTAGGTATCCTAACATACCTTAATATTCCATTGTTGATTATGCCGGACCGGGATCGTTAAGTTCTAATTTATTTTACATTTAAAAATGGCAGCTGCGGGTTTATGACGGCACAGCTCACTAGTTCACGCGCGCGCAAACAGACGAGCAGTGAAAAATAAATTGGAAATCAATGAGTCCAGTCAAATCAACGTTGATACTTAGGTATTTCAGGAGAGAGAGAGAGAGAGAGAGAGAGAGAGAGAGAGAGAGAGAGAGAGAGAGAGAGAGAATTTCTGTTACATTTCTCAGTATATGTTAAAACATTAAAATTGAATTAAAATAATTATTTCACTTATTCAAAGTGACATTCAAAATATAACAATGAAAAACTTGCTATAAATATAACAACAAACATTTTAGCTCATATAAAAGTTATATAAAAATAATTTATATATGTATTGGAAATTCATAAACTGTATATTTGTTTTTTAAAGTATAAGATGCCAAGTTTTCCTGCAATGTATGTTTAAATACTCACTATGTTATGTGACTTATGTCATACTAAGGCTGAATTTATAACAAATTTGAAATAACTCACAAGAGCAACAAGCTTTTATTTTTTTTTAACAAAATACTTTACATTTACTTGTAATAATATCGTCTACTGCTGCACTTGATTTTTACTTTGGTTTTACTTTACTTCCTAAATATATATAAAATTGCTTTTTCTGTATCATAAAATTTATTTCAATAATATGATAGAGTATGAGTTTTATTGTATAATGTGTAGATTAAAATACAAATGTTTGTAGTCAACATATTTGTATAAATATTTCACTTTGTAGCTTTTATTGTCAATCCATTGCAGACAATATATTGTAATATGTGCGTTGCACTTGCAAAAGTATAAAATTTCAGTCTCTTTATGGTAATAAAAATAGTTAAAAAAAAATAAACATGGAAAACGTCAATTTAAGAAATTATTCATTTACATACCAACTGCACCGACCAGCCTGCCTAGACGTTTCCACGGTTTCTCTAGGCTGTCATGGCGAATGTCGGGCCGTGTACTTACGCTGTGGCCTGTCCGTGAGTGCTTTTTCATTAATTGGCAATTCTTTACCTGTCGATAAGACAATGTCTTGACTGAGACTGGGATTTGTGTAGCATGATAACGCAATATGGCAAGCAAAAAATATATAATAATAATAATAATTTAGTTGCTAAAAAGTTTTAAGAGTAAAACGTTATTTCTTCACCAGTGTATATAATAAATTTATATAATTTTTTTTATTATAGCCAATTAATTATAAAAAACGTCTAAAGAGTAACTTTTTAGTTACTTTTTCCCGTGAAATTAATGTGAAAAATTGTGTTAGCAAATAAAATAGATCTTTGCTACATTGATATAATAAAATAAATTGAAAAAAAAGGAAAGGAATTTTTTATGTTGTCATATTTATAAATAGTAAAATCTTTTCGGTACATCACAATTTCAATACACTACAGTAGCATAAATATTATTCTGTATACAACATGTTTATTTTCGTTTTTGTCATTATCCATTAAAAAAAATTACATTAACATAAATGCTGACATATTTCTTTAGCAGTTTACTATTTTTATGAACAACTTAATTTTTTTTATTTTTTTTAAAAGGTTATAACTTCAGAATTACAAAACTCCACAATCTGAGAGTATGAAATCTCAGGAAGATTTAGAAATTCTCATGGTGTACAAAATAGACGTAAAATAATGCTATTTTCCTAACTAAAAGTGTTATAAAACAAAATTAAATATTGTCTCAAAAGGACAATAAATAAATAAATATATATATAAATAAATAAATAAATAAATAAATAAATAAATAAATAAATAAATAAATAAATAAATAAATAAATAAATAAATAAATAAATAAATAAATAAATAAATAAATAAATAAATAAATAAGTAACTAAATAAATAAACAAATAAGTAAATAAATAAATAAATGCCATAATGACATATGACTGCAGCAAAATGTACATATTGCTTATCTAATTATGTTTGAATTGTAAGTTATAGAAGTAAAAAATTACTTTTATCAATTTCTGTGACTTATTTAAAACTTCTTAGTTTTAATTGAAATTGTAATTTTAAGATATTTATTATTTGTTTCATTAACAACACAAACTACCGAGTCTAAGTAATTTTGATAGTTATCAACATACGAAGCAGTATATCTTGAACTACTATTTATATACACGCAGCCTGAGTGTAATTTCACGAGTTTCAGATCCATTTTTTAAGTTTTTGGGCATTTAGGACAGAATTGAGGCTTGCAACTTCTCACATGCATTTTAAACTGCATTTCAAATAAAACTAATAGAAAAAAAAATTAAAAGAAAAATGCAGATATTGGCATCACAGGATTCCCTCTTCTCACAATTATAATTACAACATTTTTAACTGCAAATGTCGTGCGTCGGATCTTTTTTTGTTTGTTTGTAAATGTCAATATTTAATTAATTATTTGTTTATTTATTTATTTATTTATTTATTTATTTATTTATTTATTTATTTATTTATTTATTTATTTATTTATTTATTTATTTATTTATTTATTTATTTATTTATTTATTTGTTTGTTTACTAAATTACTTACGTACTTACTTACTTACTTCCTTACTTACTTACTTACTTACTTACTTACTTACTTACTTACTTACTTACTTACTTACTTACTTACTTACTTACTTACTTACTTACTTACTTACTTACTTACTTACTTACTTACTTACTTACTTACTTACTTACTCACTTACTTACTTACTTACTTACTCACTTACTTACTCACTTACTCACTTACTAACTTACTTATTCATTCATTTATTGTTTGAAGTATCTTTATTTTTCTAAAATTTAATGCAATTCAAACTTAATTGATTGACTTTTAAAATTATAACAACAATAATTTTTTTTTAATTTCATAATTTTATTTTATAAAATAGACTTTTATAGCTATATTGAATATAATAATATAATTTTTTTTTGAAAAATAAATATTATTTATGTTACATTATTTAGCCCTAGCATAATTTTTGCAATACATCACAATTTCAATACGCTTCAGTAGCATAAATATTATGCTGCACAGCATATGTATTTTTGTTGTTCTAATTTGGCACTATTTATGCTATATTGACATAAATTAAGCATTAATTAAATAATTTTATTTCCGTGTACAAACCAAAATACAGGCACCGTCAAAATATAAAAAGGCTTTGAAGCAATTGCTCAAAAAGATCATTAAAAAGGTAAAGTACATCGAGCTAATTATCCAAAAAGGTGTGTGCCCATAACATCATAATAAATGCGCTTCGATGCCATATTTGAGCAATGAATAACATTGCTTAGCATACTACAAACGTGTTTTTTTTTTCTCGTATACTTGAAAACCTATTCAACTTGTTAATAGCATCAATTCTCTCAAAAATATTGCAAAGTATTTTATTTTAAAACTATCAAAATGTGCCATTTTCCCATACCAGCCCATGTTATTAAGCGCTCACTTATGGCGTTGACTTTAACATGAATGTAACCACCCTATTACAAAAAAATAAATAATAGAATGATAATAAGAAATAGAATAAGACTACATGTTTCATTGATATGGACGCTGACATATTTCGATTTCAATTTACTATTATTATATGAAACTTAAATTTTGGTTATTGTTATAAAACTTTAATACTTCACAATCAGGAGTGTATTAAATTTTAGGAGGATTTAGAAATTCTCATTGTGTACAAAATAGACGTCTAAAAAATGATGGTATTAACCTAAATAAAAGTTTTAAGAAACGTAATTGATGATTGTCTTAATATTCTCATAACTTTGCAAATACTAACATGGAAAAAAATAAATATGTAATTTATGCTGCATTTATATAAATTAAATAATACTAACTTAGAACAACATAAATATATAATTATACTGCACAACATAATATTTATGCCATGTAGCATAGTTATAATACAATATAGCATGGTATCAAGCAACGTATCAATATGTGCACTTGGAGTCAGTTTCTTGATGACAAAGTTTTGGTTTTTAGTTATTATTTATATATATAAATTCATTGATTTTAAATTTGATTAAAGGAATAGAAAACATGAAATAACACGTTTTTTTAATCATTAAACACAAAATGGGATCTATAATGGAATAATTTCACACTGTGCAGTTATATCTAAAAATTAGGCAGCAACACTTATTTTATCCATCCAAGGCATCCAAGGTAATACTTGAATGTCGGCTGTCCACACATGCAGTTTTCTGTGGTTTCGTGCATGCACCACCCTGTCAAATGACTGGGCAGTTCCTAACTATAGGCCACAGCCGCTACCTTCCAATCCTTTCTAACAACACTCTACCTCTTCCTTCTACATCCTTTCATCCCTCAAAAGGTAGATCAGGTTTAACATGGGCGCTTGTGCCTTTCCTGGCTACCTTCTGTAACTGCTCAACGGTCCTCTCGAATACGGGGGCTTAGTAAGACATACAGTAAAAACAAGAAAAAAATACTTATTTTGAAATGTAAATTACAGATGCAAATTAGAATATTACAGCATTCTACACTGTACAACTACATACAAAATGATAATTATTAAGCAAATACTATAATAAGCAAAGTTCAGTTTTGCTTTGATGTTATGTAGGTTTTGTTATATTTTATGTCACGTGCTTATAATCAATTTTATTTTTTATTAGTATTGCCTATTTTATTTTAATTTATTTCCTATATTTACTAAAGATTTGTTTAGATTTAATATTATCAACAAATTCATATACCAAAAATTAACGTAAGTAAAAATAAAAATTTACTTTGTACTGCATAATTTCAATTTACTGAACTTAAAATTTAGCTGAATTTATAACGAATAAATGCGCTACAAAAACTAAATAATCAATTTATTTACAGCTAAAAATTAGATTACCATTATATGCTACACTCTAGATGTTAATTAACAATGATTGAGTTAAATATTAAAGTATATATATTATCAATATGCAAAGCCTATTTACTGTTCGACTTCTGTGTTATGCGTACTTTTTGTGATATTTTTAATGCAATGTGCGTAGTATACTTCTGAATCTATTTTTATTATATATATAATTTTTTATATTTAACATTTTTGCTGCAACAACGTAAATAAACGATGATGGAATTAAATTTTAAAGAATTTATTTCAAAAATGCAAAACCTACTTTCGGTTTGACTTCTGTGTAATGCGCGTTTTTTTTATATATTATATATTTTTATTGCCATGTGTGTATACTCCTATTTCGATTTCTATTATTTTTATTTGTTTTGTAATTTTAATTTACCTGCTACAACTTCCTAAGTTGAGTTTAAATATTATAAAAATAACAAATATTAATAAAAAATAGGCAGCGTACAAGAATCTTCAAGCACATAAAAAAAAATTCTTAAAAGCTAAGGTTTAATAAATATAGAGACTAAAGCCACTCAGTGCAGTTTTATGAAATGTTTAAATTGCAGCAACTTGATACTTTTATTTAAGTTGCAGCTTGAAATTAGGTTACATCGGCAAGCTAAATTAAGAAACTACTTAAAAATTGTTTAAATTTATTTTTAAAGCGAATCAAAATAATGTGCAAAACTTATTTTATATTCGGTTTCTTTATTATACGTAAATTTTGTTATATTATGTGTGCCATGCACATTCACTAAAATCATTTTTTAATATTATTTCTTGTTTTCAATTGGTTAATTTACTCCCTAAAATTACTTGAGCAGTGTCCAAGTATTATAACAATAAACATACTGAAAAAAAAAATGAAATTAACAGGTTCTTTTAGACCTAGAAAATGACACTTCTAATAATAAGTTTCATTATATAAACACTAAAATCTTTGTTCTTAGGTACATCATAGGTTTATGATTCAGTAAATAATTTAATTTGTAATGTCAACCTAACACTAGGTAAACCACAGCATGTAAGACTCTAGAACTACATGAATGTTTGAATTTTATTGTAAAGCGTAAAATATTAGAAATAAAAACTTATTTTTTGTTTGGTTTCTGTATTATGTGCAAGTTTTGTTATATATATAATATATAAGTGTCATGCACATACACACAAATCAATATTTTATTGTTATTACTTGCATTTCATATTTCAATTTACTCGCTACATTTTCTTAGCTGCATGTGGTTAAATATTATACTAAGATCATATTTAAATAAAAAATCAACAATGTGCAAGCATCATTAGTGACAAAAAATTTCAAACTTCTATAATAATGAATTTTCTTATATAAAGACTATAGTAGTATATCTTATGTTTTAAATGTAAACGCCTATTTAATTTGTGATAATCTCCTTGAAAATAGGTCACCAAAGCAAGCCACACTGTAGAACTACATAAATAGAGTTTTAGTTTTATTATAAATTGTATTATAGTAATACGCATAACCTATTTTCTGTTCGGCTTTGGTGTTATGCGTAAGTTTTGTTATATTATGTCACGCGCTTACAATCAATTTTTATTTTTCATCATTATTCCTTTTTTAATTTCAATTGAATTGTTATATTTACTTAAGTTTTGTTGAAACTGTATATTATAATAAAATTCATACGTAAAAATTTCTTAATATAAAATCCAAAATATACTTTGTAATGCAAAAATTACAATTTACTGAACTCAAAATTATGCTGAATTTTGAATGAATGCTTGCGCTACAAAAAGTAACTAAAATTTTTTTAATGCTAAAAATTAGAGAACCATTATATATACAATTGTGTATAGCATATATGCTATACTGAAGATGTCAATAAACAATGAACTAATTAAATATTAAAGCATATATTATCAATATGCAAAACCTTTTTACTGTTCGACTTCTGTGTTATGCGTGTTTTTTTTATATTTTAATGCAATGTTCATTGTATTACAAGTATACTGCGAACATTGCATTAAAATATAGAAAACACGAATAACTCAGAAGTCGAACAGTAAAAAGGTTTTGCATATTGATAATATACATGCTTTAATATTTGATTAATTAATTCATTGTTTATTTACATCTTCAGTATAGCATACAATGGTTCTCTAATTTTTAGCTTTAAAAACATTAATTACTTACTTTTTGAAGTGCAAATTTAAATAATTTTTAGTTCAGTAAATTGTAATTTTTGCATTACAAAGTATATTTTGATTTTTTTTTAAGAACTTTTTACGTATGAATTTTATTATAATATACAGTTTCAACAAAATATAAGTAAATATAGGAATTTAATTGAAAGTAAAAAAGGAAAAAAGATGAAAAATAAACAATGATTGTAACACCAAAGCCAAACAGAAAATAGGTTATGCGTATTACTATAATACAATTTATAATAAAACTAAAACTTTATTTATGTAGTTCTACAGTGTGGCTTGCTTTGCTGACCCTTTTTTCAAGGAGATTATCACAAATGAAATAGCCGTTTACATTTAAAACATAAGATATACTTTTTATATAATAAAATGCGCTATTGGAAGTTCGAAATTTTTTTTGCACTAATGATTCTTGCACATTGCCGATTTTTTATTTAAATATGATCTTTGTATATTATGTAATCACAGCTAAAAAAATGTAGCGAGTTAATTGAAACATGAAATGCAAGTAAAAACAATAAAAAATTGATTTGTGTGTATCATGTGCATAACATCAAAACTTACGCATAATACAGAAACCAAACAAAAAATAAGTTTTGCCTTCTATATATATAATATTATACGCTTTAGAATAAGATTAAACATTCATGTAGTTCTAGAGTCTTACATGCTGTGGTTTACTATTTGTTAGGTCGACATTACAAATTAAATTATTTACTGAATCATAAACCTATGATGTACCTAAGAACAAACATTTTAGTCTTTATATTTTGAAATTTAATAATAGAAGTGACATTGTTTAGGTCTGAAAGAACCTGTAAATTGTCTTCTTCTTTTTTTTTTTTTTTTTTTTTTTCAGTATATGTTATTGCTATTGCAATAATATTTAAACACTGCTCAAGTAATTTTAGCGAGTAAAGTGAACAATTGAAAACTAGAAATAATTTAAAAAAATGATTTTAGTGAATGTGCATGACACACATAATATAACAAAATTTACGCATAATAAAGAAACCGAATATAAAATAAGTTTTGCACATTATTATTATTCGCTTTAGAAATAGATTTAAACAATTTTTAAGTAGTTCCTCAATTTAGCTTGCCGATGTAACCTAATTTCAAGCTGAAACTTAAATAAAAGTATTAAGTTGCTGCAATTTTTAAAAAACTGCGCTGAGTGGCTTTGTCTCTATTTAATGAACTTAAGCATTTAGGAAATGCAATGTTTAAATGCAGCAACTATTTACTATTTTTTTAGTTTACCACTTGAAATTAGGTTTTGTCGGCAAGCTAAATTGTGAAACTACTTATAAAGTGTTTGAGTTTATATTTCTAAAGCGAATAATAATGCTATGCAAATACCTATTTTATATTCGGTTTCTTTATTTTGCATAAGTTTTGTTATATTATGTGCGTCATGAACATACACTCATTTCGATTTTAAATTGTTATTACTTTTTTTTTTAAATAATTCGCTATAATTTAATCTGTTGTTACGCTTAATCTGTTTTTTAATAATATAATATTTAACAAATTTAAATGAAAAACAGGCAATGTGCAAGCATTCATAGTCATAAAAAAGTTCATACTCCACCTAATTTATATATAGACTAAAGTTTTTGTGCGTTGGTAGATCTTATGTTTCAAATGTAGTCACTTATTTATTTTTTTATAGACACCTTGAAACTAGGTAACAAAAGCATGCCACTTTGTACAACTACATAAATAAACTTTCAAATTAATTATAAAACGTATTATAGTTATATGCAAAACCCCTTTTTTAGTTCAGTTACTGTATTATTCGTATTTATTGTTATATTTAATGTATCAAACACAAACACTTATATTGATTTAATATTAATACTACTGGTTTTTTTATGTACTTTTATTTAATTGCTATGAAGCTTAGGTTGTGTTTAAATATTATAAAAATATCAAATTAAAATAACAAATAGGTAACTTATTACACTTATTAGTATCATCAGGCAAATAATTATATGCTTTTTCTAATAAATTTTATTGTACAAAACTGATGATAATTTTTATCAGAATATAAATGTGGCCCCACAAGAGAGAGTGAAAAGACTGTAGAGTATGCAATTTGTGTGAATATTTCTGTTTATGACGTCAGAAACAGGCCAAAACTAGTGTAAAAATGTTGTGCGGGCTGCATAAATTGAAATTTTTTATCACTGCTATGCCGCTACAAATGGTTTTTTAGACCATTTAATGTTATTTATGTAAGTCCCATCAAGTGTTTTGTGATGCAAATAATACTTTTTTCATGTTTTTTATGCCTTTAAATAACTTATATTAATCCTAAATATAACAGTTAAAACATTCAATGTATATTCAATATATTCAATATTTTATAAATTGGCATATCTTGACCTAGTTTAGCACCAGCTAGCTTTGATGACCTGAATGCAGCACAATTTATGTATTGTTTTATTTCATATTAATTTGTACTTTTTTTTTTTTTTTTTTTTTTTTAGAAGATTATAAATATAGTAGTGATTTATTAATATTATATTTATTAGGTAGCTTATTTTAATTCTTTCTAATTTATATTGAAAGTATATTTTTAATAAAGTATATATTTGTTTTATAATCCTCACTAACGAATCCAAGTGACTTTGATATGCTCAAGATATGAAGCAGTAACTTGAAATCCTAGTTATATACACGCAGCCTGATTGTAATTTCGCGAGTTTCAAATGCATTTTTTTAAATTTTTGTTGCAGTTAGGGCATAATTGAGGCTTGCAAACTTGCACATACATTTTAAACTACATTTCAAATAATACCAATAATTTTTTTTTTTATTATTATTATTTTTTTTAGATACTGGAATCACCGGATTACCTCACCTCACATTTATATTTGCAACATTTTTAATTGCAAATTTCGGGTGTAGGACATTATTATTTTTTTTATAAATGTCAATATTTTTTTTTGTTTGATTGATTATTTATTAATAATAATTAATAATAATAATTAATAATAATAATTATTTATTTAATTAAAAAGCAATTAAAAATGTTGCAAATATAAATGTGAGGGAAGGCAATCCGGTGATGCTAGTGTCTAACAAAAAATAATAAAAAAAATATTGGTTTTATTTGAAATGTAGTTTAAAATGTATGTGAGAGTTTGCAAGCCTCAATTGTATCCTAACTGCAACAAAAAATTTAAAAAATGCATCTGAAACTCGTGAAATTACAATCAGGCTGCGTGTATATAAATATTATTTCAAGTTACTGCTTCATATCTTGAGCAATCAAAATCACTTGGATTCGTTAGTGATGATTGATGATAAATAAAACAAATATATATTTGCTTAAAAATATAATTTCAATTTGAATTAGAATGTATTAAAATAAGCTACCAAATAACAATATTAATAATAAATCACAACTATTACTAATCTTAAAAAAAAAAAAAAAAATGTACAAATTGATATGAAATAAAAAAATCATAAATTGTGCTGCAATTATGTCAACATAGCTAGCTGGTGCTAAATTAGGCCAACATTTGCAATATTATAAAATATTGCTGCTTTGTAACATGCTTGACATAGCACAGAAGATAGTTATGTGTACTGATCAAATTGGGCTAAAACTGAGGCAATATGAATATTACGTATGTAGTTTTTTTGTCGTGTACATTGAATGTTTTAACTGTTTGTTTTATAACCAATATAAGTTATTTATTCAGACTTAAAATCAATGCATTTATATATAAATAATAAAAAAGTATAAAAAAAAAACTAAAACATTAGTACAAAGAAACTGACTCCAAGTACACATATTGATATTGCAATTACACATGCAAGCGGTGGCTTCTATACTAGTGGCTTTTTTATAACTATTATTATCAATTAATTTAATTTGAAATGTACTTAAATTACATGTGAAAAATTGCAAGTCTATGGTGGCGTGGGGAGAGGGGTAGAGAAACACAGATATTGGCAATACAGAATTGCCTCTATCTGCTCATATCTATAATTGCAATTGCAATATGTGTACCGAGGTAAGTGTCGTATGATGGCTTAGTTAATTAATTAATTTTAATTAATTAATTAACTAATTTATGAATTTATTAATTCAATTTAGAGTACCTTATCTTTTATCTGAAAATTTATGAAATTCTAATTTAATTGATCGACTTTTGTAATAAAAACTAGAGGTGGGTTCATTTTTTTTCTTTAGAAAAGAGGTACCTTTAAAGGTGCTAAAAATCTTTTAAAAAGGTGCCAAAATATGAAAATTAGGTGAAAAAGTCCTAAAAACAGGTGAACAAGGTGGAAAACAAAGTGAAACAGTTTGAGAAAAAAAGTGATTTTTTACTTTGCTATAGGTTGTATCTGCATGATATCATATTTGATGCGCTCGGAGGCTATATTGGAGTAATGAATAACATTGCTGAGCATAGAACGAACTTCGTTTTTACCTTTTTTTCTTTGGAAAATTGGTTAATTTTTAGTTTTTATTTTTTTAACATATTTGAGATACTTATTTAACCTATTAACAATATCAATGCTCTCAAAAATAGTGCTTAGTATTTTGAAACAGGAAAAATGCAACATTTTCTTATGCGGCCAATGTTTTGGAGTGATCCAACTTGGCGTTGATTTTAACATCATGCATACACCTTATATATGCTTTCATTTTTATAGGATCTTGCATTCTTGTTAATGTCGGCCCCATGTTGGATCACTCAATAACATTTGCCACATAAGAAAATGACTCAGTTCGCCAGTTAAAAAATACTAAGTAATATTTTTGACAGTATTTATGCTTCAAATAGGTTAAATTAGTATCTCAAGCATGTGAGATTATTAATAATAATAATTAATTAATTCCCCAAAGAAAATAGCTACAAAAGAAGTTTGTCCTACGCTGAGAAATGTCATTCTTTATTCCAGTATGGCATCCAAGTGCATTAAATATGACGTCATGTGGATGTGGATACCTTCATTGTTAATTAATTATTATATTTTAAATCTATCTTAGCCTGAGTTACTAACGTTGCTTTTAGTTTTAATAATATTAAATCTATTTATTATGCAAAATTAAATAATTTTAACTGTCGCGGTTATGTTGACGATTTAACAGAAACAGAGGAAACAATAAGCAAGAGTACATTGAGACAGTCGTCATTCTAAAACTTTTCCCTGTTGTCAAATCTATAGTTTTCTAATTACATTATTTTTCTTGGGTTTATATGGTTTAAACAAATTAGGTTTCAAAGTTGTAAAATGATAGGAGACACAGCTTATATTATAAATTATGTTATTTTATTATTTATTATAAAAAAAATTATTAAACAATCCAGAATTATAATATAAATACTAAAAATGTAATAGGTCTACTTATAACCTAGAACACAGGAAATTTTATAGTACAATAATACCTAATGCAGGTGCAATTTGCTACAATAAAGGTGTGACTCATTTAGATTAAGTGTTATTGTAGTGTATAACTACCTGGTCCAAATTTAAGTGTACCTATTGCAAAATACAGGATTGGTGTAGCTGCCATTGGTAGAACCATTGTGTATAGCATATGCTATACTCTTAAGATGTAAATAAACAATGAACTAATTAAATATTAAAGCATATATTATCAATATGCAAAACCTTTTTAATGTTCGACTTCTGTGTTATGCGTGTTTTTTTTTTATATTTTAATGCAATGTTCATTGTATTACAAGTATACTACGATCATTGCATTAAAATATAGAAAACACGAATAACACAGAAGTCGAACAGTGAAAAGGTTTTGCATATTGATAATATATATGCTTTAATATTTGATTAATTAATTCATTGTTTATTTACATCTTCAGTATAGCATACAATGGTTCTCCAATTTTTAGCTTTAAAAACATTAATTAGTTACTTTTTGAAGCGTAAATTCAATTAATTTTTAGTTCAGTAATTTTTTTTTTTTTTTTTTTGCATTAAAAGGTATATTTTGATTTTAATTTATGAAATTTTTATGTATGAATTTTATTATAATATACAGTTTAAACAAAACTTAAGTAAATATCGCAAATAAATTGAAATTAAATAAAAAAAGATGAAAAATAAACAATGATTGTAAGCGCGTGACATAATATAACAAAACTTACGCATAACACCAAAGCCGAACAGAAAATAGGTTATGCATATTACTGTAATACAATTTATAATAAAACTTAAACTTTATTTATGTAGTTCTACAGTGTGGTTTGCTTTAGTGACCTATTTTCAAGGAGATTATCACAAATTAAATAGCCTACTATATATTTTATAAATAGCCGACTATATTTTAAATATAAGATATACTACTATAGTCTTTATATAAGAAAATTCGCTATTAGAAGTTTGAAATTTTTTGTCACTAATGATGCTTGCACATTGTTGATTTTTTATTTAAATATGATCTTTGTATATATTATGTAATCAAAGCTAAAAAATGTAGCGAGTTAATTGAAATATGAAATGCAAGTAAAAACAATAAAAAATTGATTTGTGTGTATCATGTGCATAACATCAAAACTTACGCATAATACAGAAACCAAACAAAAAATAAGTTTCGCCTTCTAATATTATACGCTTTAGAATAAACTTCAAACTTTCATGTAGTTCTAGAGTCTTACATGCTGTGGTTTACTATTTGTTAGGTCGACATTACAAATTAAATTATCTACTGAATCATAAACCTATGATGTACTTTTTGAGAACAAACATTTTAGTCTTTATATGATGAAATTTAATAATAGAAGTGTCATTTTTTAGGTCTGAAAGAACCTTTGAAATTGTCTCTTTTTTTATTTCAGTATGTTATTTCAATAATATTTAGACACGCTCAAGTAATTTTAGCGAGTAAAGTGAATAATAGAAAACAAGAAATAATATTAAAAAATGATTTTAGTGAATGTGCATGACACACATAATATAACAAAATTTACGCATAATATTTAAAGAAACCGAATGTAAAATAAGTTTTGCATATTATTTTTATTTGCTTTAGAAATAAATTTAAACAATTTTTAAGTAGTTCCTCAATTTAGCTTGCCGATGTAACCTAATTTCAAGCTGCAACTTAAATAAAAGTATCAAGTTGCTGCAATTTTTAAAAAACTGCGCTGAGTGGCTTTGTCTCTATTTAATGAACTTAAGCATTTAGGAAATGCAATGTTTAAATGCAGCAACTATTTACTATTTTTTTAGTTTCCAACTTGAAATTAGGTTTTATCGGCGAGCTAAATTGTGAAACTACTTATAAATTGTTTGAGTTTCTTTCTACAGCGAATAATAGTATTATGCAAAAACCTACTTTTATTCGGTTTCTTTATTTTACGTAAGTTTTGTTATATTATGTGTGTCATGAACATACACTCAATTCGATTTTAAATTGTTATTACTTTTTTTTTATATCAAATAATTCGCTATAAGTTAAGCTGTTGTTACGCTTAAGCTGTTTTTTAATAATATAATATGTAACAAATTTTAATAAAAAACAGGCAATGTGCAAGCATTCATAGTTATAAAAAAGTTCATACTCCGCCTAATAATAGATTGCATTTATTTTTTATAGACTAAAGTTTTTGTGCGTTGGTAGATCTTATGTTTAAAATGTAGTCACTTATTTATTTTTTTATAGACACCTTGAAACTAGGTAACAAAAGCATGCCACTTTGTACAACTGCATAAATAAACTTTCAAATCAATTATAAAACGTATGATAGTAATATGCAAAACCCCTTTTTTAGTTTGGTTACTGTATTATTCGTATTTATTGTTTTATTTAATGTATCATACACTCCAAAAACAAGTGCATTACTTTAGTTACGAATACTAACTTATTTAAGATATACACTTATAAACTATTAATGGTAACTAAAATAATGCACTTTTGGCAAGTTATTAACAGTAGCTAATTTAAGTTACTTTTGTTTAGTTATTACTCGTAACTAATTTTTCCCCTCCTTCGCTGCTGCGTGCGCTCGCTTCTCTGCTCTTGCTCGTCTCGCTCGCTCTCGCGCCCGCCTGCCTCACTGCACTCTGACCAGCGTGTCCCGCCACCTCCCTCTCTTACGCACACAATTCAACCCGGCACACCGGCACACTTGTTTTTTTATATTCTTCTCTCTCTTTCCCCACATCTTAGCATGCAACATACACGATAATAATTAAAATTCACAAAATATTACGCGTTTTCACAATAAATATAGCAATGATACGTTAATATCAAGTTTTCAATCACATGCAAACCGTGATAGACAGTCTATACCGGTCGGAAAACACGAAAATAACAAAGACGAAATTAAATTTCATTTACATAATGTATTAAAATGAACGTTTATTTACATTTTAAATGTGTGTATGGTATTCAAACTACCCTAAAACGATAAATACCTTCATTTGAGACCACATTTTTTCCTCATTTTCCCGCCATGTCTGCACCACGCACATACCGGCATCTGGCATCATCACATAGTCAGTCCTCATTTTTACGTTTTCTCCTTTCGCCGGACCTAAAATAAAATGTTCCACAAAGTAAACGCATTCTTACACATAAAATTATTATATTAAAAACATGTTTACTTCCCGTGTATTCCATTAGTTTGTGAATTTTTCAAGAGCCACTTCGCTTGCATGCTTCCTTCTTCTTCGCCATGTTGCTTTCTTTCACTATCCGTATCGTATGTTGTCGCAAGTATTCGGCAGTGATCGTAAAGTTGTGTTTTAAATTAGTTACCGCGGCAAACTTATTTTAGATGGGCGCGAGATTAGACATTGATAATAACTTATTTTAAACACAAAAATATTGCCAACTTATTTAATGCAGAAAAAACGTTTAGCAGCTAAAGTTAGTTATTAAAAACAACTAAAGTAATGCACTATTTTTTTGAGTGTACACAAACAATTAAAATGATTTGATAGTACTTGTTTTTTTATATAATTTTATTTAATTGCTGTGAAGCTTAGGTTGTGTTTAAATACTATAAAAATATCAAATTAAAATAACAAATAGGTAACTTATTACACTTATTAGTATCATCAGGCCAAAAATTAGATGGTTTTTCTAATAAATTTTATTATACAAAAGTGATGATAATTTTTACCAGAATGTAAATGTGGCCCTACAAGAGAGAGTGAAAAAACTGTAGATTATGCAATTTTTGTGAATATTTCTGTTAATGACGTCAGAAACAGGCAAAAACTAGTGTGAAAATGTTGTGCGGGCTGCATAAATTGAAATTTTCTGATCACTGCTATGGCGCTACAAATGGGTTTTGAGACCATTTAATGAACTTATTTATGTAAGTCCCATCAAGTGTTTTGTGTTGCAAATAATAATTTTTTCATGTTTTTTATGCCTTTAAATAACTTATATATTAATCCTAAATATAACAGTTAAAACATTCAATGTATATTCAATATATTCAATATTTTATAAATTGGCATATCTTGACCTAGTTTAGCACCAGCTAGCTATGATGACCTGAATGCAGCACAATTTATGTATTGTTTTATTTTATATTAATTTGTACTTTAAAAAAAAAAAATACAGTAGTGATTTATTAATATTATATTTATTTGGTAGCTTATTTTAATTCTTTCTAATTTAAATTGAAAGTATATTTTTAAGAAAGTATAAATATATTTGTTTTATAATCATCACTAACGAATCCAAGTGACTTTGATATGCTCAAGATATGAAGCAGTAACTTGAAATCCTAGTTATATACACGCAGCCTGATTGTAATTTCGCGAGTTTCAGATGCCTTTTTTAAAATTTTTGTTGCAGTTAGGGCATAATTGAGGCTTGCACATTATCACATACATTTTAAACTACATTTCAAATAAAACCCATAATAAAAAAGAATTTTTTTTGTTTTTGTTTTTTAGATACTGGCATCACCGGATTGCCTCACCTAACATTTATATTTATGACATTTTTAATTACAAATTTCAGGTGTAGAACATTATTTAGTTTTTTTATAAATTTTTTAATAATGTTTTTTACAAGCTTTTACAAGTTTTTTATAAATGTTTGATTAATTATTTATTAATAATAATAAATAATAATTATTACTAATAATAATAATTATTTACTTAATTAATTAAATTAGTAATCAATCAAATAATAAAAAAATATTTACATTTACGAACAAACTAAAAAATGTCCTACACCCGAAAGTTGCAATTAAAAATGTTGTAATTATATAAATGTGAGGTGAGGCAATCCGGTGATGCCAGTATCTAAAAAAAAAATAATAATAATAAAAAATAATAATAAAAAAATTATTGGTTTTATTTGAAATGTAGTTTAAAATGTATGTGATAGTTTGCAAGCCTCAATTGTATCCTAACTGCAACAAAAAATTTTAAAAATGCATCTGAAACTCGCGAAATTGCAATCAGGCTGCGTGTATATAAATAGTATTTCAAGTTACTGCTTCATATCTTGAGCAATCAAAGTCACTTGGATTCGTTAGTGATGATTGATGATAAATAAAACAAATATATATTTGCTTTAAAATATAATTTCAATTTGAATTAGAATGTATTAAAATAATCTACCAAATAATAATAATAATAATAAATCGCAACTATTACTATAATCTTAAAAAAAAAAAAAAAAAAAAAAGTACAAATTGATATCAAATAAAAAAAATCATAAATTGTGCTGCATTCATGTCAACATAGCTAGCTGATCCCAAATTAGGCCAACATTTGCAATATTATAAAATATTGGTGCTTTGTAACATGCTTGACATAGCACAGAAGATAGTTATGTGTTCTGATCAAATTGGGCTCAAACTGAGGCAATATGAATATTACGTATGTAGTTTTTTTGTCGTGTACATGGAATGTTTTAACTGTTTGTTTTATGACTAATATAAGTTATTTATTCAAACTTAAAGTCAATGCATTTATATATAAATAATAAAAAATATAAAAAAAAACCTAAAACATTAGTACAAAGAAACTGACTCCAAGTACACATATTGATATTGCTATTACACATGCAAGCGGTGGCTTCTATACTAGTGCCTTTTTTATAACTATTATTATCAATTATTTTAATTTGAAATGTACTTTAAATACATGTGAAAAATTGCAAGTCTATGGTGGCGTGGGGAGGGGGTAGAGAAACACAGATATTGGCAATACAGAATTGCCTCTGCTCATATCTATAATTGCAATTGCAATATGTGTACCGAGGTAAGTGTCGTATGATGGCTTAGTTAATTAATTAATTTTAGTTAATTAATTAACTAATTTATGAATTTAAAATATTTAATAACTCAATTTAGCGTACCTTTTCTTTTATCTGAAAATTTATGCAATTCTAATTTAATTGATTCACTTTTGGAATAAAAACTAGAGGTGGGTCCATTATTTTTTCTTTAAAAAAGAGGTACCTTTAAAGGTGCTAAAAAATCTTTAAATTTTTTGAAATCTTTAAAAATCTAAAAATCTAAAAAATTGGATGAAAAAAGTCTTAAAAAACAGGTGAACAAGGTGGAAAACAAAGTAAAACAATTTGAGAAAAAAAGCGATTTTTTTCTTTGCTATAAGGTGTGCTGCATGATATCATATTTGATGCGCTCGGAGGCTATACTGGAGTAATGAACAACATTGCACAGCATGGAACCAACTTCGACTTTAGCTATTTTCTTTGGAAAATTGGTTAATTTTATGTTTTTTTTCACATAATTGAGATACTCATTCAACCTATTAACAATATCAATGCTCTCAAAAATAGTGCTTAGTATTTTGAAACTGGAAAAATGCAACATTTTCTTATGCGGCCATTGTTTTTGAGTGGTCCAACTTGGCGTTGATTTTAACATCAATGCATAATCCTTATATATTTTTTCATTTTTATAGGGTCTTGCATTCATGTTAATGTCGGCCCCATGTTGGATCACTCAATAACATTTGCCACATAGGAAAATGACTCATTTCGCCAGTTAAAAAATACTAAGTAATATTTTTGACAGTATTTATGCTTTAAATAGGTTAAATTAGAATCTCAAGTATGTGAGAATATTAATAATAATAATTAATCAATTTCACAAAGAAAGTAGCCAAAAAAGAAGTTTTTGTCCTACGCTGAGCAATGTCATTCTTTACTCCAGTATGGCGTCCAAGTGCATTAAATATGACGTCATGTGGATACTCTCTATTGTTAATTAATTATTATATTTTAAATCTATCTTAGCCTGAGTTACTAACGTTGTTCTTACGTTAGTTTTATAAATATTAAATCTTAAATCTATTTATTCTGCAAAATTAAATGATTTTAACCGTCGCGGTTATGTTGACGATTTAACTTTAATTAGATTAAATTTTTACTTTTTAAAGCTTAAATTAAGAATTGATTTAAGTTTTTATAAGACTTAAAAAAATAATATACTTAAAGTGTAAAAACTTATTTTCTTACTTAATATTCCTGATTAAAACAAAAAAAAAACTCGTTCACATTAAAAGGAAAAGAAAAAATATAATACTCAATTGTAGAATTACGAGTTCCACAAAATTTCTTTTTTCAATAAATGATGTAAATATTTAATTGTTACTATTTTAAAAATGAAATACAAAAATTTAAATCTTTCTAGTCTTGTATTTCTTACTTGTAAGTTATAAATATTTTTCAATATATGATTGTTAATTTATGAAAATAAGTCAATTAGTTTATGAGGTATTATTATAGTTTTTTTAAAAATTGATATACGTATAATTTTATTATTTTGAAGATATAAACAAGTTGTTGTTTTTACATGATATATTTCAGTTATAGGGTGTGTGCGCATGACGTCATTCTAAATGCGTTTCGTAGCTCTTATTGAGCAATGAATAACATTGCTCAGCATGGGACAAACGTGGTTATTGGATATTTTCTTTGGAAAATAAGCTATTTTTTATTGTACTTATTTTTCTTGCATACTTAAATAAATAAATAAATAATAAATAAATAAATAATCGTCTTTATTAAAAAAAAATGCATAGAAAAAAAATTACAAATTTTTGAAAGGGCGAGGTTTAAGCCTGACAATATGTCTGGACCACTCTTACACCTAACCCCAACAGAAAACATTTATGATAATCTTTGATTGCATGCATAATTCTAATATGAGAGAAGTAGTAATAATACTACGTAGCAAGGGTACAAAAGAAAAAAAAAAGTTACAATATCTTTAAAAAAAAAAAATAATAATAATAAAAAAACTAGTAATGAAGAATAAAATAAAAAAAAATCATAATAGAAGGGGGGAAAAATAAAAAAATTAAAATAAATAAATAAAAAGTACTACAAGCGAAGCTGTTTGGCATTCAGATATGTGCGCCTATAATCACTTTTAAATGTTTATAATGTTTTAAAATTTCTTAATCTACATGGCAGAGTATTCCAAAGTAGTTCAATCTCTTAACGGCATCAATGCTCTTAAAAATATTGCGACGTATTTTTAAACTGGCAAAATGAGTCATTTTCCTATAGCGACCAATGTTATTTAGCGCTCACTTATGGCGTCGACTTTAACATGAATGAAACCACCCTATAAATTTACTATTATGAAAAAAAAGTGATTAATTTTAGGTACAGTTAAATTTTTATCATATCTGATCAACCCAGTATTTTTTTTTTAATGTTTCTTTGCCTATGTGGATAATGTTGGCAATTTTTTTTTACCTTAAAAAATTATGTAACAGTATTTTATGCAGCTTTTATCTTTCTTGGTCATGCCACAGTAGTTTTATCAAAATAAAAATAGAATGGTTTGTTAATGCTATACAGAGATATCAAAAGTAGAGGCTCTACAATTTTCAACTGCAAAATTTTGTTTGTTACAAATTTGACTAACAGCAACACATTTGACTTCATCCAAAGTGCTACACCAAATTGTGTGCAAAATTTTTTACTCTTCAATCCCCGGCCTCCCACCATTGTTTTTAATGTTTTGTTTAATTATTGGTCACAGCAATGATTCACATTAAGGAATACTTTACTCGGGTTAACTCAAACTAAAAATGCAATAATTAACCTGTTTGAAAAGAAAGGTAAAACCTTCAGCTAGTCCAGCAAGTTTTCTGACTATACCCGGTAAAAAAACAAATTAAAAAATTGCTGTTAAATATGATAGCAATGCACTTAAGAAACGAGAAAAGTATTATTATTATTATTTTGTATATTTATGGTTTTATTAATATTTCTGTTGTGCTATTTTATGATAAGATCTAAATAACTATATTAAGTTCTATTTTCTATTAAGTAGTTGCAGTTATTTTTACTGCAATTGGAGACAATAATTTAAATAAATAATAAAAATTATTGCTTTTTAATAAAATGCGAGGAGCGCCTGTAAAATTAGTAGGTAGGCTTTTTGCTTCACACTTTACTTCATATTTGTAAAATTTGGTACTGACTTGCATAGCGTCGTCTAGTGGACTTTATTAACAAACTGACAGTAGAATGTGCAACAAAAAGCCTATCTACCAATCTACAGGGGCATCCGTCATTTTGTCATTGTAATTATACGTGTTTATAGCAATTTTTATTTATCATTCATTTGTAACGTTCATTCATTCATTCATTCATTCATTCATTCATTCATTCATTCATTCATTCATTCATTCATTCATTCATTCATTCATTCATTCATTCATTCATTCATTCATTCATTCATTCATTCATTCATTCATTCATTCATTCATTCATTCATTCATTCATTCATTCATTCATTCATTCATTCATTCATTCATTCATTCATTCATTCTTTCATTCTTTCATTCTTTCTTTCATTCATTCTTTCTTTCTTTCTTTCTTTCTTTCTTTCTTTCTTTCTTTCTTTCTTTCTTTCTTTCTTTCTTTCTTTCTTTCTTTCTTTCTTTCTTTCTTTCTTTCTTTCTTTCTTTCTTTCTTTCTTTCTTTCCTTCTTTCTTTCTTTCTTTCTTTCTTTCTTTCTTTCTTTCTTTCTTTCTTTCTTTCTTTCTTTCTTTCTTTCTTTCTTTCTTTTCTTTCTTTCTTTCTTTCTTTCTTTCTTTCTTTCTTTCTTTCTTTCTTTCTTTCTTTATTTCTTTCTTTCATTCATTCATTCATTCATTCATTCATTCATTCATTCATTCATTCATTCATTCATTCATTCATTCATTCATTCATTCAATCATTCATTCATTCATTCATTCATTCATTCATTCATTCATTCATTCATTCATTCATTCATTCATTCATTCATTCACATTTTTTTTAAATTTGTTATTGATTTGCGGAGCAAACTAATTTTTCCCATTTGAAACAATACTAATTTACATTTTGCTGCTGTAAGCTAAAAAACTTAAGAATAAGTTAATGCATATAAGTGTGAATAAGTTTTCTCACTCTTGTTGTAACTACAAGTGCAATATTACATCTGTTTTTCTTTGAAATATTTTAAGTCATTTTTTTTAACATAAAAATACGTTCCACATCTTCGGATTATTTAGGATTTAAAAGTTTGAAATATATATTTTTCAATTCTTTTCTTATTTTTACAGTATTTAGTAAAATTGTGTACATTAATTTTGTAGCAAATAATGCATTTGAGTTTAGATCGTATTAAATCTTTTTTTTTTTTTTTTGCTTTGGAGCTGCGCTTTATTTTTTTATTTTGGAAAATCCTATTTCCATTTTTTTTTACTAGGTTATATTAGGTTTTTAAGTATGCGATATAATTAATAACACAAAAAAAAGCAAATAATTTTCCATAGTAAATAATAAAAAAAAACATGCTTGTTCTATGCTGTGCAATGTTATTTATTGCTCCAAGATGGCGTTGTGCTCACTTACTCTACAATGCGAGTTATATCAAGGAATCCTACAGGATGCCTTTGCTTTATTTATAGACTTTTGTAAAAATATATTTATATTTTTTATACACAAAATTTCATTTAAAGATACCAGAGCTTGCATATAGATATAAAATTACCAACATATCCGATATGATACTACAGTTTTTTTTTCAGTAGTTTTATATTTTATTTCCCATATTATTTTTTTATTAAACATATGAAAAAAAATCAGTCTCTATTAAATAATCAGAGTATTATATACATCCTGATTATGAATATATATATATATATATATATATATATATATATATATATATATATATATATATATATATATATATATATATATATATATGAATGAAGAACTTTGGTCTTACCTTCTACTTGAATACCCTGGGCTTTACACTCGCTGATAGTTTATATTAAATTTTAACAAATAAAATTACGTCACTAAAATAACAATTAACAACCAATCCCCCCTCCCATTGCGTAGTTCAGTACGCATTGAGAGAAGGACCAACGTTTCATAGTTCAGTTACATAGGAGTAAGGAAAGCCAGCACATCATTTTATATGAAACTTTCCTAAACATTCATGTTTGTGTGATTTAATTCTAACATAGCTATGCATAATTTTTGAGACTAGTGAATTAAGTTTTTAATATGTACATTTAAGTGACGTAATTTTATTTACAATACCATTTACAATTGTTGTTAATTCAACTCTTCGTCTCCTATTTAATAAAAATGACTTTAACCAATCATCACATTTGCCTCTTATACCATATATTTAAATAGATACTAAAGCCACTCAGCGCAGTTTTATGAAATGTTTAAATTGCAGCAATTTCATACTTTTAATTAAGTTGCAGCTTGAAATTAGGTTACATCGGAGAGCTAAATTAAGAAACTACTTAAAAATTGTTTACATTTATTTCTAAAGCGAATCATGATAATATGCAAAACTTATTTTATATTCAGTTTCTTTGTTATGCGTAAATTTGGTTATATTATATGTGTGTCATGCACATTCACTAAAATCATTTTTTTATATTATTTCTTGTTTTCAATTGTTCACTTTACTCGCTAAAATTACTTGAGCGTGTCTAAATATTATTGAAATAACATACTGAAAAAAAAAGACAATTTACAGGTTCTTTTAGACCTAAAAAATGTCACTTGTATTATTAAATTTCATCATATAAAGACTAAAATGTTTGTTCTTAAAAGTACATCATAGGTTTATGATTCAGTTAATAATTTAATTTGTAATGTCGGCCTAACAAATAGTAAACCACAGCATGTAAGACTCTAGAACTACATGAATATTTGAATTTTATTCTAAAGCGTATAATATTAGAGGCGAAACTTATTTTTTGTTTTGTTTCTGTATTATATGCAAGTTTTGATGTTATGCTCATACACACATATCAATTTATTTTTTTTGTTATTTCTTGCATTGCATATTTCAATTAACTCGCTACATTTTCTTAGCTGTGATTAAATATTATACAAAGATCATATTTAAATAAAAAATCAACAATGTGCAAGCATCATTAGTGACAAAAAGTTTCGAACTACTAATAGCGAGTTTTATTATATAAAGACTATAGTAGTATATCTTATATTTTAAATATAGTAGGCTATTTAATTTATGTGATAAACTCCTTGAAAATAGGTCACCAAAGCAAGCCACACTGTAGAACTACATAAATATAGTTTTAGTTTTATTATAAATTGTATTACAGTAATATGCATAACCTATTTTGTGTTTGGCTTTGGTGTTATGCGTATAAGATTTGTTATATTATGTCACGTGCTTACAATCAATTTTTATTTCTCATCATTAATCTTGTTTTAATTTTAATTAAATTGCTATATTTACTTAAGTTTTGTTAAAACTGTATATTATAATAAAATTCATACATAAAAATTTCATAAATTAAAATAAAAATATACTTTGTAATGCTTAAATGACAATTTACTGAACTCAAAATAATGCTGAATTTTGAATGAAGTCTAATTGCGTTACAAAAAGTAACTAAATTTTTTTTAAAGCTAAAAATTAGAGAACCATTATTGTATATACAATTGTGTATAGCATATGCCATACTGAAGATGTCAATAAACAATGAGCTAATTAAATATTAAAGCATGTATTTTTATCAATATGCAAAATCTTTTTACTGTTCGACTTCTGTGTAATGCGTGTTTTGTTATATATCAATGCAATGTTCGTAGTATTGCAAGTATTACAAGTATACTACGATCATTGCATTAAATATAAAGAACACGCATAACACAGAAGTCGAGCAGTAAAAAGATTTTGCACATTGATAATACTTATGCTTTAATATTTGATAAATTTATGATTATTTACATCTTCAGTATAGCATACAATGGTTCTCTAATTTTTAACTTCACAAAAATTTACTAGTTACTTTTTGTAGCGCAAATTCAACTAATTTTTAGTTCAGTAAATTGTAATTTTTGCAATACAAAGTATATTTTGATTTTATTTTAAGAACTTTTTAAGTATGAATTTTATTTTAATATACAGTTTCAACAAAACTTAAGTAAATATAGCAATTTAATTAAAATTAAAAAAGGAATAATGATGAAAGATAAACAATGATTGTAAGCGCGGGAGAACAGAACTGAACCGACTCGGAACTGAACCGACTCGGAAATGAACCGACTCGGAAATGAATCGACTCGGAAATGAACCGACTGTTTCAAAGTGGAGGGGATGCAGTAGGCAGGAGTGGGGGTACTCTTAAAATTACTTAAGTCTGGCAACACTGCAATTATAAAAAAAAAGGTTTTGGAATTGAATCGACTTGAAGTTATTTTAATTTGGAAATTACTTTGCTTATTATTTTCTTGCATTTAAACACAGGAAATGAATCGACTCAGAAATGAATCGACTAGGAACTGAACCGACTCTAAATTTTTATTTTTTTATTAATGTGAAATGAACCGACTCGGATCTGGACCGACTCGGAAGTGAACCGACTCTTATATTTTTATTTTTTCTCATGAGAATTGAATCGACTCGGAAGTGAACCGACTAATTAATTTATATTTTTTACTTAGTGGGAAATGAATCGACTCGGAATTGAACCGACCTTTAAAATTACATTTATTTTATGAGAATTGAATCGACTCGGAAGTGAACCGACTAATATATTTTTGTTTTTTACTTGGTGGGAAATGAATCGACTCGGAATTGAACCGACCTTTAAAATTATATTTATTTTATGAGAATTGAATCGACTCGGAAGTGAACCGACTAATATATTTTTATTTTTTATTTAGTGGGAAATGAATTGACTCGGAATTGAACCGACCTTTAAAATTATATTTATTTTATGAGAATTGAATCGACTCGGAAGTGAACCGACTAATATATTTTTATTTTTTATTTAGTGGGAAATGAATCGACTCGGAATTGAACTGACCCTTAAAATTATATTAATTTTATGAGAATTGAAACGACCGTCATAATTTTTAATTATACCTATTTTATGAAAATTGAATCGACTCGGAGGTGTACCAACTCATATATTTTTATTCATTTCATAAGAATTAAATTCACTTGGAAGTAAACTGACTAATATAATAAAATATTAGTTCTACTTAATAAATAGTAATGACCTTTGTCGGTGATCGATATTATGATTTGCCCAGATTAATAAAGGTTCGATTTAAAAAATATATATTGCTTATGATAAATTTTCAATAGTATATAATAATATGTTAACAGAGTATTAATTTATGTTATAAATGATAAGGTTTTTGAACTGTTTAAATTTGGAAATATATAAATAAGAAAGAAAAAATCATGATATCGATATTATATTAAATTTTATTTATTTTGCACTGATTTTTAAATTATTATGATTATTTATTGTTACTTATGCCGGTACAATGGCGAAGGAGTTGTAACAAATCACACAAAGAATAAAACATTTCTTGCAATATTAGAAACAATTTTTAAAAAAATACATACTAATTGCATTATATTATTCTCTATTAATAATAAATGAATTATATTTTTAAATTGTAAACATGATACATATTTTGGGTCGTCCGTTGTTGAATTGATATGCATTAGATATAATATACAAATTGATAAACTTACTCATTTTTTTTTCATTCTTGACATACATAAAGATTATTTCTATCGTAAAACTGCCTGTTTACAACGTACAAAATTTTGTAAACAAATCCAAAATTTGCGATGAGCGACAATTGTTTTATTGTGAGTATTGTATTCTTATAATATATATAAATTTTAAAACGAAAAAAATGAATATATAATTATTGAACATAATAATTTTTTTAAAGGACAATAAAATTATAATTATCAAACATTAAACTGATTGATTGATGAATGTTTTCTGCTATTAATAAATCAACTAGTCAATTTAATTAGTTAAACCATTTTAACAAAATAAACATAATATTTACAAAGACATCAACTATCATGACATTCAGCTTTCAGCACAAAAACTGTAATCAAAATATATTTTGAAATTAGACATTAGAAATATTTTTATTGACCCAGGTAGTTCACAGCAATATATACACGTTACAATAAGCATTGGTCTTGTTACACTTAAATTCAAAACAGAATACAATAATTATGCAAAATCATATAAAAACTGAATTCAATAATACAAAACAAAAGCAAAAAAATCAAACAAATAAACAATAATTGATAGACAGTAGCACTTAACTTCAGTATACTAATAAATATATTTATGATTTTATATTATTATTATAACTTAATTACTTCCATTTAAAACTATCATTTTTAAATATGTATTTGTGCTTTATATTTAATTGCATGAGTTGCATTTATAAAGAAAAAAGATAGAGATAGAGAGAGAGAGAGAGATTGTGCAAAAATGACTAACATGCTATAAATTATTCAGTCAAAGTAAATACGACAAATGTTGCTTATGTACTCCCTACAAACTGGACATGAAGGCAATAAATTGCGCGAATTCTCTAAACAATCAAGACATATAAGTAGATGGCCACATGGAATTAGAGCACATTTTGGTTCATTTACCATGCAAATAACACATAAACTTTTATTTTGTGATAAATTAGAGGAGTTTGACGAATTATTACTAGGAGAAGCCAAGTTAGACAGACAGACAGACAGACAGACAGACAAACAGACAGACAGACAGACAGACAGACAGACAGACAGACAGACAGACAGACTGACAGACAGACAGACAGACAGACAGACAGACAGACAGACAGACAGACAGACAGACAGACAGACAGACAGACAGACAGACAGACAGACAGACAGACAGACAGACAGACAGACAGACAGACAGACAGACAGACAGACAGACAGACAGACAGACAGACAGACAGACAGACAGACAGACAGACAGACAGACTGAGAAGGCCCATATATAAGAGGTTAGATGCTTCGGAAAAGTTTTGTCAAAGGTTGCGCAGCTTAAAGAATTTCACCAAAGATGTCATATCACCACGAAACTTTGTTCAACTATAATTAGTGACGCAACTGGTAAAAAGCATCTTATTGGCTTATAACCTAGTATAATCCATCGCAAAATTAAATTTAATGCGCGAGCTTTGCGCTGCGCTAAGCCTGTTTATTATGGACCTAGAGAGAAAGAAATTCAAAATAAACTCTATCAAAAGTATTATAAAAAAAATTTATTTATTTTTAATAATATTGCATTTATTTCCTTTTTGCTACTCTGTAAAGGGTATATAATATTAGGTGCTAATAATCTTAAGTCATATTTATATGATTTAGTATTTTCCCTATAAACAAATAAAAATTTTAGGGCGTAACCTCCACTTAAAACCACTAAATTTACAAGGAATCAAATTTATTGCACATTGCAAATAAACATCATGAAATGGTATCATTATTATAAACACCAATAAATTTTCAAAAAATATATACTGTATATTTTTTATTTTATTTTTTTGATTCAGAGACTACATTACTTTGATTTTATATATGAGATAAACTCAAATTTTTAAACAACTTATTTATTGAATTTTGAGATTTTTACGAATTGTTTTCTGTTTTCAATCGTGTCGTATGCATAGGGTTAGTAAAATGTGAATGGCAATGGTATTTAGTATTTACTTTGTTATTCGTTTTTTAAAATATTATTATTAAACAAAAATTTTAATATCCTAAAAGTTCCAAACATAAATGGTAAAATAAAATGCGTTAGACAAGCTATATACTGTATACAGTATAATATGAGAGAGACACGTGTTCAATAGTTTTTTTTTTAAATATAAATATTTTTATTCTTTTAAATAAAACTATGTTGCCTTTATGTGCATTGAACCACATTTCATAAATTTTATTTTTATTTTCTTAATAATATTGAATTGTTTGTTTGTTTGTTTGTTTGTTTTTTGTTTTGTTTTTTCCTGTGTGGTATTTTCTTGAAGCTTAATTAATTTAAAACTATATAATTTTTAAGCTGAACTTTTTCAATTTAATTTATAGCAAATACATTTGTAAAAAAATAATTACAAATATTATATTTTGCTGAATTTTTTAACCGTATATATATATATATATATAAATATATATATATATATATATATATATATATATATATATATATATATTATCATTAACACACAATACATAATATATCCAACCAAGGCAACGCCTTATCGCTTATCGGTTGGTTCACACATAAAGAAAAAAAGATTGTCGTTTTATATTATTAATTACAACAATTTTCTTATATAATTAACTTTTTAACATTATTAGTAATACAATATGTAAAAATATGTTACTCTACTATTAAATATATTTATACATTGAAGCTAAAAATATTGTAATATCAAAAAATATGCAAAAACATGCGTTAAGTTTCCATTTATAAATGAAGTAAAATATTAATTTTTTTTTATGATTTAAATCTTCTTTTATACTTATAAAAAGTAATCATTAAAATTTATTTATTTTAATATAATAATATATTTTTACTATTATTTGCATTCTTTATAGCAAGTATGTCAAACTCACTTTGCATGCCGGGCCAAATCCGACCTTAGAAATCATTTGCGGGCCGCAGACTTTCAGTGAGGGTTAGATAGAACCCCGCCGGAGTCGATTTTTTTTTAAAAAAGGGGGCGTGGCTATTAATTTTTACGCAAATAGTATACTTTTGATAAAAAATATTAACATTTTTAACATTAAAACTATGAAAAGGTGGGACTAAAACAGTAATTATAATTTTAAAATTGTTTTTATATATTTTTTCAATTAAGTTTTTTTTTTTAATCGGAGGTTCCGCGGGCCGCACAAAATGACCTCGCGGGCCGCATGTTTGACACCCCTGCTTTATAGCATTTAGAATATTGTACCCGCTATTTAAAAGGGGATAAATCATAATGCTTATAGTTGAGCTTGACAGAAACGTCGCCGATCTATTAAAAAATGTAATAAAATAATAACTATATTAAAATTCTTCATGATCTCAAATTCATAAAACAAGATTCTCAAAATATGTTAAAGATCAAATTCAAGAGCAAATTCAAAATTTTAATCCTCATTGTTAAGGTAAAAAATTATAGACTGATTAAAAAAAATAATGAAGTATAGCAGTAAAGTAAAGTCTTTTAAACTTAACTTTAATAATTATAACTTAGATCATTGAGAGCTAATTGCATAACTTCCAGAAAAATAGTAATTAGAATAGTTAGTGAATTTAAATATTTGTATCTGATGATACACCCAGCCATGCCAATTGTAATTCCAAAAGCAATTTTTATCCAAGATATTTAGCATGGTGAGTTCCCAGACATTGACATATTTTATATTATGATTCCAGGTATACACTCAATCGTTTAACGGTAGCTACGGTTGTATAGCACTCTTTACCATACACATATGCTTTATACCTTTTTTAAATACAAAGCATTTTTCGAGAAATAAAAAAAATTATATTTGCAACAATACTGCAAAACAAAAACTTAATACTACGTACAGTAGGAGGTATCAAAGAATATTAGAATTTACTCAATTTACTGCTAGGCTATTGAGATTTTTTCACTAGAGATTAAAGCTTTTTTTAAAAAAAAATTCTTGGAATAGATAAAAATAAATGTATTTAGATATGCACAAATATGTTTGCAACAAAAAAAAAAAAAAAGAAGAAGAAGAAAAAAAAAAAAAAAAAAAAAAACAGTAGGTGTGCAAGAGTATCTACATTTACATTTATATTGTTATAAATTTATTGTCACAAAGATGAATACTGTCAATCACCTGGCGCCGTAGTTCCGTGAGACAGTGACAGGAGTGTACAAGGTCGTTATAAAGTAAAAGTCGTTAACAACAATGAAAATTCAACCCCTGTAAAAAAATGCAAAATATTGCTGATATTTTGACTTTTGATGTCATATATTTCATAATTTTTAAATTTTATACGATATTTTTGGCTACTATTTATTTTTTATTAAACAATATACTTGACGCAAAATTTAGTAAATCTTTCTTTCTTTCTTTCTTTCTTTCTTTCTTTCTTTCTTTCTTTCTTTCTTTCTTTCTTTCTTTCTTTCTTTCTTTCTTTCTTTCTTTCTTTCTTTCTTTCTTTCTTTCTTTCTTTCTTTCTTTCTTTCTTTCTTTCTTTCTTTCTTTCTTTCTTTCTTTCTTTCTTTCTTTCTTTCTTTCTTTCTTTCTTTCTTTCTTTCTTTCTTTCTTTCTTTCTTTCTTTCTTTCTTTCTTTCTTTCTTTCTTTCTTTCTTTCTTTCTTTCTTTCTTTCTTTCTTTCTTTCTTTCTTTCTTTCTTTCTTTCTTTCTTTCTTTCTTTCTTTCTTTCTTTCTTTCTTTCTTTCTTTCTTTCTTTCTTTCTTTCTTTCTTTCTTTCTTTCTTTCTTTCTTTCTTTCTTTCTTTCCTTCCTTCCTCCCTCTCTCTCTCTCTCTCTCTCTCTCTCTCTCTCTCTCTCTCTCTCTCTCTCTCTCTCTCTCTCTCTCTCTCTCTCTCTCTCTCTCTCTCTCTCTCTCTCTCTCCTCTCTCTCTTTCTTATTATTATTTTTGCGCTCTCAATTCACAACTTTGCATTAAAACTTTTTCGACGTTTGCTGATTGGTTTTTCTTATAAAAAAACAAACAAGAAAAGTGTAAATAAAAAAATGCTTTTATTGGGCAGAATCAGAACTTAAATACTTCTCATCTCAATGTAATTAACCCAACTGCTTGATAATATAGTCAATTACAATTTTAATTTCAAATTAAAAAAAAGTTGATGGTGTTTTTAATTGATATTATTTTTAAATATATATTTTTGATAATTTTTAAGTTTCATATAACAATAGTTTACTACTATGTATTTATTGATTCAATGTTTTATATATACAACGTTGAAGTGCTATGACAAAGCTTTCATTGAGAATATATTTTATTTATTATTTATATAGTCCATAAGAATGCAAATTTATGCAAGTCACGAATTGATAAAATAATAAATACATAAACATTTAAATATATTTTTTTCCTGATATATATTTGGTGTGGTATTTTGACGGTTTGCAAGATTGTTATTTCTTTATAAGATATTTGATTCCATCTATAATTTAATTTCCATGCGTACGGCAATTAAATTTTTTACAATGGTATTTATTGCAAAATGTCATGTTGCTTTTTGTTGAATACGGCAATGCCATTATTCACTATTCATTAGGAAAATAATTAGCTACAGTATTGTGTATTTTTTTACCTTTGCATGTTTTTGATTGCAAACTTTTATTGAAAATTTAGAAAAACTTAACTGAAACAAAGAAATTATAATATAATAAAAAAAAATAGAAATAAGATTGCTGAGATTTTCTTTTTTATAATTTAATTTGACATAGAAAATAGTTATTTTTTTAAACAATAAACATTTATCATATGATATGAAATACAATTATTTAAAAAACGTTTTGCTGCAGCATAATTATATGCGCCGTCATATATGATAATTGTTTGAAGTGTTAGGTGACAATTTTTACATATAAAATCAATCATTAATAAATCAATGTATGCTTTAAATTTTATATATCTGGCTATGGTTACTCGTTGTCAGAGAAATATTTCAATTGAATACTAATCCTGACAGGACCAAATTAAATAAACATTTAAAACTCTCGCGCTGAAAGAACCCAAACTATTGCTTTTTGAAACGTTCACGCAAGTTTTGCAGTCATATTGTTATAGTTTTATTTAACTTTTATCAAGTGTGCCCACGTAAGACTAAAATAAATGTTCTCTAATTTGTGTCTGCAACTTTGTTTTAGTGGTGCCCACCGAATATAATAGCTGCAAGTTTTTTTATTACATATTTCTTCATACAAATAAAACCTACAAAAATTAAAAAAAAAAAAAAATTTCAAATAATAAAGAATGTTTAAAAAACTACATAATTGGATAGTATAATGTAATTATATAGTGATTAAAAAAACTAATACTTAATAAAAATATATACAGTCGGTTCAATTCCGAGTCGATTCACTTCCGAGTCGGTTCAAAACCCTTTATTTAAAATAAAATAATATATAGTCGGTTCATTTCCTGACTTTTAGAAACAGTCGGTTCAATTCCGAGTCGATTCACTTCCGAGTCGGTTCAAATCCCTTTATTTAAAATAAAATAATATATAGTCGGTTCATTTCCTGACTTTTAAAAACAGTCGGTTCAATTCCGAGTCGTATCACTTCCGAGTCGGTTCAAATCCCTTTATTTAAAATTAAATAATATATAGTCGGTTCACTTCCTGACTTAAAAAAACAGTCGGTTCAACTCCGAGTCGATTCACTTCCGAGTCGGTTCACTTCTGAGTTTTCTTTTTATTAAAAAAACAGTCGGTTCATTTCCGAGTCGATTCACTTCCGAGTCGGTTCAAATCCCTTTATTTTAAATAAAATAAATAAGAGTCGGTTCACTTCCGAGTCGATTCATTTCCGAGTCGATTCATTTCCCACATTTATCAAATATTTATATGAGTCGGTTCAATTCCTAATTTTAAATAAAAAAATTCAATAGCAATGTTGCCAAACTTAAGTAATTTTAAGAGTACCCCCACTCCTGCCTACTGCATCCCCTCCACTTTGAAACAGTCGGTTCATTTCCGAGTCGATTCATTTCCGAGTCGGTTCATTTCCCAGTCGGTTCAGTTCCGAGTCGGTTCATTTCCTGGGCCCCGTAAGCGCGTGACATATTATATTAACAAAACTTACGCATAACACCAAAGCCAAACAGAAAATAGGTTATGCTATGCATATTACTGTAATACAATTTATAATAAAACTTAAACTGTTTTTATGTAGTTCTACAGTGTGGCTTGCTTTGGTGACATATTTTCAAGGAGTTTATCACAAATTAAATAGCCGTTTACATTTAAAACAGAAGATATACTACTATAGTCTTTATATAATAAAATTCGCTATTAGTATAGTTCAAAACTTTTTGTCACTAATGATGCTTGCACATTGCCAATTTTTTATTTTAATATGATCTTTGCATAATATGTAATCACAGGTAAGAAAATATAGTGAGTAAATTGGAATATGAAATGCAAGTACTAACAATAAAAAATTGATTTGTGTGTATGTGCATAACACCTATAATACAGAAACCAAACAAAAAATAAGTTTCGCCTTCTAATATTATACGCTTTAGAATAAACTTCAAACATTCGATCATGTAGTTCTAGAGTCTTACATGCTATGGTTTACTATTTGTTAGGTCGACATTACAAATTAAATTATTTATTGAATCATAAACCTATGATGTACCTAAAACCAGTTATTTTAGTTTTATATAATGAAATTTAATAATAGAAGTGTCATTTTCTAGAGTTAAAAGAACCGGTTAATTTCCCTTTTTTTTTTTTATTCAGTATGTTATTAATATAATATTTGGAAACTGCTCAAGTAATTTTAGGGAGTAAAGTGTACAATTGAAAACAAGAAATAATATTAAAAAATGATTTTAGTAAATGTGCATGACACACATTATATAAATAAATTAACGCATAATAAAGTACCGAATATAAAATAAGTTTTGCATATTATTATTATTCGCTTTAGAAATAAATTTAAACAATTTTTAAGTAGTTCTTCAATTTAGCTTGCCGATGTAACCTAATTTCAAGCTGCAACTTAAATAAAAGTATTAAGTTGCTGCCATTTAATTTTTTTAAAAAACTGCACTGACAAGTGAGTGGCTTTGTCTCTATGTAATGAACTTAAGCATTTAGGAAAGGAAATGTTTACATGCAGCAACTATTTACTATTTTTTATTTTATAACTTGAAATTAGGTTTTATCGGCAAGCTAAATTGTGAAACTACTTATAAATTGTTTGAGTTTATTTCTACAGCGAATAATATTACTATGCAAATACCTATTTTATATTCGGTTTCTTTATTTTGAGCGAGTTTTGTTATATTATGTGTGTCATACACATACACTCAAATCGATTTTAAATTGTTATTACTTCTTTTTATTTCAAATAATTCGCTCTAAGTTAGGCTGTTGTTACGCCTAATTTGTTTTTTAATAATTTATTTTTTTGTTACAAATTTAAATAAAAAACAGGCAATGTGCAAGCATTCATAGTCATAAAAAAGTTCATACTCCTGATAATAGATTTCATTTATATAAAAACTAAAGTTTTTGTGCGTTGGTAGATCTTATGTTAAAAATGTAGTCACTTATTTATTTTTGTATATATACATCTTGAAACTAGGTAACAAATGCATGCCACTTTGTAGAACTACATAAATAAACTTTCAAATTAATTATAAAACGAACAATAGTAAAATATGCAAAACCCCTTTTTTAGTTCGGTTACTGTATTATTCGTATTTATTGTTTTATTTAATGTGTCATACACAAACAATTAAATTGATTTGATATTACTTGTTTGTTTTTTTATATAATTTTATTTAATTGCTATGAAGCTTAGGTTGTGTTTAAATATTATAAAAATATCAAATTAAAATAATAAATAGGTAGCTTTATACACTTATTAGTATCATCAGGCAAAAAATTATGTGCTTTTTATAATAAATTTTATTATACAAAAGTGATGATAATTTTTACCAGATGTAAATGTGGCCCCAGAGAATGAAAAAACCGAAGAGTATGCGATTTGTGTGAATATTTCTGTTTATGACGTCTAAAACAGGCAAAAACTAGTGTGAAAATGTTGTGCAGGTTAGATAAATTGAAATTTTCTGATCACTGCTATGGCGCTATAAAATGGGTTTTGAGACCATTTAATGTTATTTATGTAAGTCCCATCAAGTGTTTTGTGATGCAAATAATAATTTTTTCATGTTTTTTATGCCTTTAAATAACTTATATCCTTATACTTAACAACAATTAAAACATTCAATGTATATTCAATATATTCAACATTTTATAAATTGGCATATCTTGACCTAGTTTAGCACCAGCTAGCTACGATGACCTGAATGCAGCATAATTTATCTATTTTTTATTTCATATTAATTTGTACTTTTTTTTTTTGAAGATTAGTAAGTGATTTATTAATATTATATTTATTTGGTAGCTTATTTTTATTCTTTCTAATTTAAATGGAAAGTATATTTTTAAGCGGGAGAACAGAACTGAACCGACTCGGAACTGAACCGACTCGGAAATGAACCGACTCGGAAATGAATCGACTCGGAAATGAACCGACTGTTTCAAAGTGGAGGGGATGCAGTATGCAGGAGTGGGGGTACTCTTAAAATTACTTAAGTCTGGCAACACTGCAATTAGAAAAAAAAATGTTTTGGAATTGAACCGACTTGAAGTTATTTTGATTTGCAATTTACTTTGCTTATTATTTTCTTGCATTTAAACACAGGAAATGAATCGACTCAGAAATGAATCGACTGGGAACTGAACCGACTCTAAATTTTTATTTTTTTTATTAATGTGAAATGAACCGACTCGGATCTGGACCGACTCGGAAGTGAACCGACTCTTATATTTTTATTTTTTTTCATGGAAATTGAATCGGCTCGGAAGTGAACCGACTAGTATATTTATATTTTTACTTAGTGGGAAATGAATCGACTCGGAATTGAACCGACCTTTAAAATTAAATTTATTTTATGATAATTGAATCGACTTGGAAGTGAACTGACTAGTATATTTATATTTTTTACTTAGTGGGAAATGAATCGACTCGGAATTGAACCGACCTTAAAAATTACATTTATTTTATGAGAATTGAATCGACTCGGAAGTGAACCGACTTATATATTTTAATTTTTTATTTAGTGGGAAATGAATCGACTCGGAATTGAACCGACCCTTAAAATTAATAATTTTATGAGAATTGAATCAACTCGGAATTAAACCGACCCTCATAATTTTTAATTATACTTATTTTATTAGTATTAAATCGACTCGGAAGTGTACCAACTCATATATTTTTATTTTATTTTATAAGAATTAAATTACTTGGAAGTAAACTGATTGATTGATAAATGTTTTCTGTTATTAATAAATCAACTAGGTAATTAAATTAGTTAAACCATTTTAACAAAATAAACATAATATTTACAAAGACAACTATCATGAAATTCAACTTTCAGCACAAAAACTGTGATCAAAAAATATTTTAAAATTAGACAATAGAAAATTTTTTATTGACCCAGGTAGTTCACAGCAATATATACACGTTACATAAAGCATTGGTCTTGTTACACTTAAATTTAAAACAGAATACAATATAATTATGCATAATCACATAAACACTGAATTCAATAATACAAAAAAAAAAAAATGAAAAATATCAAATAAACAAACAATAATTGATAGACAGCAGCACTTAAATTCAGTATACTTATAAATATATTTATGATATTAGATTATTATAACTTAATTACTTCCATTTAAAATTATTATTTTAAATATTTATTTTTTCTTAATATTGATTGTATGACTTGCATTTATAAAGAGAAAGAGAGAGAGAGATAGAAAGAGATTATTATCAATTATTGTGAAAAATTACTAACATGCTACAAATTATACAGTCAAAGTAAATATTACAAATGTTGCCTATGTACTCCCTACAAACTGGACAAGATGGCAATAAATTACGCGAATTCTCTAAACAATCAAAACATATAAGAAGATGGCCATAAGGAATTAGAGCACATTTTGGTTGATGCGCGAAATGAAAGAAAAAAAATCGAAATACTATATTAATATGAGAAGTTGAACAGTTTTTTTTTAAATTGAATTGGCTTTGCTAAAAATTTGTTTACGTGGACAGCAGTCTCGTATTCATTAACAAATGAGAACAAAAATCATTAAGAATTATTTTGCAGTTTGCACAGTGATAGAAACTTAAATTTTTGGCATTATTGAAACTTGTTATAACAACAAAACTTCACGTAATTTTAGATATTCGATCGAGATAGCATTTACTTATTAAAATTTATTTTTAATTTTATTTGTATTTATCGCACGCGTTTCTAGAAATATTATCGTAAGAGAGAACGCGATGTATCGACGAAAATAATTTGGATTTATTGCCTATTTTTGGCTGAAAATTCATTATTTTTTGACTTCGCTTTAACGAAAGTTCATTGTAATGGGTTAAATTTATGCTTTTATACTTGTAAATTTCAGCGGGACTGGTGAAATTACTTCGCTATTATGAAATTTTACTATATTGAGGTTTTACTGTTGTAGCTTTTTTTTTTCCTAAAAAATCAACAAGAAAATTAAACCCAAAAAATTAAAAACTATAGGAGTATTTTTTTATTTTTCACTTATATATTTTTTTATTCTTTCTTAACCCTTAATTGCGTGCCCTTAATATATACGTATAATGAAATATGTATATATAGGAGATACACTACAATAGAAGATATTAATAGTGAATTGGAGATTTTTTTTTTTTTACAAATCATACTAAGATTCAGTACTATTTCTTTACTCATTTATTATTTTTAAATTTAAAAAAAACTGTAATAAAGAATAAACGAAATAAAAATCAAAGCAATTACGTTTCAAATACTTCGTTTCGTTTTTTCGACGTTTTTTTTTTTTTTTTTTTTTTTTAATGGTATAAAAATGCTGATTTTTTCCTGAAAAATGATAAAAATTGGTAAAAAAATGGTAAAAATATTGAAAATTGGTAACGCTTAAACGACTTTAAATTGTCCAATACGTACTCATTTTTGGTTAAAAGTTACCTAATACTAACAGAAAAAAGTCGAGAGTACCAGCAAATCCGGTCTCTACTTATAACAAGGCTTTCATTGAAAATATATTTTATTCATTATTTTGTCCATAAGAATGCAAATTTATGCAAGTCACGAATTAATAAAATAATAAATACATAAATATTTAAATATAGTTTTTTCCTGATATATATTTGGTGCGGTATTTTCACGGTTTGCAAGATTGTTATTTCTTATATATATAAGATATTTGATTCCATCTATAATTTAATTTCTATGCGTACTACATATTTTTACGATGGTATTTATTGCAAAATTTAATGTTGCTTTTTGTTGAATGCGGCAATACAATTATTCACTATTTATTAGGAAAATAATTAGCTACATTATTGTGTATTTTTTTACCTTTGCATGTTTTTAATTGCAAACTTTTATTGAAACATTATAAAAACTTTACTGAAACAAAGAAATTATAATAAAATAAAAAAAACATAGAAATAAGATTGCTGAGATTTTCTTTTTTATAATTTAATTTGACATAGAAAATAGTTAGTTTTTAAACAATAAACTTTTATCATATGATATGAAATACAATTATTTAAAGAACGTTTTGCTGCAGCATAATAATATGCGCCGTTATATATATGATAACCGTTTTAGTGTTAGGTGACAATTTTTACAAACAAAATCAATCACTAATAAGTCAATGTATGCCTTATATTTTATATATTTTGGTATGGTTACTCGTTGTCAGAGAAATATTTCAATTGAATACTAATCCCGACAGCACCAAATTAAATAAACATTTAAAACTCTCGCGCTGAAAGAACACAAACAATTGCTTTTTGAAAAGTTTTGCAGTCATACTGTTATAGTTTTATTAAACTTTTATCAAGTGTGCCCGCGTAAGACTAAAATAAATGTTCTCCAAATTGTGTCTGCAACTTTGTTTTGGTGGTGCCCAACGAATATCATAGCTGCAAGTTTTTTTTATATATTTCTTCATACAAATAAAACCTACGTGAAATTAAATTTTTTTTTTTCAAATTATAAAGAATGCTTAAAAAAACTACATAATTTGATGGTATAATAAAATTCTATAATGATTAAAAAAAATTTTTTTTTTAAATTTTTATTCATTTTTTTTTTTTTTTTTTTTTTTTTTTTTTGCTTGCCATATTGTGTTTTTCTGCTATACACCAATCCCAGTCCCAGTCAAGACATTGTCGTATCGATAGGTAAGAACTTTCCAATTAATGGAAAAGCACACACTGGCCGGCCACGGCCTAAGTACACAGCCCGGCATTCACCATGACAGCCTAGAGAAACCGTGGAAACATCTAGGCAGGCTGGTCGGTGCAATCACATCAATCACGCACCTCCCGAATACTGTGTGTCGTCATGGAATGCATGTAAACATGCATCGTGCAACGTGATGTGCTCTCACACTTCACGTACGCACCCAGCAGTGACTCGAACCTATACTAGGTGAGGAGTACACAGTGGCGAGTCAGCTGCCTTCACCACTCGGACATACCAGCTCGGTAAACACTATAAAACTATAAAACACTAACACTTTAAAAAATATACAGTTGGATCAATTTCGAGTCGATTTAAATCCCTTTATTTAAAATAAAATAATATATAGTCGGTTCACTTCCTGACTTATATAAAAACAGTCGGTTCACTTCCTGACTTATATAAAAACAGTTGGTTCATTTCCGAGTCGGTTCAAATCCCTTTATTTAAAATAACATAATATATAGTCGGTTCACTTCCTGACTTATATAAAAACAGTCGGTTCAATTCCGAGTCGATTCACTTCCAAATCGGTTCAAATCCCTTTTTTTAAAATAAAATAATATATAGTCGGTTCACTTCCTGACTTTTAAAAACAGTCGGTTCAATTCCGAGTCGATTCACTTCCGAGTCGGTTCAAATCCCTTTATTTAAAATAAAATAATATATAGTCGGTTCACTTCCTGACTTAAAAAAAACAGTCGGTTCAATTCCGAGTCGATTCACTTCCGAGTCGGTTCACTTCTGAGTTTTCTTTTTATTTAAAAAAAACAGTCGGTTCAATTCCGAGTCGATTCACTTCCGAGTCGGTTCAAATCCCTTTATTTTAAATAAAATAAATAAGAGTCGGTTCACTTCCGAGTCGATTCATTTCCGAGTCGATTCATTTCCCACATTTATCAAATATTTATATGAGTCGGTTCAATTCCTAATTTTAAATAAAAAAGTCAATAGCAATGTTGCCAAACTTAAGTAATTTTAAGAGTACCCCCACTCCTGCCTACTGCATCCCCTCCACTTTGAAATAGTCGGTTCATTTCCGAGTCGATTCATTTCCGAGTCGGTTCATTTCCCAGTCGGTTCAGTTCCGAGTCGGTTCATTTCCTGTGCCCCTTTTTAAGCAAGTATATATTTGTTTTATAATCCTCACTAACAAATCCAAGTGACTTTGATATGCTCACGATATGAAGCAGTAACTTGAAATACTATTTATATACACGCAGACTGATTGTAATTTCACGAGTTTCAAATGCATTTTTTTAAATTTTTGTTGCATTTAGGGCATAATTGAGGCTTGCAAACTATCACATACATTTTAAACTACATTTCAAATAAAACCAATAAATATATATATATATATATATATATATATATATATATATATATATATATATATATATATATATATATATATATATATATATATATATATATATATATATATATATATATATATATATATATATATATAGATACTAGCATTACCGGATTGCCTCACATTTGTATTTACAACATTTTCAATTGCAACTTTCGGGTGTAGGACATTATTTAGTGTGTTCATAAATGTCAATATTTTTTTTATTGTTTGATTGATTATTAATTAATTAAGTTAATAATTAATTATTATTAATAATTATTTATTATTAACTTAATTAATTAATAAGCAATCAAACAATAAAAAATGTTGCCATTTAAGAACAAACTAAATAATGTCCTACACCCGAAATTTGCAATTAAAAATGTTGTAAATATAAATGTGAGGTGAGGCAATCCTAATATCTAAAAAAAAAAAATTTATTAGTTTTATTTGAAATGTAGTTTAAAATTTATGTGTTAGTTTGCAAGCCTCAATTGTATCCTAAATGCAACAAATTTTTTTAAAAAAATGCATCTGAATTTCACGAATTTACAATCAGGCTGCTAGTGTATAAATAGTATTTCAAGTCACTGCTTCATATCTTGAGCAATCAATATCACTTGGATTCGTTAGTGATGATTGATGATAAATAAAACAAATATATATTTGCTTTAAAGTATAATTTCAATTCGAATTAGAATGTATTAAAATAAGCTACCAAATAATAATATTAATAATAAATCACAACTATTACTAATCTTCAAAAGAAAAAAAAATGATATTATGTATCATAGAAGAATATAACACGTACAGTACAGAGCTTAAAAACTGTTAAAGAGACACTATTGGTCCACAAAATTACAATAGCAAGGTGTGTCTACTTCTGTCGGCCCAGGCTAGTTGTCATTTTAGTGGCCAACGACATGAATATAAGCACACCTCCTTGACTATATGCACATCTTCTTTCTCTCTATCAGAGTATTATGCTTGCTTGCTGCAGACCAGCCGTCTGGAGCACGCACCACATCTCTCTCTCTCTCTCTCTCTCTCTCTCTCTCTCTCTCTCTCTCTCTCTCTCTCTCTCTCTCTCTCTCTCTCTCTCAGAATAAATAATATGCTTGCCTGCTTGTCCAACGCGCACCATCTCTCAAGTTTAGAGGAAGCTTATATTATAATAAATATTTTGTTTGAACGAGACATTCGAGCAATTCGAGAGAGAACAACACACGGCACGTAATACATATCCCGCAAACCTACGTTCCCGTAAAATCTCTATACAACATTTCGTTCAACCTAACTTCTCGTTTTTTTACGGGGGGGGGGGGGAATGTAAAAATCTGATGAAATACAGATTTCTATGCTTATATTATATTGACGTCATTGCTAATCACGCGTATTGTTTTATCTCGCGTAATGCATGTCTTGAGTCATATGACGCCATCTTGGCGCACGCTTTTCTGGCGGCTAGCCTGCGTTGACGCAAATCCAGCGATGAGGTTACGCCGAACGTCCAGTCAGCTCGTCGTAATATTTTGTATATAAAATATTAGGTTTACGTAATTTTGGCACGTAAGATACGTAATTCATGCACGTAATATTTTAAGTGTTTAATTAAATGCCATTTTGCATGTTATCATCATTTAACATCACGCCACCGCTTTTTACGTCATAATCCCCGTATTTTACGGCGATTTGCATGCTGTATAAATCTTATGTTATATCATCATTAATTTGCTTGCGTGATAAAATATACGCAATGTATTTTATGTTGACTAGATATAGTAAAAGCATCAGGGAATAAAATATTGTATGTTTCATGTGTATATGAGAATGCGAGGTTGAGTTTTGTGTTTGTATGAGAGTTTGTCCAGTTTTGTCCCGAGTGGTTGCAAGCTGCATAGCTCGCCGCCGTCCATCCTTTGTTACCTTGGAATGTGCCTGCTTCGCCAGCCGAGCACTCTCTCTCGTTTTCTCTCTTTCGCCTTCCCTCGCATCCACGTGCTACTCAAGTATTACGTAATATTTTAACATCGTTTATATAATATTTAGTTTTCACGTCATTTTATTGATATTATAATCAAGTTATAGTTTTGCGTGTTTTTACTTAATTATTCGTTGACTAACATATGTCACGTGAAGTTTTGGCAATATAAAGAATTTGCATTTAGTTTATAATTTCATGGTACAAAAGTATAATTTTGAGATTATCAATTGAATTATCATTTTAATATTAAAGTTTGTTCATAACACTGTTACCTGTCATTTTATATGATCTTTTGGTGTTATATAATAATTTTGGATCTAGAAGTTTCTATATTACGTAACAGTGTGTTTTGCTGCAGCTGCATAGCAACAGCTACTTTGGTCATAAGGGTCATAATGTATGTGAAATCTGCCGAATTTGAACCTTATTGTCAATCTTGCCCCCTCCATTCCAATATAGCAAAGTTGTTCGTCGCTACCTAGCGCAGCGTTACCGACCGTCCCAAGTGACATTCTGTAAGCCGGAGCTGCCCAGGCTAGGTGCTCCTTCAGAGCCTCGCGGAAGGAAGTTTCCCACTTGCGGCAAACTTCAGTCATCGTACCTACCTTTGTTTTGTGAATAGTACGTCATATTTTGCTACCATCACTGAGTATCCACCATTCTTCGTAATTGGATTATCGTGGGAGATTGCGGCCCCTGTTTGGACACCACGTGAGATCGTCGCTTCGACACATACGTAAGATAGCCTCGTGCCACATTCCATTTCTGACGTGCTTTTGATACAAATTTGAGTTTTCATGTTTGTTTTAAATAATTTGCTTTTCTTTTAATCTGTGTTCTCTGTTCAAACAATAAAAGACGAAAAGGTCCACTTAAAATTGTGTGTTTTCCTTACTTAACCCTATCTGTACCTGTTTTTTACCTCGCAAACGAGCCACAGTAAAAACCCCTAGACAAAGGTAAAATTCCAGTGTTACAAAGTATACATGCAATATACAGTATTATATTTTAACACACTGGTTTTTCTCTCATAGACATATTTAGATGCAGAAAAACTATCATAACTTGCTCAAAGTTAATTTTTATAAGTACATGCATATTACATTTTAATGTATAATAAAAATGAAATTTGGTAATACACTATAACATAATATTCATAATATATAATAATAAAAATGTATTGGTAACACACACACACACACACACACACACACACACACACACACATAAGACTGCAGTTTATTTTCTTTATTTTTTTAATTCCTATTCCCATTTTTTTTTCACTATAGGTTGTTTTCAAGTATGCGACAAAATTATTAACACAAAAAATGAAGAGTAAATAATTTCTCACGGAAAATAGTCAAAAACCATGTTTGTCCTATGCTGTGCAGTGTTTTTTATTGCTCCAAGATGGCATCGTGCGTAATTATCCTTTAATGCGAGTTATATCAAGGAATACTATAGGATGCCTGTGCTTTTTATTTATAGACTTTTGTAAAAAAATATTTTTATATTTTAAACACAAAAATTTCATTTAAACATACCAGAGCTTGAAAGGATTTAAAATCTCCAACATATCCGATATGCTACTATACTTTTTTTTTTTTTTTAATTATAGTGTTTATAGTGTTTCATGCATCCATTTTTTTATTTCTGTTTTTACTTTTTTTACGTCATCCAACTCTCTAACACACAATTACGTTTTGTGTTCACACCAAATTATCCTTACAATTTTTAAGCTTCACACACATACAATCACCTCTATGTGCTAGTTTTTCCCAATTGCTAGTTTATATATTTACATATAACTGTTCTTTAATTAAATCTATAAATATGCAGAAAATAAATGATAAAAAGCAAGATCAGGAATAATAATAATAAATAGGAGTTTGTATTTTTGCTGTGTTAACAACCTGTAGCGATCTCTCTCTCTCTCTCTCTCTCTCTCTCTCTCTCTCTCTCTCTCTCTCTCTCTCTCTCTCTCAAAGAAAGATACCAATTTTATAGATTGTAATTGAAAATATTTTTATCCCAATGCTAAAATATTAATGCAAGATGACTTTAAAAAAATAATAAGATAAATGTAAGAATCATTATAAAATATGTCTTCTAAGTATCTATGTTAACAAAAATTAAATGAACTTTATTAGTAGGGAAGTGCAATTCTTACTGAATTCATAAAGTCTATGTTGTAAAAAAATAATAATATATAAAGATTTAGAATAAGTTTTCTTAATTGCTTCTTCTTCTTCTTCTTTTTTTTTTTTTTTCTTCCGAAAAGAAAAAAGAAAAGAAATAGCACAGTAACAGGTTTATTGTCAAAATGTAAGTTAAGAGAGTAGGGGACCGACGTCGGCCATGAGACTCAAACTTTTATCGTCAAAAAAATCTGAAATTTTGCACAATGATATTTCAGCTTGAGATAATTTCAAATATATAAAAATCATAGAGGGTCAAATGCAAATTAATGTTATATGATTTTTTGAAATTGTAAGTTCATAAGGCCCAATGTTAATATCAATAATTTTTTTCTTTTTTTCGGGACGGTCAGATATCATGAAATTTGTATTATGGCTAGGTGTGACCCCTAGCTACACAATAACACCAAATTTAGATCCAAAACACTTCTAGTTTTTTTAGATATAAGGCCTGTACCCTTCTCCCTTAAGTTCATGTTTTGTTTTTATTGATGCCAAGCTGAAGAGAGCCGTGACATATAAGGTTGACTTTGTTGTAAGAAACATTTAATTATATGCCACCTTCTGTGAAATCTTTATTGCATTATCACCTATTCATAGACGTAAAAAAATGTTACATAATATTGATTTTACCACTCATTTGATGTAACAAAAGGTGGTGTAAATATAAGTTTATAAAAAAAATGAAAGAGGGCTAATTATTATGTTAAAAAATAAATAAATATTTGAAATACTGATACTCAAATAAAAGATTATAATAATAATAATAAAAGTTACTGTATCTAATAATGATAGCGTCTTTATGCAGTTTACAATTATTAAATGAAACTTAAATTTTGTCTCTTTTTATTAAAGTTTATAACTTCAGAATTACCTATCTTCACAATCTGAGTGTATTAAATTTCAGGAAGATTTAGAAATTCTCATGGTGTACAAAATAGACGTAGATAAATTGATTCTATTTTCCTAAATAAAAGTTTTGTAAAACGAAGTTCATTATTTTCACAATATGCAAATGATTGAAACAAATAAAAATAATAAATAAATAAATAAATAAATAAATAAATAAATAAATAAATAAATAAATAAATAAATAAATAAATAAATAAATAAATAAATAAATAAATAAATAAATAAATAAATAAATAAATAAATTAATTAATAAATAAATAAATATATAAATATATAAATAAATAAACAAACAAATAAATGAACAAATATGTAAATAAATAAATGCTATAAAGACAGGAATGCAGCAAAATGTACATATTGCTAAATTAAATGTTTGAATTGTAAGTTAAAGAAGTACATAATTATTTTTATCAATTTCTGTGACATAATTTTAAATTTCTTAATTTTAATTCAAATTGTAACTTTAAGATATTTATTGTTTGTTTCATTTACAACACTAACTACCAAATCCAAGTGATTTTGATAGTTATCAACATATGGAGCAGTATAACGTGAACTAATATTTATACACGCAGCCTGAGTGTAATTTCACGAGTGTCAGATGCATTTTTTTAGGATTTTTGGGCATTTAAGACAGAATTGAGGCTTGCAACTTCTCACATGCATTTTAAACTACATTTCATATAAAACTAATAAAAAAATGAAAATAAAAATGCAGATATTGTCATCACAGGATTGCCTCCTCTCACAATTATAATTACAACATTTTTAACTGCAAATGTCATGCGTCGGATCTTTTTGTTTGTTTGTAAATGTCAATATTTATTTAATTATTTATTTGTTTGTTTATTTATTTTTTTTTTCTTATTTATTTATTTATTTATTTATTTATTTATTTATTTATTTATTTATTTATTTATTTATTTATTTATTTACTTCTTTATTTGTTTGTTTATTCGTTTACTTACTTACTTACTTACTTACTTACTTACTTACTTACTTACTTACTTACTTACTTACTTACTTACTTACTTACTTACTTACTTACTTACTTACTTACTTACTTACTTACTTACTTACTTACTTACTTACTTACTTACTTACTTATTCATTCATTTATTGTTTGGAGTATCTTTATTTTTCTAAAAATTAACGCAGTTCTAACTTAATGGATTGACTTATAAAATAATAACTACAATAAAATTTTATTTTTTAATTTTTTTAATTTTATATTTTAATTTATAAAACAGACTTTTATAGCTATATTGAATATAATAATATAATGTTTTTTAGAAAAATAAATATTATTTATGTTAGATTATTTAGCCCTAGCATAATTTTTGCAATACGTCACAATTTCAATACGCTTCAGTAAAATAAATATTATGCTGCACAGCATATTTATTTTTGTTGTTCTAATTTGGCACTATTTATGCTATATTGACATAAATGAAGCATTAATTAAAATAATTTTATTTCCGTGTACAAACCAAAATACAGGCAGAGTCAAAATATAAAAAGCTTTGAAGCAATTGCTCAAAAAGATCATTAAAAAGGTAAAGTACAGCGAGCTAATTATCCAATAAGGTATGTGCCCATTACATCATAAATATCATAATAAATGCGCTTCGATGCCATATTTGAGCAATGAATAACATTGCTTAGCATACTACAAATGTGTTTTTTTCTCACATACTTGAAAACCTATTCAACTTGTTAATAGCACCAATTCTCTCAAAAATATTGCAAAGTATTTTAAAACTATCAAAATGTGACATTTTCCCACACTAGCCCATATTATTTAGCGCTCACTTATGGCGTTGACTTTAACATGAATGTAACCACCCTATTACAAAAAAATAAATAATAGAATGATCATTAGAAATAGAATAAGACTACATGTTTTATTAATATAGACGCTTAGATATTTCGATTTCAATTTACTATTATTATATGAAACTTAAATTTTGGTTATATATTGTTATAAAACTTTAATACTTCACAATCAGAGTGTATTAAATTTTAGGAGGATTTAGAAATTCTCATGGTGTACAAAATAGACGTCTAAAAATGATGGTATTAACCTAAATAAAAGTTTTATGAAACGAAATTGATGATTGTCTTAATATTCTCATAACTTTGCAAATACTAACATGGAAAAAAATAAATTACGTAATTTATGCTGCATTTATATAAATTAAATAATACTAACTTAGAACAACATATATAATTATACTGCACAACATAATATTTATGCCATGTAGCATAGTTATAATACAATATACCATGATGGTATCAAGCAACGTATCAATATGTGTACTGCGTATTATGTGCACTTGGAGTCAGTTTCTTGATGACAATGTTTTGGTTTTTAGTTATTATTTATATATACAAATTCATTGATTTTAAACCTGATTAAAGGCATAGAAAACATGAAATAACACGTTCTTTTTAATCATTTAACACAAAATGGGATCTAAAACGGAATAATTTCACACTGTGCAGTTATATCTAAAAATTAGGCAGCAACACTTATTTTATCCATCCAAGGCATCCAAGGTAATACTTGGATGTCGGCTGTCCACACATGCAGTTTTCTGTGGTTTCCTGCATGCACCACCCTGTCAAATGACTGGGCAGTTCCTAACTATAGGCCACAGCCGCTACCTTCCAATCCTTTCTACCAACACTCTACCTCTTCCTTCTACATCCTTTCATCCCTCAAAGGGTAGATCAGGTTTAACATGGGCGCTTGTGCCTTTCCTGGCTACCTTCTGTAACTGCTCAACGGTCCTCTCGAATACGGGGGCTTAGTAAGACATACAGTAAAAACAAGAAAAAAATACTTATTTTAAAATGTAAATTACAGATGCAGTTTAGTATATTACAGCATTGTACTCTGTACAACAACATACAAAATGATAAAATATAATTCTTAAGCAAATACTATAATAAGCAAAGTTCAGTTTTGCTTTGATGTTATGTAGGTTTTGTATATTTTATGTCACGTGCTTATAATCAATTTTATTTTTTATTAGTATTGCCTTTTTTATTTTAATTTATTTCCTATATTTAATAAAGATTTGTTTAGATTTAATATTATCAACAAATTCATATACCAAAAATTAACGTAAGTAAAAATAAAAATTTACTTTGTACTGCATAATTTCAATTTACTGAACTTAAAATTATGCTGAATTTATAACGAATAAATGCGCTACCAAAACTAAATAATCAATTTATTTACAGCTAAAACTTAGATTACCATTATATGCTACACTCTAGATGTTAATTAACAATGATTGAGTTAAATATTAAAGTATATATTATCAATATGCAAAACCTATTTACTGTTCGACTTCTGTGTTATGCGTACTTTTTGTGATATTTTTAATGCAATGTGCGTAGTATACTACTGAATCAATTTTTATTATTTATATAATTTTTTATATTTAACTTTTTTGCTGCAACAACGTAAATAAACGATGATGGAATTAAATTTTAAAGAATTTATTTCAAAAATGCAAAACCTACTTTCGGTTCGACTTCTGTGTAATGCGCGTTTTTTTTATATATTATATATTTTTAATGCCATGTGTGTATACTCCCATTTCGATTTCTATTTTTTTTATTTGTTTTGTAATTTTAATTTACCTGCTACAACTTCCTAAGTTGAGTTTAAATATTATAAAAATAACAAATTTTAATAAAAAATAGGCAGCGTACAAGAATCTTCAAGCACATAAAAAAAATTCTTAAAAGCTAAGGTTTAATAAATATAGAGACTAAAGCCACTCAGCGCAGTTTTATGAAATGTTTAAATTGCAGCAACTTGATACTTTTATTTAAGTTTCAGCTTGAAATTAGGTTACATCGGCAAGCTAAATTAAGAAACTACTTAAAAATTGTTTAAATTTATTTTTAAAGCGAATCAAAATAATGTGCAAAACATATTTTATATTCGGTTTCTTTATTATACGTAAATTTTGTTATATTATGTGTGCCATGCACATTCACTAAAATCATTTTTTAATATTATTTCTTGTTTTCAATTGGTTAATTTACTCCCTAAAATTACTTGAGCAGTGTCCAAGTATTATAACAATAAACATACTGAAAAAAAAAATGAAATTAACAGGTTCTTTTAGACCTAGAAAATGACACTTCTAATAATAAGTTTCATTATATAAACACTAAAATCTTTGGTCTTAGGTACATCATAGGTTTATGATTGAGTAAATAATTTAATTTGTAATGTCAACCTAACACTTTGTAAACCACAGCATGTAAGACTCTAGAATTATATGAATGTTTGAATTTATTCTAAAGCGTATAATATTATAAGGCGTAAAACATATTTTTTGTTTGGTTTCTGTATGATGCGTAAGTTTTGCTATATATAATATATTATGTTTTATGCACATACACACAAATCGATATTTTATTGTTATTCCTAGCATTTCATATTTCAATTAACTTCGCTACATTTTCTTAGCTGTGATTAAATATTATATTAAGATCATATTTAAATAAAAAATCAACAATGTGCAAGCATCATTAGTGACCAAAACATTTCAAACTTCTAATAGCGAATTTTATTATATAAAGACTATAGTAGTATATCTTATTTTTAAAATATAGTAGGCTATTTAATTTGTGATAATCTCCTTGAAAAAAGGTCACCAAAGCAAGCCACACTGTAGAAATACATAAATAAAGTTTTAGTTTTATTATAAATTGTATTATAGTAATACGCATAACCTATTTTCTGTTCAGCTTTGGTGTTATGCGTAAGTTTTGTTATATTATGTCACGCGCTTACAATCATTGTTTATTTTTCAACATTATTTCTTTTTTAATTTTAATTTATTTGCTATATTTACTTAAGTTTTGTTTAAACTGTATATTATAATAAAATTCATACATAAAAATTTCATAAATTAAAATCAAAATATAATTTTTAATGCTCAAATGACAATTTACTGAACTAAAAATTATGATGAATTTATAATGAATGCTTGCGCTACAAAAAGTAACTAAAACTTTTTTTAAAAATTAAAAATTGGAGAACCATTATTGTATATACATTTATACAATTGTGTATAGCATATGCTATACTGAAGATGTCAATAAACAATGAACTAATTAAATATTAAAGCATATATTATCAATATGCAAAACCTTTTTACTGTACGACTTCTGGGTTATGCGTGTTTTGTTATATATCAATGCAATGTTCGTAGTATTGCAAGTATTACAAGTATACTACGATCATTGCATTAAAATATAAAGAACACGCATAACACACAAGTCAAACAGTAAAAAGGTTTTGCATATTAATAATATATGCTTTAATATTGGATTAATTCATTGTTTATTTACATCTTCAGTATAGCATACAATGGTTCTCCAATTTTTTGCTTTAAAAACATTAATTAGTTACTTTTTGAAGCGTAAATTCAACTAATTTTTAGTTCAGTAAATTGTCATTTTTGAATTAAAAGGTATATTTTGATTCTAAGTTATGAAATTTGTATGTATGAATTTTATTATAATATACAGTTTAAACAAAACTTAAGTAAATATAGCAAATAAATAAAAATTAAAAAAAGAATAATGATGAGAAATAAAAATTGATTGTAAGCGCGTGACATAATATAACAAAACTTACGCATAACACCAAAGACGAACAGAAAATAGGTTATGCGTATTACTTTAATACAATTTATAATAAAACTAAAACTTTATTTATGTAGTTCTACAGCGTGGCTTGCTTTGGAGATCTATTTTCAAGGAGTTTATCACAAATTAAATAGCCTACTATATTTTAAATATAAGATATACTATAGTTTTTATGTAATAAAATGCGCTATTAGAAGTTCGAAATTTTTTGTCACTAATGTGTCTTGCACATTGCCAATTTTTTATTTAAATATGATGTTTCTATAATATTTAATCACAGCTAAGATAATGTAGCAAGTAAATTGAAATATGAAATGCAAGTAATAACAATAAAATATTGATTTTTGTGTATGTGCATGACACACATAATGTAACGAAATTTGCGCATAATAAAGAAACCGAGTGTAAAATAAGTTTTGCACATTATTTTTATTCGCTTTAGAAATAAACCTAAACAATTTTTAAGTAAATCCTCAATTTAGCTGGCCGATGTAACCTAATTTTCAAGCTGCAACTTAAATAAAAGTACCAAGTTGCTGCAATTTAAAATTTTTAAAAAACTGCGCTGAGTGGCTTTGTCTCTATTAAATGAACTCTAGCATTTAGGAAAGGAAATGCAGCAACTATATACTATTTTTTAGTTTGCAACTTGAAATTAGGTTTTATCGGCAAGCTAAATTGTGAAACTACATATAAAGTGTTTGAGTTTATTTCTACAGCGAATAATAATACTATGCAAAAACCTATTTTATATTCGGTTTCTTTATTTTGCGTATGTTTTGTTATATTACGTGTGTCATGCACATACACTCAATTCGATTTTAAATTGATATTACTTTTTTTTTTCTTTCAAACAATTTGCTATACGTTAAGCTGTTGTTACGCTTAAGCTGTTTTTTAATAATATAAATGTATGTAACAAATTTAAATAAAAAACAGGTAATGTGCAAGCATTCATAGTCATAAAAAAGTTCATACTCCGCCTAATAATAGATTTCATTTATATAAAGTATAAAGTTTTTATGCGTTGGTAGATCGTTGCGTTGGTCTTAGGTACATCATAAGTTTATAATTCAGTAAATAATTTAATTTGTAATGTAGGCCTAACAAATAGGAAACCACAGAATGTAAGACTGTAGAACTACATGAATGTTTGAATTTTATTCTAAAGCGTATAATATTATATAGAAGGCAAAACGTATTTTTTGTTTGGTTTCTGTAAAATACGTAATAATATATGTGTAATGCACATACGCACATATCAATTTTTTTTTTTGGTTATTACTGGCATTTCATATTTCAATTAACTCGCTACATTTTCTTAGCTGTGATTAAATATTATACAAAGATCATATTTAAATAAAAAATCAACAACGTGGATCTTTGAACATTGAAGCATCTAAGAACAAAGATGTTAGTCTTTATATAATGAAATTTAATAATAGAAGTGTCATTTTTTAGGTCTGAAAGAACCCTTCAAATTGTCTTTTTTTTTATTTCAGTATGTTATTTCAATAATATTTAGCAGGCTCAAGTAATTTTAGCGAGTAAAGTGAACAATTGAAAATTAGAAATAATATTAAAAAATGACTTTAGTGAATGTGCATGACACACATAATGTAACAAAATTTACGCATAATAAAGGAATTCAATATAAAATAAGTTTTGCATATTACTATTATTTGCTTTAGAAATAAATTTAAACAATTTTTAAGTAGTTCCTCAATTTAGCTTGCCGATTTAACCTAATTTCAAGCTGCAACTTAAATAAAAGTACCAAGTTGCTGCAATTTTTAAAATTTTTAAAAAACTGCGGTGAGTGGCTTTGTCTCTATTAAATGAACTCTAGCATTTAGGAAAGGAAATGCAGCAACTATATACTATTTTTTAGTTTCTAACTTGAAATTAGGTTTTATCGGCAAGCTAAATTGTGAAACTACATATAAAGTGTTTGAGTTTATTTCTACAGCGAATAATAATACTATGCAAATACCTATTTTATATTCGGTTTCTTTATTTTGTGTAAGTTTTGTTATATTACGTGTGTCATGCACATACACTCAAATCGATTTTAAATTGTTATTATTTTTTTTTATTTCAAACAATTTGCTATAAGTTAAGCTGTTGTTACGCTTAATCTGTTTTTTAATAATATAAATTTATGTAACAAATTTAAATAAAAATCAGGCCATGTGCAAGCATTCATAGTAATAAAAACGTTCATAATGTTTTTGAGTGATTGAGTGGCGTTGATTTTAACATCAATGAATAATCCTTATAATATTCTTTCATTTTTATAGGGTCTTGCATTCATGTTAATGTCGGCCCCATGTTGAATCACTCAATAATATTTGCCACATAAGAAAATGACTCATTTCGCCAGTTAAAAATTACTGAGTAATATTTTTGACAGTATTTATGCTTTAAATAGGTTAAATTAGTATCTCAAGTATGTGAGAATATTAATAATAATAATTAAGCAATTTCCCAAAGAAAATAGCCACAAAAGAAGAAAGAAGTTTGTCCTACGCTGAGCAATGTCATTCTTTACTCCAGTATGGCGTCCAAGTGCATTAAATATGACGTCATGTGGATACTTCCTATTGTTAATTTATTATTATATTTTAAATCTATCTTGGCCTGAGTTACTAACGTTGTTCTTATTTTTTAAAATATTAAATCTATTTATTCTGCAAAATTTAATAATTTTATCCATCGCGGTTATGTTGACGATTTAACAGAAACAGAGGAAACAATAAGCAAGAGTACATTGGGACAGTTGTACGTCATTCTAAAACTTTTCCCTGTTGTCAAATCTATAGTTTTCTAATTACATTATTTTTCTTGGGTTTATATGGTTTAAACAAATTAAGTTTGAAAGTGGTAAAATGATAGGAGACACAGCTTATATTATAAATTATGTTATTTTATTATTTATTATAAAAAAAATATATATAATAAATCAATAAACAATCCAGAATTATAATATAAATACTTAAAATGTAATAGGTATTCTAACCTAGAACACAGGAAATTTTATACTACAATAATACCTAGGTGCAATTTGCTACAATAAAGGTGTGACTCATTTAGATTAGGTGTTATTGTAGTGTATAACTACCTGGTCCAAATTTAAGTGTACCTATTACAAAATACAGGATTGGTGTACCTGCCATTAGTAGTAATTATTTTCTGTGTATACATATTTACAGTAGTATTTTCTTTTTGTAATTAATATTGTAGAAACAAAAAGTTGTGATATTGTCTTTAAAAAAATATTGAATTCTACCATGACTATATAAACTAGTAATAATAATATTATTTAATTTATTTATAACAAGAAAAAAAAACGTATGCTGGGGGAAAATATATGAATTTTATTTTTACTTTTTAAAGCTTAATATACTTAAATAATAATACTTAAAGTGTAAAATCTTATGTTTTTACTTGATATTCCTTTTTAAAATAACAATAAAACTCGTTCACATTAAAAGGCAAAGAAAAAATATATTACTCAATTATTGTAGAATCACGAGTTCTGATGTAAATATTTAATTTTTACTATTTTAAAAATGAAATACAAAAATTTAAATCTTTCTAGTCTTTTATTTCTTACTTGTAAGTTAAAAATATTTTTCATTATAATATGTTTGTTAATTTATGAAAATAAGTCAATTAGTTAATGTGGTTTTATTATAGTTTTTATAAAAATTGAAATACATATAATTAATTTATTTGGAAGATATATATAAATAATTTGTTGTTTTTACATGATATATTTTAGTTATAGGGTGTGTGCCCATGACGTCATTCTGAATGCGTTTCGTAGCTCTTATTGAGCAATGAATAACATTGCTCAGCATAGGACAAACGTGGTTATTGGATATTTTCTTTG